>CM076583.1:840502382-841102382 GCA_034641835.2 Pinus albicaulis
AGGAGACCCCAAAAGGAATAATTAATTAAACCATAATTTAATTATTATTCCCAGTCATGTTTAACCAAAAAACAAAGAAATTAATGAGATAAACCCATAGTTATCTTATTATTTTCTAGGAATAATTATTTAAATCTTATTTAGATAATATTCCTTGTTAAATATGACCAAATCAACCACCATTAATTAAATAAATCATTATTTATTTGATTATATCCAACCACTTCCTTAAAAAGATAAATAAATCATTTATTTATTTATTCTTCACTAATCAAGGGATTTGACCCAAGTCAAACACCCTTTCCCTCCAACAAATAATAATAAAATATTCCGTAGAGGTGGATCTAGATTTGATTAACATTATTTTAATCATGCACCAAGATCTAGAATGACCCAATATTTTATTATAAATAGGAGGGTTTTCCCCATCATTCTTCACCTTTTGTTGCCTATTAGATCACTCTGGATCTATACACTTGGTCTCATTTCTACCATTTTGCTCCCATTGAGCTCTACTTTCTGCATTGGGTTTTCTACATCTACAAGAGAGAGAAAGCTTAGATCTGAAGTGTTGAGGACTACAAAGAACCCATCCCATTGAGGAGATTTGGATACACCTTCTTGTTTCCTCCCAGGTGCCCTGTAATATAAAAATTCATTCAAAAATCGTGTTCTTGTCTTGTCTGTTGGATGCATGGAGCAAACTCTTTACTTTACTGCTTAATGTCTTTCCATTTATAGATCTGTTTGTTGCAGCATTTTAACTACTAATTGCAGATCTGAAGATGTTTGGCAACCTCTATTGTTGTTAGGGCTATTAGTTATGCGTAGCTAAAGTGGTTCTTTTTCGTACACTTCGACGAAGAATTCATACTAACAAATGGCGACTCCACACGGGTTTTAAATTACGACCGCTGTCTTTTTTCATATTCCTGCATATCCAGCTACTTCAGGCCCTAGGGCTTCTTTTCAGCTGCTTAGTTTTCCTCTTTTTATGTCATTTTTCTCACATAAAACCCTAAAAACTCAAAATTTCTAACTTCCGTGTGTTTCTGGCCCTATTGCGCAGGTAAGCGACACCAGCCGCAACTGAGACGACAACTTTTCTGAAAATCTGCCGCCGAGACAACCGGAACAGGGGGGTCGCACTTTTTGGCCCTAAACCTGCGACACGGACCTCCCGGGTTGCACGTTTCGAGCTGTTTTACGGAAAGACCTACACTCGGATCGGGTCGAGAAGCGCGACTGCCTTGCTTCCGACATTTTCTTGCATTTTTAAGGTTTCTTTGCGGCTTACGTCGGGGGTTTTCCAGCCTCTGTCTCAGCCCGCCTTGACCAAGATCTAATCTGTTTTTACTCATCTAAGTGGGAACCCAGCCCCTTAGGGCTTTAGTACCCTCCACTTTTTGTGGAAGAGTGTTAGTTGTTTCAGCCGTCGGTTTCAGAGCTTCAGCCCCCTTTTTTCCAGATCTGTTACCTCCCTTTCAGATCCATTGAAATCGGCCCTTTTTCCTTTCAAATCACCTCTTGTCGTTTTGTTTGGACCTCCTTTGAAGGCCTCCGCCTCCCCCCTCTGGTTATTTGCTGATTTCCCTCCTTTTTTCCAGCCACCTTGCCTCTGTCTCTTGGCTGTGATCTGCACCTCTTGCCTGCAGCTTTATCCTCCAGATCTCTGTCCCTTTTGACCCTAGATCTGTTGAGCTCCCTTTATGTGTGTTTTACATAGTTTTTCCCTTTCTTTTCAGCATAGTTGTGAGAAACCCACCTTCTTGGGTTAAATAGATGCATACGTAGCTGTTATTTTTCTGTTATTTCAGCATTATATTCTGTTCTCTGTAGGTTTATTTTCAGCTACGCAGCACACTTTTTCTTGCTCTCAACAACGGAAAGGGTTTAAAAATTAAAATTAACGCACACCACACACCGACCCTAAGTGAAGAAGCGCCTGGTTAACACCGCCTGGCAAAGACTCTAAAATCAATTGTCACTGCACCTTATCTGCCCTTGACCTTCCTTGATTCTGTCCCTTTCTGCCCTTGTCGGTTTCCTTCTTCCTGTCATCATTGCGCCCCCAAGGCGTCGTTCCCGGAGACTTCTTGGCCTTCACCCTCAGTTTCCGGTTGATCGACCTGCTCCGCACCGCCGTCGTCGAGCCAGTCCACCTTCGAGTCCGCACTCCGACTCCTCTCCTGATTCCTCAGGTCCCCCTTCTCCTCCCGGTTCTCCCCCTTTTACCTTCACCATGTCTGGATCAGGGCCTAATGCTAGCGGCCCCAATGCCGGCCCTACTTCTAGCGGAACCGTCACAACCACTACTCCGGCCACCCCTGTGTTGCCGTACATTGCAGGCCTCAGCCTCCCCGATTTCCATCAGTTGATTAATGACCCCATACACCACAATACTACCTGGCCCGCTATGCCCACCAAGCTGCCCTCTGATATCCCTAAGTTCGAGGGCCTTAATGGAGAAGATCCAACCAATCACGTCCGATCTTTCCACATGTGGTGTTCCTCAAATTCCATTACCGATGACTCCATCCGTCTTCGTTTGTTCCAACGCACGCTTACCGGCGAAGCTTCTAAATGGTATGTCGAACAGGCCACTTCCTCCCATACCACGTTCGAGACTCTTGCCCAAGCCTTCTTGTCGTACTTCCGGCTCCCTCTCCGATACGACACTGGTACGGAGCTCTTGACTTCATTTAAGCAATCCTCTTCCACACGCCTTTCTGCCCATGTTCAGGAATGGCGACGAAGACGGAGCTTATGTCGAGCTCCTCCCTTTGAAGATCGGGTTTACATGGACTGGTTCCTTCGCACCCTCCCGTCTCCCATCGGCAAAGATGTCACCTCTCACTTTCCTCAAACGGAAGAAGCTGCCCTCCAAATAGCTTTAAAATATGACCTGATCTATGCTCAATCTGGTTATGTTTATACCGTCCTTCCTGACATCCCCAGGCCCAGCGGCGCCAACGCCCCGGGGGCATCTCATTCCGCCGACGGTATCGTTGGATCTCTTTCCCATCCATCTGCTCACCCTCCTATGGGCTATGGTCTCCCTCAGGGAGGGGCCAGCACCTCCAGCACTCTTCCCCCTCCCGGCAACATGTATCCATGATACGGCATGCCTCCTCCTTTTGCTCAAGCTCCTGCTTACCTCAATGTCGCCCAACCTGGTGCGCCAGCTCCTCCAGCATATGCGCTTCCGCCTCCCTTGCCTCCTCACAACCCGCAACAGCACTTACAATCCCCTCCAGGGCAAGTATTTTCACAGCAGGGTGCGATTAATCCCCCTTCTTCTCAAAGAAGGCGGAGAGGCAACTAGAACCAGTCTGCCCCCGGTAACCGAGGACCCAATTCTGGTGTGGACCCTAACACTAGCAACCAGCCACAGGGCATGCCGCCCAGGCCGGACAGGCCACTTCGCACAAACAAGCCCTGTTCGTGTTGCGGTGTTTACGGTCACTACACTCACGATTGTCCTCTCTTACCCCAGATGCGACAGATGTGGGAGTCTCAAGCCACATTGCGCGGACAACACACCTCCCCTCATGTTCCTCCTAATGTGGCCACTATCCAGCCTGCTGTGTTCACTGATCCTTTCCCTCAACAGGGATTCGTGGCTACCCAACCCCCCGACAGCCATGTAGCCACCCCCTCATCCATTTCTGGTTCCTCCGATTACCAGATCCTTATGATGCACTCCGATCCTTCCCCATCCGTCGACCTTCACCTTCAAACTCGGTCTCGCCAGTACCCCAAGCCTCCTGCTCAGTCTGCTCCCGAGCCTCTCTCTTCAGGTTCTACAGAGCCTCTTTCGACATCCAGTGGCCCCTTACACATCCCTCAACCCAAAGTTGAGGTTCATCCAAAGATTCCAAAGGGCCCATTACGCCGAAATGCTGCTTCCGGTCGAGCCGCTCAATCGTACAGTATAGTAGATGATTTGGCACAATCCCCTGCTGCCATTTCCACACTGGAACTCCTCCAGTCGTGCCCTTCTCAAAGGAAGGCTCTACTATCTGCCGTGGGCACTGTTGATCCTGCTGATGACCAAATGATTGTTTTCGACGCCACTCACTCGGACCACCCTCCTCTTCCTCCTTCCGTTGCTTTCCAAATCCCGGTCAAAATCCGGAACGCCACTGTATCCCGGTGTATAATTGATGAGGGGGCATCCACCTGTGTGATGTCCGCTTCGGTTTGGAAGCAACTCGGATCCCCTGAGCTGGCCCCTTCCACGATCACCCTTCGAGCGTGGGACGGTCATGCCTCCCACCCTATTGGCCTGTTTCGTAACTGTCCTATCACTCTCGCCGGTAAGACTGTTTGCTTTGACGTCGAAGTAATTGACGCCCCTCTAGACTACAACATTCTATTGGGGAAAAGCTACACCTATGCCATGTCTGCTGTCCCATCCGCGGTTTTCCGCAAGATGACTTTTCCACATAATGGGAAGATAGTCACCATCGACCATCTATCTTATCATGAGCCGCCGTCTCAGACCTCCTCCGAGACGACCATCTCTTCTGTCGCCAACAAGCAAACCGTCGATTCTTTGACCAGTGTCTCCCCCGGCGTCTATAAAGATTCCATCCTGCTTGGTACTTTTCCTCATCTTCCCCCCCCTCCTGTTACTGATCCCAGCTTGTCGAATGTTTGCATGATGCAATCGTCTCAGGCTGCCCATAAACGGCCTGCCTCGGCTAGTCAGCCACCACCTCCCCGCCCTCCGCAACCCGCTCCTAGCCATTCATCTCAGCCAGGCGGACCTCCTCCTTCTGGCCCTTCCCCTACAGCTGGTATCCCCGAACCTCTTTTTCCTCCAGGCTCGGTTCCCCCTGGCCTTAACCATCTCGGAGCCGTACCTCCTGGTCATTACCCTGCTGGACAGATCCCTTTCTTGGCTCCCCCTCCCGGAGTATATTCTGTCCCCGTCATGGCCACCCTCTCTCTCCCTAACTTGACCTTGGGCATTCCGGTTTGGTACCTTGACCCCCCAGCCGCCACCCCCCTGGTCACCCCAAACCTTACATGGCTTTGACACCGGTTCAACCGGTCCCCCTCGCTTCCTCCATAGCCACTGTGCCCCCAGCACCTCCACAGGACCCCTCTCCTGTTGCGACGGCTCCCGGGAAGAAAGGCAAAGCCCGCAAGGGGGAAACCAAAGACCAAACCACCACGACCACCCCGACTCCTTCTCCGCCCGCGAAGCCTTGTGTCTTATGTGATATCATTGGTCATGCCACCCATGCTTGTCCCTAGTTACCTCGTATCCGACCCATGGTTAAAGTCACGTTCCCCAACACTACGGTCCCTGAAACTCCCACTCCTTCTTCGACCATCCCCAAGAACCCCAAGACTCTCCGCACCAACAAGCCTTGTGCTTTGTGCGGTGTCCATGGCCACTACTCCCATTATTGTCCTCACCTGATGCATTACCGTGCCTCCCTTGAGGTGATCCGCGAGTATGAGGTTGAACAAAATCAATCCGCCTCTCCCATTCTCGCGCAGTATGCTTCAGGCCAGCCTGAGGATCCCCCCGCTCCCATCCACATCCCCCCCCTGATGTTCAGATGACGGAGTCTACAGTCACCATTCTTTACCTATCCTCCTCTGCACGGCACTCGGAGCCTAGCCCGTCCGCAGCCTCCCCCGTTGTGTCCCTTGATACTCGAGATCACTCCACTTGTGTCTCTGTTGACCTCCGCAGCCCGAGTTCTCACCATGTTTCCGATAGCTCTCATACACCACCTTGTTTGAGTCTTGATCATCCTGCCCCTTCCTCCTGCCATTCCCGCTCGATGACTTCTGTGCCCTCACGCTGCCGTCATTTCCTTTCATCCCCTCATTTATTGTCTTGTCACACCACTTTGCAGGACCCCCCGTCCACACCCTTTATCGGTTACGCCGATGGTGCAAGTCGCTACTCCAGGAATCTTGCCTCGGCAGGGTGGGCCATCTTCACCCCCTTGCATCACCTCGTCCTGTCTAACGGGGTATGCATTGGTTCTGCCACCAACAATCAGGTCGAATATGATGCAGTGCGTGGCCTATTAGCTGATGCCCTCTTGCATCGCATCCGCCATCTGCACGTTCGTTTGGATTCCCTGCTTCTTGTAATGCAACTCAATGGTGTTTATCGTGTGCATAACCCTGTGCTGTTTAGACGCTATTTACGAGTAAAAGTCTTAATACGTGCGTTTGAAACTATAACTTTCAACCATGTACCCAGAGACCAGAATCACTACGTAGATAGTATTGCAAACCATGTTCTAGATTGGCATTTATCACACATAATTCATACAAGACAATAACATTAAATCAACCATCAAAAGACGATACATATCCATAATATGTGTCGCAAACCATATATTGATGAGTCCATCTACTCTGATACATACAACATGCCCATAGCATGTTCCAAAAACTGGGGGCACCATATGCCCCTCCATACATATACATACGACATGCCCATAGCATGTTACAAACAAAAACTGGGGGCACCATATGCCCCTCCATACATTCTAGGGGGCACCACCTGCCCCTACATACATCAGAGGGGGCACCATACGCCCCTAATCACTATCTGGAGGCTCCCGGGCCAATGGCTCTGCCCCTGCAGCATGTAGATCACGCATGGCTTGACCGGCCATCGCCATGCGCCGCATGATACCTCGCCACTCCGAGGGGAGACCAACACATGGCTCTATGTACTGGTCATCTAAATCCTGCCACCCGCGCTCCGATACTCCGGTCAACAGCTGCTCACATCTACGGCGGATGTCCTCCAGTAGGGCGGCTGCATCCTCATTTTGCGCTGCTCTCGACCCACTCGGATCCGTAGCTCCAGACGCTGCCGGTCGTCCCATATATCCGGCCGGTTTTACCGGTGCTATATCTGCATACCAAATGTCCCTGAATCAGTATCATTATTTACTATTCAAAAACTTTAACATGCCCACATAAGAATAGCAATTTGTCACTTACCATCGGGCCCCCAGACTCGACCAGACGGAAGTGGCAGATCCGGATCCCCACAATAGCTCATCCCACTATAAGGGTAGTCGTCTATGTATAACGGCATCTGATCCCAATGGGAAAAGAACTCCGGTCGAAACACTCGCCCGACCGCCCCTCCTCCTCCTCTGCAGAGTAGTCGTCCCCAACGACGCATCCTGGGCTCTCTCGAGCCCCCATCTAGAAGCTGCACACGAGGCCTCAAGGTCAGGATCTTCTCAAAGAAGAAGGCGCACAATAAAGTCCCATATGAGCAATCATGATTCACCTGCCGCCTGCATAGCGACACCAGCATCATTTGGGCCCACCCAACGTAGGTCCCACCCAACACACTCTCCACTATCATCATCTGCCCACCGGTGATGTGATGGAATGCCTGGCTGCCCAGGATTCGCAGCACAGCTGCGGCCACTGCACGGGTTTCTAGCCTCTCTAGATCCCCGATCGATATTCGAGTCCCCTTGACTTGGAGACCCGGTCGACAATGGCGTTCCACGAACTCCATGATATGTCGCCCCCGCGGCAGCACTGGCTGCGTGTCTCCCACTATCCCCAGTGGTGGGAGGCCGGTCAGGAAGTACACATCCTGGACCGTCAATTCGATCCTGTGCCCTTGCACTACAAAGATCTCCTGATCTGGATCCCAATAACTGATAATCCGGGCCAGTAATGGTTCCCTTGCTCTCATCAACGGGTTCTCCACAAACTTGAGAACCCCAAATCTGGCCAATACACGACGAACGCCCTGATCCGCCTAGATCTCTGTCCGAAGTGTTTCCAGATCCCTCTCCCTCTAGTTGACCCGCAACTCTGCCATACCTGCACAAACACATTATTTTTGTCAGGGTACAGATCGGGAAACCATAACCACACACCAAAACCCAACTCCCAGCCATAAAACAGCACCAAGCCCCCCTCATCTCCCAGGTCGCAGTTTTCTGCCATTTTCTGGACCAGGTCGCACTTTTTTCCCTCAAACCTGCGTCCTGGGTCGGACTTTTTGCCCCAAAAAGTGTGACCCGGCCGTAGAGATGAGGGAGGGGCTGTTTCTGGGGTGTTGGGCCCTAAACTGCAAATCTAATCCATCAAAATGCAAGAGCAAGGTTAGGCCTCTTACCTCCAACTGACAGATCTCGAATCCAACGGTCGGTTTGTCCGCTACGTTCGCCGCAAGATTTAGGGCCTTCTCTCCTCTCCACATTCACCACAACAACAATAGCAAATGAATGATTTTGGAGGGAAAACTGCCTCATTAAAAGAGAACCCCTGTTTCTTCTTTCGACTGCTGCGACCACACCGTAGCCCCGTTCGACGAACCGTCAGCACCGCTGGTTAGATCTCACCGAGCTCTCAAATGAGTTTTACTTAGTTTTTGGTGATTTGATACTTCACCCGGACACATTTTTTCCACGAAGGGTCACTTCACCGCTCCTTAAAATCGAATTTCCTCACTTACGACACTTGTACTTGGGGCACCATATCGCTCCCTTACTTGTCCATGTTCGTGTCGATTTTCGTCATGAGTGCCCACCTTGTACTCATGTTTCCATGGTACCCCATTGGGGCCTTTACTGTGTGGCAGCACTATCAAGTCGCCCTTGTTTAGAGCATCCAAGTTGAGTCATCATCGCATTCATGGAGTCTATCCTGCGTCCCTTTGTACCCCACTATAGCCCTCCATTCTTCATTGCTTGGTTCCTCTCTTGTGTCGCATATCATGACCTTCAGCCCCACTGTCCCCTATCCCTTCTGATATTGTGTCAGTCACTGCCATTTCATTCATGCCCTTTATGCTCTAACAAGGGAACTCGTCCATTCGCCACTCCATCCTTTC
This sequence comes from Pinus albicaulis, assembly GCA_034641835.2. Classification (NCBI taxonomy): domain Eukaryota; kingdom Viridiplantae; phylum Streptophyta; class Pinopsida; order Pinales; family Pinaceae; genus Pinus; species Pinus albicaulis. Next base: position 840,511,237 of record CM076583.1, read on the forward strand.
CATTTCTCCATCATCATTAGTGTCAGTCTGTCCGTCGCTCTACTATTTTCTCTCGTGCCTTAGTTGAGGATCTCTCATTGCCTCACCTATGGCGGACCTCCTTCTGTCGACATCAGCTCATTCATTCCAGAAGCCAGGTCTAGAGGGCGGTGTACCTTGGTTCCAACTTCCACTCTTGTTCGGTGCCTCGGATCAGGCAAAGGGATCTCTCATTTCCCTTTGACTTGATTGTTTCTCCACTCCAGCTCCTTTCAGCATGATCAAGATCCGTATACTTGATGGTTCAGTGATACAGCAGCGGCTCTTGATGATTCCCGGGTGTGTGTGAGATGTCTCAACCCTCATGAGGGGGTGGCCCTGCAGGTAGCCCCCCACATGCCCGGATGACCTCCTCCTTGCAGCCTTCGATGCAGCTCCAGATATTTGATGATGTTAGCCTTAGCCACTTGCAGCGCCTCTTTGATTTGCATGTATCAGTCAGATTTTGTGAGCCCTTCCCCATTTACAGGGGGCATTTGGGTTGTATTTGTATCTCATGTACTCGGATATTATTGTACAAGTCCTGGCTGTTATCCCAGGCACAGCATGTATGTGGGATTCCTCATTGTATTTTTATCTGGCTCATGATTATGCCAGCTGTACTTTATGGTTCGGTCCCTTGTTTACTGGACACACTATTCTTTTGTACTTTGTCTCGGCGGGCATAGGTATACCTCCCCCGCCGCCTTCAGCACAGGTACCCTCTCATAAAAGAGACTTGTTGCACCTGCGAGTCTCGTCTCCTCAGGGTCTAGTCCTTCAGCACACTATCTACCTCACAGTTCTCTCTCTGACACCTGTGTCGCATATCATGACCTTCAGCCCCACTGTCCCCTGTCCCTTTCGATATTGTGTCAGTCGCTGCCATATCATTCATGCCCTTTATGCTCTAACAAGGGAAGTCGTCCATTCGCCACTCCATCCTTCCCATTTCCACCATCATCATTAGTGTCAGTCTGTCCGTCGCTCTATTGTTCTTCTCTCATGCCTTAGTTGAGGACCTCTCATTGCCTCACCTACGGCGGACCTCCTTCTGTCAATCTTTAATGTTATTCCGTACAGCACTGAGTTTGGACCTCGTCCTACCACTCTTTTGTTCTAAGGCTTTTGACGGGGGCAGGGGGATCTCTCACTTCCCTTTGACTCATCGCTTCTCCGCCCTCCTTTTCAAGATGATCGATATTCACATACCGGGATACCAAAGGACTCAAAGAAGAAATTTCGGTGATTCCCGGCATGTGTGAGATGTCTCAACCCCGCGAGGGGGTGGCCCCACAGTAACTCCCCACATGCCCGATGACCTCTTCATTGCCCTTGATGCCGTCGCATTTTCGATGATGTTGGCTCTAGCCACTTGCGCACCTCTATGATTTGCATGTATCACCAGGAGCCCTCTCATTTGGCTGTGGGTCATTTTGGGTTGTATTTATCTCATTTTACTCGTATATTATTGTATCAGTCCTGGCTGTTATCCCAGGCACAACATGTATGTGGGATTCCTCATTGTATTTTTATCTGGCTCATGATTATGCCGGCTATACTTTATGGTTCGGTCCCTTGTTTACCGGACACACTATTATTTTGTACTTTGTCTCAGCGGGCATAGGTATGCCTCCCCCGCCGCCTTCAGCACAGGTACCCTCTCATAAAAAGAGACTTGTTGCACCTGCGAGTCTCGTCTCCTCAGGGTCTAGTCCTTCAGCACACTATCTACCTCACCTTTCTCTCTCTGACACCCCTTTTGTTGTCTAGTGATTGTGTTCTTACAACGTACTTCGGTCATACGATTTGCTCCTGACACTCGCACGCCGGGGGGCAATCTGTTACACCATTTTTTGGTCATCTAACCTTTCATCATTAGATGGACCCAAGTACACCATGTAAGACCAGTTTTACCCCAAGTAAAACTGCTTTCACTATGTTAATTAGGAAACCCCAAAAGGAATAATTAATTAAAACATAATTTAATTATTATTCCCAGTCATGTTTAACCCAAAAACAAAGAAATTAATGAGATAAACCCATAGTTATCTTATTATTTTCTAGGAATAATTATTTAAATAATATTCCTTTTTAAATATGACCAAATCAACCACCATTAATTAAATAAATCATTATTTATTTGATTATATCCCAACCACTTCCTTAAAAAGATAAATAAATGATTTATTTATTTATTCTTCACTAATCAAGGGATTTGACCCAAGTCAAACACCCTTTCCCTCCAACAAATAATAATAAAATATTCCATAGAGGTGGATCTAGATTCGATTAACATTATTTTAATCGTGCACCAAGATCTAGAATGACCCAATATTTTGTTATAAATAGGAGGGTTTTCCCCATCATTCTTCACCTTTTGTTGCCTATTAGATCACTCTGGATCTATACACTTGGTCTCATTTCTACCATTTTGCTCCCATTGAGCTCTACTGTCTGCATTGGGTTTTCTACATCTACAAGAGAGAGAAAGCTTAGATCTGAAGTGCTGAGGACTACAAAGAACCCATCCCATTGAGGAGATCTGGATACACCTTCTTGTTTCCTCCCAGGTGCCCCGTAATATAAAAATTCATTCAAAAATCGTGTTCTTGTCTTGTCTGTTGGATGCATGGAGCAAACTCTTTACTTTACTGCTTAATGTCTTTCCATTTATAGATCTGTTTGTTGTAGCATTTTAACTACTAATCGCAGATCTGAAGATGTTTGGCAGCCTCTATTGTTGTTAGGGCTATTAGTTATGCGTAGCTAAAGTGGTTCTTTTTCGTACACTTCGACGAAGAATTCATACTAACAGCTTGGATCCTGGTTTTGATTTCGATTGGAGTTTCCTCCAACCTGAGATCTTAGAGGGCATTTTTGGTTGTTTCCCCCCTACCCAGGATTTCATTTAGGCTTATTTTTTCCTTTTTCCTTAACTGTGTTAGGAGAATAATCTAGGTTCTCCTAGTGATATGGTTGGCGCAGTTGGTCTTGGGAAGTTTGCACAAATTTCACCTATGCATTATTTTTCACAGGTGAGTCTTGTGTTGAAAATTCAACAAGATGATGGAGCTTAGTGAAATGAAGTCGCCTTCACTAAGTGGGCCCGCAGGCTATTTTTGGCGCAAAGTCTATTTTTAGACTATGTCTATTTTTTAGACATATGGAGCATGGTCTAGGAGTTGTAGGATGCTATTCTTGGATGATTGGTCGAGTTGGTAAAAATAGATGGACCTTTACTTTTAGACATTGGGTGGAATCTATTTTTAGAACAGTTGAATATTATTAGCTTTTAATAATATTTGGACTATAAACATTATCTTATTCTCTTGGCGCACTTCAGTTTGAGCTACAGATGTGGCCCATGCAGCTGAAAAAAGGAATTACGCTATTCCTAGGGGTTTGGTTGAGCTAATGCATGGTTGACTTTAGTTAGACTCATGTGGCAGAGTTTTGGAGGAGTTGATTGAGGAGTTGATGGAGTTGTGTTTGGTTTAACTTAGTTGAACTAGTAGTATTTAGTTTAACTGGCTAATACACTAGAGATGATTGGTGTGAATTAATTATTAATTAATTAACTAATTATTAACTCATTATTCAACCAAAGAACACATAAATTAACACCAGTGCATGGACAGTTCAGTGAAGACCAGTGGAGGAGATAGGTGAAAGAGCCAGTTTGCTATTAGTTGTGACATTAGTTGTGCATGAGATTTGCACAAGCGTTGGAGGAGATTTCCAATGAGAATTGTGCAGTTGGAGCTAGTGGGATTCGAACTTGGATCTCATCCATAATCATTTTGGATTGCGCAGTATATGCAGGCAAACAGTGGAGGAGTTTTGAACCTGTGACTTGTTCAAAACAGAGCTAGTTTGTGTGTAACTTTTGGAGATAGTACTGAGTACTTGTGAGAAGTATTGTGCTATGTATTGTTACATGTTCTCTTCCATATAATATACAAAATAGCTGGGGGTTTTCAGCTATAAGATTTCCCCATTACATACTACGTTATATGTGTGATGATTTGATGTTCTTATGATCACATACTGCTTGTTTTATTTCCGCATGCGACGATTAATTGTAGAAGAGGTTATGTGTTATGCATGAATTTGAATTAGTGTGTGACCAGGATAATCTTGGTGAATAAATCTTCATTATGCAGCAAATTTCTACATCTTGTGCTGGGGACTACGCATAATGTGGTCCTTGGTGTGAAAATGGTTGTTGGGGGAGATTTATTCCCTCAGTATGTCTATCTATGTACTAGGTCCCTTGAGCCAAAGGATAGGGTCCTCCATGCTGATGGTGATACAACAACGCCCTACTAGTCAAATTTTGTGGAGGCATGTGATGACTTTGGTAGCCAGGTTGTGGTACGTTTTGGGTAGAATCGTATGTGTAACTGGGGCTTTGAACGTTGATGCCCAGGTAAATTTGGGTTAGTGACCCAATTAAACCGTCTGCAGAGTTCGACGTGCCTGGAAATTATTTATAATTTTTCACACACAGGGAATTCGACAAGATATTGTAAATATACCCTGATTGCATATAGATTAGCTTGAGCTGTTGGGCCTTACTAATGGCATCCTCTTTGGATATGGGATTTTTCTACACCACATATTTTGAAATCTCAGCGGTGAGAGTTTTTAGGAATAGGTATAATAGAAATCTATCATTGAGTTTGGCATTGCACAAAGTACAACGTCACCGCCATTAGTGAAGATGGTCTGAGATATGGACAGCGGGGGTTTGCCTAAAGTGGGTCAGTAACTCGATTCTAGAATCGTGGTGAATGGGTAACTAAAAATAGGTCAGGAATGCAGTGGTAAGGGTGCTAAAGGTTCCATGTGTAGCAAAGGGTTGCTCCACATACCATTTCGCTACTACTCTAGTTAGAGTGCGTTGAAACGGTCTTAGTTGAATAGTATCATCAACGATGTTGTTTGACGAACACCATAGGTGGAAAGTCATAACGTGATTTCTAGGGTCTTCTACTTGCTTCCCTTTAAATTTTGGAATGTTTGATGGGGGTTTCGTGGGCGTGGGAGGCCATATAGGGTTGTGTGCAATGGGGTCATTCGCCAACTTGGTTAAATCTGGTAGATTTAACGAAGCTATAAAAAGCTGACTGCAAGGTTTTAGCCATTGAGATTTGTGAAAACACAATTTTCTAGTTAGGAATTTGGTTTTTCTGCGACGTACCCTGTTATGCGTTCACCTAGCTTCCCGAATGGGTAACAGTCCTTTGCCCTCTAGGGGTTGTGGGAAGAGTGGTGTGTGGTGTGGCATTGGGAGACCAACCAGGGTTCCCAAATAAAGATGCCCCAATAAAGGATTAACCAATAATGGTTGATGTGTTCCGTCTTTGATGCCTAAATGGTGAAAGACATGGAAATCCTCCCGGTAATGTGGGGAGGTCCAAAAGACCTCTAGATCGACGAGGTCCCATTGGGTCTGTTTTGGCGTCAACTAGGTATGGCCTTGGAAATATTTGAGAGGATAGAGATTATAATCAAAGAAAAATTCTGATCACATACATAAAACAAAGCAAAAATAAAATAAATCTCCCCTTTAGATTAATCCTATGTGATCAGTCAATCAAAAAATATGGTTTTTTGTTGTTTGTGTATGATACTCAAATACTAGAAGACCTATTCGTCATCACAAAGTCAAATGTAACTAGGCCTTGAGAAGATACCTTGCGAGTTCAAGCACAACGTCTCATAAGAGCTGTCGATGCCCCCAGTCAGCTGAAGAAAATCCACCAAGGTAAGGGTAGAGGATCTAGTGATTTCCTGCATTGTCACCTATAGGGAAACAATGCCCTAATTTTTGCCACCAAGCACCACCATCCCAAGTGAGCATTCGAGTCTTGGGATTCTTGGTAGTTTAGCTAATAGTACCAAGTATCAGCCAAGTCAGGTAGCCCCAACTGATACCATGTCCATTGTGCTTAAGCGTAACCCTCTCTGAATTGGGTCTCTACCATGCTCCAGTTTTCTTTTCCACGGGCTAATGGTGGATTTGAAAGTTCCCTAAATAGTCAACTTCTATGTTTCAAGAAGAAGAATGATCATGGCAGCTTATTAGATGCCTACCCCCTTGATCCTAACTTACACTATAAATTCTTTTGTGGCCTGTGTGGGTAGAATTTAGTGAGTTTTGTTAAGTTAGTTTTAGTTGTCTTTGATTTTCTTATTGTGTGGATGTGTATGAGAAAAAGGTGAACATGCACATAGTTTGAACGTGTGGATATGCGATGATCCTTTTCAAAAGACCTTATTAAACTATGTTATGTTGTTCCTTGCTGAAAAGAAAAACTTGTGTGGATATGGGACTCTTTCTATTTTCCCTAGTTAATCTATGTGCTCAACTATAGGGAGACGGTGAATTGTGAATAGAGAGTGTTCATATGCTTTCCTTGTATCACCAAATGGTGCAAAGGAAGCATAGATTAATTTCTCTTCTATCGATAATTCGATCCTAGTCTCGAAATCCTAGTGCAAAGATTGAACTAAACTAATGACTTTTACACTAGAAAAAAAACTAGCTAAGCATGCATGGACTTGGGCCACTTACTTTGGCTAATTATCTAGGTGTTTTGTTAACTAAATTTGTAAAACATAATTTTTTTTGGAATGCAAGTTAATTTTTCCCCCTACTTAAACTACATGTGTAACTTTGAAAAAATAAAATTTAAGTAAAACTAACACCAAGCATACCAAAAGCAGCTAAGGGTGAGTTCCTGAAAGCTGTGGGGGACCTCAACCTGTGCTAGTAGATGCATTATGGGCTTCCAGGCACTTTTACAAGTAGGAAAATATAGAAATATTGGAGAAATTTTTCATTTTGTTTTTTGCATGCAAAAGTCTGAAACATGCATGATGTCTGTGCACATGTCAGCTATGAACTCACGCATTGGTGTGCACCTGTCTGTGAGAAATGTGTGCAAAATCCTACAATGTAAGTTTTTGGAGGTCTTCTTCTTCAGTCCGTCACTAGGGATGAATTAGACAATGAAGGAGAGGAAGGGGGCAATTCTAGCCCAACTCCACAACAAAGACAGAGGTCTCTATAAAAAGGCACAACCACATAAACTTGGAAAGTAAATCTAGTGGAGTCGCCAATCCTGTGTTATTGTGTTTGGTGCAGGTATGTATGAAATCAAACCAACTAAAGGGGTGTGTTTTTCCCTGTTATGTTATTGGTCACAGGCAAAAGATAAATGGATTCAAGCAAGCTAGTGGAACATGCTAGAACAAAAACATACTTGATAGAGAAATAACATGCATATTCAAACATTGAAATTAAATTAAAACAAAAAAATAACACACAAGCTCTAAATAGAGTCAAACAACTTCAATAATCCAAACAGTGACACTTACGTCCCCTCTTATTGAGTGCTGGTAGGAATGAGGATGAAAATTTAACCCACATGACAAGGGGCCCTTAGAACTAGGGGTTCTAAGTCCTTATGCAAGGATGTCTTTACTTTTGAGTTGGCTTGGTGCAAAACCTCCCTCTCTCTACTATGGTGGACTAGAGGTGTTGGATGGACAACAACTGATTCCCCTCTCTCTGCTCCAGATCACACACAACTGGTATTGGTTGGGGAAATTATAGCCAGTATTATAATGTGCTCTCAGGTTTTTCATCTCTTGGTGGCATTTTATAGGATAATTCAAATCCTCCTTCCCTCTCTTGTTACATTGTGGATGGTGACCCAAGAGAGGAGGGTGATTCCATTGTGTGCTCCCTTCATTTCCTAAGGAGGCTTGGGTGACTGTCCTTGGGTGGTTTCAAGTGTGGAATCAATGTCCTGGAGTGCACCATGTGGTCCCAGAAAGTGACTTCCACCACTCCCAAGATTGCGCACTTTTTGGGTCAAAAGGAGTGCGAGGGTGCGTTTCTTGAAGGATTTTACACCAAAATGCACTTTTGACTAGTCCTTTTTGTACGCAATTTTATTTTTACTTAGACCTTAGAGATTTTTAAATACTTTCAGACTCTCTAATGTCTTGCAGCCTTGTAAATCCTTCTACCTCACATTAAATAATGTCACCTTTTCTTGAACAATTTTCCAGTGATAACAATATATATATATATATAGAGAGAGAGACCTTAGAGATTTTTAAATACTTTCAGACTCTCTAATGTCTCGCAGCCCTGTAAATCCTTCTACATCACATTAAATAATGTCACCTTTGCTTGAACAATTTTCCAGTGATAACAATATATATATATATATATATATATATTGTTATCACTGGAAAATTGTTCAAGCAAAGGTGACATTATTTAATGTGATGTAGAAGGATTTATAGGGCTGGGAGACATTAGAGAGTCTAAAAGTATTTAAAAATCTCTAAGGTCTGAGGAAAAATCAAATTGCCTACAAAAAGGACTAGTCGAAAGTGCATTTTCGTGTAAAATCCATTAAGAAATGCGCCCTCGCGCTCCTTTTGACCCAAAAAGTGCGCAATCCTGGGAGTGGTGGAAGTCAGTTTCTGGGACCACATGGTGCACTCCAGGACATTGATTCCACACTTGAAACCACCCAAGGACAATCACCCAAGCCTCCTTAGGAAATGAAGGGAGCACACAATGGAATCACCATCGTCTCTTGGGTCACCATCCACAATGTAACAAGAGAGGGAAGGAGGATTTGAATTCTCCTATAAAATTCCACCAAGAGATGAAAAACCTGAACATGGGTCTATATTTATAAAGAACATTCTTCGATGTAATAATTCAATAGCAAGGGATTCCATGTCTTGGTACACCAGGACTAAGTGTTGATCCAAAAACTTCAATAAATATCCAAGAGAAGATAAGTGTGAAAAAAATGTAATGAACATCATGGGGGATGAATAAATATTGTAGAGGTTACTGGGTTTCCATAAGAAATGTAGGATTTGTTAACTCAAGGGGTGACTTATACAATGATAGATTATATATTTTTGAAAGTTATTTCCCTTTACAAAAAAAATGGTTTTCACTATGTTGAATTTATAGGAAATTTACATATTTTTCTATGTAATCTAGGAGAGATGTTACATGTGGTATCAAATAAAAACATGTTACAATACTGCGACCTATGAGTTGAATAATTTTTTTATTAATTAAATAAATGTTTATTTTTACACAAAATAGGAGAAGAACTATGCAGGATGAACAAAATGGTAGATCCACAAGGAGGTATGTTTTGGGACAATAAGCACAAGTACCCACTACAGAGCTATTAAACATGACGAAAAAATTGTAGAAAAAAAAAATTCTAAAAAGATAATGATGAACAAGAGAATCTTAATAAGAATTTTACCAATATATCCAATCCAAATATGGTGGAAATAATGAGGGATGAGGAAAACAAAGGGGATAAATCTAAATGGAAAATTGTTGAGAAGATGTAAGAAAGGACGGAGAAAAAATCTATAGAAGGGCAGCAGAAAAATTCATAAAGAATTCATACAAAATTACAGAAGAAGCCCAAAATATAACTCCATAAATAATTCGAAAATATCACACCCTCAACTTATCATAGGGATATAGAAGAATAATTTGAGGTATGGATGCTCAACATTAAGAGATACTTTCAAGTGTATGACTATTCTACAATGTTAAAAGCCAGGTTTTATACATATCAATTTTGGGGAAAAGCCTCCTTGTGGTGGAATGAAATGAGAACAATTGATAATTTAGAATGTAGAGAGGTTAATTGAGAGGAACTCCAGTGGTTTTTTAAATGAAAGTATTTGACTGAGCATTATTTTAATGATAAGGCTCAAGAATACCATGATCTAAAACTAGGACAAATGTTAAGGGATGAGTCAATAACAAATTTCACTCACCTTTTACGATATATGTCATACATAACAGAAGAAAAAGAAAAATTAGAACACTTTTTGAATTTCATTCCACTCTCTTTTAAAGAGTGGATTTAGGATGAAAAAAGAATAACTATGGATAAATCCATTAGGAAGGCTAGGATTTTCTACCAATAGACCAAGAAGGGAAATGGAAATATAAAATATTGGTCTAATAAGAGGAAGAAAAAAATGGCTCAAGGTGGAAAGGGTGGAAAATATAGGGCATTTAAACAACCTGAGAAAGGTGGTCATAACCAAAACTGTAGAAAAAAAAATAATAAAACACCAAGAACACAAAATAAAACCCAAGTTGGGTCTAAATAGGTATAAATAAAAAATAAGGTAAATAATGGATATGATAGGGAACCTTTAAAATTTTGGGGTTGCAGAGAACCTCATCTGTTGTAGAACTGACCCTATAACCCCATATTTGTGCAAAAACCTACAGAACCTCTAAGTGGCATCCATTGCCAATGATGTAGCCAAAAATATACCGCGGATCAATGAAACTTTGGAAGGAGACCAAGAAGAGCATCAATCCATACTCAAGAGATTCTCTTTACAAGGGAAGTACATAATTTGGCCTAGTTCAAACCTTTGGCTTTGATGTCAAAGTGGGACAAAAGCTTCATATTTGGAAAGAAGTTTTTACAGAGCTTGGTGTTTGGAAAGAAGTCCTGAGGTTTCTAGGTGTGATTACATGTATTTAGAGGTGGTGACTAAACACCAAAGTGGTTTCTATCAATTCCAAAGGGGTATATTGTTGGAACTATGGCTAATATTTTGTTCTTGATGGAAAAATACTAGATAAATATGTCAAAATTGATGAATTTGGAGCTAATGAAAATAGGTACAAATGCCACTAATGTTATGGAGAGATAAATGAAACTTCACTGACAGTTTGATCTTAAAAGTAAATTCCGAGAAAGTATATTCATATCCTATGAAGAAGCGCCACATACATATAGAAGTATTGTGAGTTAAAGTCACATACAAAATTTGAACCATGGTAATTTGGATATCAGTGGTCTTTACCATGGTATTAGCCCGTGGTAATTGGATTGAAAATGGTTATTTTATCTCGTCAAATAATACTGCTAACATTACTAAGGGATTTACCTAAGGTATTAGATAAGGTTGAAAATATATAAGGAGATGGATATCAAGGTATATTATGTGCAAATAAATTATCTATATTTATGTTATCTTATTTGGAACAGGTGTACATTGGGAAGCAAGGAGATAGTTCAGATCTAATGGATCTAAAAGAGTTGTGAAGACAAATGAAAATACTTGCTTGATCTATTTATGCTTATAATGTTAGATCTATAGGTACGATGATGGTTTGATCTAAGAAGAATCAAGTGTGTTGAGATCTAGGGTTAATATATGTTGTGAATTGTAGCTAAGATTTGATTAAATAATATTAGGATTTGTATACAAGTTTGCTTCTGATTTGTTGCTTACATGCACAGACCTAGTTCAGTAAAGTAATGTATAATTTATGCGATAATTTTTTCGGTATACTAAAATATATAAAAGGGTATCTGGCATGGTATTCACGTACATACACTAACTTTTTCTATGGAAGTCTTGTATATATATTTTTTTTGAGGCTTCTACAACTTGTGTTGTGTGTAGAATCTTTCAGACTTATCGCATCTTAGGTTTTGTATTGTTATGATGCTTGATGAGTTCTCCTGTCTTTTTTGATATCTATCAATGATGTCTCTATCTTGATGATATGTATCTAACAATGATGATTTGGTTTATTATTTGGTGACGACACTGCAATTTTGGGATCTATAATTGGTATAGTAATATTTGATATATCTATGTATGGTCGAGTGATTGATCCAATATTGCAATCAATCATGATTTAGTTTTTAGTAGTTTAAGAAATGTATGTAGGTGTTGTTCATAAGCATCACATACATACTCAAGTTTTACTCAGTGTAGTCACATACATATTCCAATATTTATTTTTTCTGGTTGGGTTCTACAGTCAATGGTTTGAGCCTTCAGAAATTCATTTGATTTATAATGCTTCATTGATTTAGATTTAGCATTATAGTTTGTCATGTTAGTTTCTCTTTATGGGTCTAGTTTGAAAATTTGATGAAAGGTGGTCTAAATATTGTTTGATGATTGTTTAACATGATTATAATATTATGAAAAGTGGTCCACAAGGAGCCGAGAGTTGTATACTTCAAAAAGATGGTACGATATCCATTCAGGTAGGATCCAGTAAACGAGTTTAAGGGGTTTTGGGTCCCATCCAGTGGGTGTTGGAGAATGAGTGGAGGTTGTGGCCTCCTACATGTGGGCTCCTGTATACTGATAAGAGTCTTCATCAGTACAAAATGTAATTAACAATTTCTTTATATAATAAGATAAGAGATAGAGACAACTAGAGTGGCGGTCTTCTCCCACATTGGGTTTCCACTTAAAATCCTGGTGTTCTATGTGTGTTGTTGATATGGTGTGAATTTTTTATTTCTTAAAACATAATATAAAGTTATTTATTTACTTTTTAATGGTTAAAGATAAGAAGTTGATGAAAAATTAGTAAATTGGATATATGTTTTTTTCCTTCTCTGAAGTCGCATACATACACAGGTTTATTTAATAACAATAGTGTCCAAAATTTAGAATATGAAATTGAATTAAAATATTGATTCACCTCCTCACCCCATCTCATTATTTCCCCCCAAAAAAAAATAAAACAAACATTTATCGTCGTCATAATTTCTATTTTCAAGCTTTTCCACATTTTATTTTGACCCAACAAAGAGCATTTTCATGCAAAGCGTTATTAAAGAAAAGAAAGAAAGATGAGACAAGGAATAACAAGAAAACAAACACAAAATCAGAATGAAAGTAAACTTTTACTGTAAAGAAACATTGAAGACAAACGAATCAAACAAACAAAATGCAAATATTAGTGAAAAGTAAAATGCAAAGGTCATGCAATGAAAGAAGGGGACTAAATGAACCTAAACCTACCCCTAACCTAATGGGATATAAGGTAATGAAAAAATGTAATGGAACTTCCAATGTGGCCACTGTAACCAATCCTAACCTGCAACCAAAAAGTTACAGGAAATTAAAATAAATATCAATAATTGTGTAAGAGTAAGGATGATAATTTCAAAAGATTGGACAACAAAATTAAGGTCTTTAGTATCAAAATAAATATGTGGCATACAATCTAGATTTAACTTGTCTCAAGCTTTACCTTGTTGATTCAAATGGAAATCATAGAAACCTTTAGGGTCGCTCGTGGAAGTACATTCATTTGTGTTTTTAGTTTTAGAAAACATCAAGAAATATTGAGATTTTTTTATTTTCAATGGAGCTTTCCAAGTAAGATTTATCCAACCATTCAACAATTGGATCACAATATCCAAAACAACATATTTGAAAACCTTGATGTTTGTGAGAAAATAAAATTTTAATTAACATATTCAAATTTCAAAGAGAATCTTCTGAGGGGAATTTGATTTGATCTTATTTAGAAGCCTTATTAAGATTATGAGATCCTAAGATAACTATCAAGTGATGCTAAAGTGCCCCAACTATCCATCAAGCATCTGAACCGTGAAATGATAAACCATGAATATCACTTAATTCAACAAAATAATTCAATGTAGATTGACTCTAACCAAATTGATGACTATAATATCATTGGTTCTCCATTGGTTCACTTTCTATTTTATTAGACACTGTGTCAAAAATAAGAAATCTAAAGGCATTTAAAAAAATCATTTACATTGCAAACTTAGGAAATGAATTAAGATATCAAGATGGTGAAATATTGGAAAGAAATGTCAAATCAAAATAGGTATTCACATCAACACAAGGTTTTTTATTCCCTCAATAACTCAAGATTTTTCTATCATTCAAGAAGAGATATTGTGCCAAAAAGATGATTAACCTCACGAGATACACAAGAGGGATAAGAAGTTGGTCGATCTCAGAAGTGTTTGAAAAAGAGAAATTCTTTGTAACATCCCTAGTAAAAATTCATGTAATATATATATATATATATATATATATATATAAGACGGAGGTGATGGGACATGTATTCCAAGTTGAATGGTGGGAAAAATATCCTAGTGGGTGTTAATTTTGGTTATTATGGCTAAAGGAAACTAGCAAAGGTAATGACAAAGGATTTGGAAAGCCTTAAGGCATTAGTTGGAATCTTATTTATGAAAATAATGGAAAATAGGAGAAAAGGGAGGTGAAAGGTCATAGGTTTCATGTGAGGGGGAAAATTAAGGAAAATAATGGAAAATGAAGAAAATATTGGCCTCATTAAAAAAGGATTTTGAGGATTAGTTGGTAATATTTATGACATGATTTTGTGGAGCTCTCATTACTCTCTCTCTCTCTCTCTCTTGGATACTTAGAGTTTTCTTGTAGCACTCTTGGAGGTGGTGACATACTTGGTGATTTGGAGGAACAATGCAAAGGAAGAGTAGGAAAGAACAAGAGGACATTGGGACTAGCAGCTACAGTGGGTTTTGATTGTACGTACCAAGTTGCATGTATGTTTTCCCCACCAGTTTTGGCATGCATGGCACATGCATGTGGTTTATTCATTATGATCTATTGTTGGCATGGAGGATTGCCTAGATTGAAAGTGGATTTACCTAGCCTTTCCATTTCCTAGATATCCATGGTGTTGTGGATTCATTTCATTTTATATTTTCTAGTTTGTTCTCATGCTACTTTAGCTATGGGTTGATTTATTATTTCCTAGAGCCTTGGTTGGACAAACGCTCTAGAATCTTGACAGACAACTGCGGGTTGAGTTACTAGTCCTAGAAGCCTTGGTTGGGAAAATTCTTTGGAAGCCCTAGGTGGGTTGAATTACTAGTCCTGGAAGCCCTGATTGGAAAAATTCTCTAGAAGTCTTATAATAAATGGGGTTGAGTTATTATTCCTTGAAGCCTTGGTTGGAACAAACACTTTCGAGCCCTAGAGCAACTTGGATAGAGACCAATATATGATGGTTGTGATGTTTTAGTGTGATAAAGAGTAATTGGTTAGGGGTTGAGGTGGTTTTGCCTTTGGAATCCCTCGATTGATTAAGATTGATGTGTTTGATAAGATCCCACATACATGCTTAGAATATTACACAGGGGTGATTGGTTGAAGTGAGACTTGGCTCAGCGAATCTATGGACATATAGAACTTGGAAGTCCCATCTCCTATTGCTTTCTACATTCATTAATGAGCAATCCATTCCCATGGTATTTGGTATGAACGTGTATGGATTTATATGTGGATTCTATTTTTGTTCTATCCATGGTATTTTTGTTGTTATTATGCTGGTTAAGAGCGTGTATTTTTAAAGTGATGATGTATTGTTCTCCCCATGTTTTTAATTGTAAATCAATACACAATGTATCTATGGTCAAATAGATTGTATTGCAGTTAATTATGTAGGGGAGAAATGCTTCTTAGCAATTCTAAGATAAGTATGGGACACCTAGGCTCTGTTGTGTTGTTTATATCTATAGCTTTCATGCTTGTGACATGTTTGACAAACTTTTTATCATGGATAGGAGGAGTCTAGATGAGTTCTTATTGATGTGATTGCTTCTGTATCATTTTCTTGTTGTTATTTATCATCTCTGAAATTTTCATGAAGTTCCGGGTAGAGCATTGGGTTATGGGCCTGAAAATGTGGCTCAAATCTCATGAATGCTAGTACAAAACTAAGCATTTGGGGCCCTAACCGTTGGCATGCAGTGTTATGCCTATATATATAGCCTTTTGGATTTAGGAATGCAAGCATGTGCTTGTGGCTATTTCTCAAAGAGGTAAAAATGTCAGTGTGACCTAGGGGTAAGAGGCCTGAAAGGTTGATTTACCTCCTAGTGTTGTTGCTATTGTACAAGGTCAGTATGTTGTGTTTCTATCAGTTCCACTTCCTTAAGGTAACCTAGGAGGTTGAATCTCATTATAGTAACCTCTCATCACAAGTTTACCTTGGTTGGCTAGTTACTTGGGTATATGTGGGAAGAGGGTGTTACAGAGTTGTATTAGAGCATGGTTCGACCCTTCGACTCAATGGGAGGTGTGTTAGTCGTGATTTTATATTGGTTTCATATGTGTTTCTCATACCTATGGTTTATATGCTTGTTTCTTTCATGTTTTATTGGCCATGGTGGCAATAGTATTGCCATGGAAGTGTTGATGGCATTGGTGTCAACATGTTGTCATGAGTGTATGATTGATTATGTGTTGTTCTTGATTATGTATTATTCGTGCACACTTTCTCACATGTTTCTACATGTTGTGTATGCATTGATTTTTTATGCTAGGTCACATATTGGTCATGCTTATGTGTTTTCCTTGTATGCTTGCTTATGTGAAGCTATATGGGGGACATTTATTGGTCATTCATGATTGGTTATACATGTCAAGTGGATGCATATGGTCAATTTTGCACTGGTATGGTCAAAGATTGTTTTGCATAAGGTCATTGTATGCAATTAGTTCATCATTATGATATTGGTATGTTATGATGCTAATGTGTTGACTATGATATATTAGGAGATGCATACCATCAAACTGAAGTTGCAACATTCAACCTCGAGGCAAGAGCATGCCTTCATACAAGTTTGAATATTGGGCATATAGTTATGTAGGTTAAGGATTGTTATATGCATTATGGTTATGAGTATTCCTTTCATTTGATTGATGTTATGGTTACATACATTATAGATGGTAGTTGATTAGTGCAGTTATATGTACATGTGCCAAAGAGTCATGAATGATAAAATTTTGTGGCGGTATGCATTGCTATTATTGTTTTATGTTAAATAACTCATACATTGTTGATGAACATGTTATGGTTTAACTTGTTGTTGTTGTATGATAGTTAGATTGATGATTAGGTTACATGTTGTTGATGAGAATGATATATAACTTCTTGTTGTTACATGCTAGTGACTGGGTGGTTAGGGTTATGAAATTCAAGCATGAGCCGACCTAATTATGATAGTGCATTTTATTATATCTAGATTGTCTAGACTAACTGTGTATATGTGATCGTATGCATGAAAGACAATTGTTTATGATTTTAGGGTGGGAACATGTTAGATATATAATATTATGGATATCATGACCTTATTTATGATTGGGTTGATATGTTGTGAATTTGAATCATTATAATATATATTGATTGTGAAAATAAGATAGCCTCCCTTGAGATACATTAAGGTATCATATTTCTTATCTCATCTACCTTGTACTTGAATGTTTGATTATGTCATGTATTTGGTGTTTGAGCATTGGTGTCTATTATGTCATCTATTTATTGTTTATTTTTTTATTAATTGTATGATATGACAATGTTTATATAAGATTGCATGAAGTAATGATCTTGTTTTAATACAGTTGTAATAACATGTATGCGTTAAGACAATTGATATATACATGAGTGTAAGTAGGTGATAGTTGTGGCATCATGTACTATGACTGATGGTTGTGAGTTGATTTCGATTATGATATGGTTTTAGACTTGGTAAATTTTGATTCCAAATTAATAGATATATTGTCTTGATATTTGTAACATGTGATTGATATGTGTGTGTTTAGTTACAACGCAATGTGATTTCCCAAACAAGGTAAGGTAACTATCTTGTTGTTATGATTATTTATGCACTGAACCTTATGTGTCTATGATAGTATGATGCATGGGATTCCATGGAAAAAGAGTCTGCCATGAAATATTGAAGAGTGTTCATGTTGATATCTACTTTGGAAGTATTGGAAACCATGGGGATTAAGTCCTGGTTTTTGTTCCTAGTCTTGTTCTTTTGGTCTCTTGTGATTTTCTGTGCTTGATTTGCAGTCCTAATTGTGTATAGTGCATGGCCATGCCAATTTGTTGCGATGTCATATTGATTTTGGTTTCTCATGGTATTCTTCTTATTTGTTATTTTTCTTTACTTTTATGTTTTGAGGGTCTTGAGAATTGGCTAGGAAAGAGGAAAGTGAATGTAGCTCGAGGAGAGCTTTGTGGTATCCAACAGGTAATGTAAGAACCAGATGAATATTGGTTCATGAGTAAAGGGTAGCGGAAGGTAAGAATACGAAAGTTGGTTGGACTGGTTGGGTCCATTTTGGTAAATGTATGGTGGAAGTATAAACATGATAAATACACATAAAAGGTGAAGTAAATGGATATGAGGTGTTAGATGCCCTGTCTATGTTGGGGCATTATTGTTCTCAACGTTGTGCATGTTGTGCATGAATAAATGAAGTCCTCTTAACCTAGACCTTACAATATCTAGCAATTTTGTTGTGATCATGATTACGTTGATGTATTTATATGTATACTTGTATGTATGTCATTTCTGATAGGATAATCATGGATCATGATTGTTTAATGCTAATTTTTATATGTATATATGTTTGTATGTATGTCATTCTCTGACAAGATGATGATTTTTTATGCGAATGATTATATATATGTATCTATGTACATATATATGTCATTGTATTATAGGGTTTTCAAGGATACTTCTTGTGTAGGAATGATTTCTTATGCAGGTGAATGGAATGAAGAGGTTATTGGTCTTATGAGGAATCATGTAGGAAGAGTAACCCTAACATATCTATGAGGTCAATATCATGTGGACATGAATTGATATTATATTATTATACTATGCATACATTTATGCTATGGAAAGGTGATCCTGAGGGGTACAACAACGAAGTGAAAGTAGTGTGATATGTGTCATGCTAGGATAAGCATGGATAGTGGAAAGACAATAGAAGTAAGGTTTCTTATAGGGTTAGTGTGTGGTCTATGGATGTGCAATACTATTGTTGGATATATGTTGCACATGTTGTATATTCAGTGATTGTACTTATGGCGATCTCTACATATTGTATATGCATTATTGTGTATAAATTATGTTGTATGTATGTTGTATATATGGTGTTATGTGTATATTGCATATGTAATGCTAGGTATAGGTGGTGTTATGCAAATGTTGGAAATGCAAAGTTGTGTGGATATGGTGTAGTGCACATGTTGGATAAGCAGTGTTCTGTACGTATGGTGTTATGCACATGTTGTATATGAAGTGCTATGTACAAATGGTGTTGAGTGTGTGTTTTACATATGGGGCTATGTACATATGGTGTTATGTGCATGATTGTACATGTGGTGTCATGTGGATGTGGTGTTTTGTGCAGGTGGTGTTGTGTACATGTCGTGCATGTGGCATCGTTTACATGTAGTGTTGTGTACATGTGGTGTGGTGTACATTTGGCATTGTGTACACGTTGTGTAGGTGGTGTCATGTACATGTGATGTTGTGAACACATTATGCATGTAGTGTTGTGTACAGGTGGTATTGTGTACATGTTGTGCATATTGTACTGGTATACATGTGGTATTGTGTGCGTGTCATACATGTTGTGTTGTAGGAATGCAGTACTATGTATGTGCATGGTGTATTCATGGTATCAGGAAATGTGTATTCATTGTGTTGTACTATGTACATTATATGTATTGTGTTGTTTTGTACACCATATGTAGGTGCATGTTTTTTGTTGTATTGTACACTCGGTGTAGGTGTATGTGTTATACACTGAATGTACGTATATGTGTTGTATGCCAGTGAGGGTGTATGTATTGTGTGGTGTTGTATGTCTTGTGTGGATGTATGCGTTGTGATGTACATTGTGTCTATTTGTACGTGGTTGAGGCGAAGAAAATTCATTGAGTACTTCCTGGGTGTCGCAACCGATCCAATGTGTGTTCAGAAATAACAAAGGAAGAAGTAAGGACAGATGAAGGATAAGTATCGATATTTTATTTCAGTTCTATTATGCATGTGATCTATGGTTCTGCCTTATGATGGTTACATGTTATTTATTGTTATGGTTTATGATGATTGCATGTGATTCATGATTTTGAACAATGATAGTTTTGTTTTGAGCTAACCAGATGTGATATGTTTATACATGATGATTTTATCAAACAACTAGTTTGACTTGTTGTGACAGGAAGTAAACAGGATTGCAAGTGTACCTTATTGATGAGCTACCAATGAGGTATGATTTCAATTTATTTCAATTTATTTTGAATCTAATGGAAATTATGTGCTTGGTACTGGAAGCACGAAATAATCGGTTGGGTGATTGAAAATGACTACAAGAAGTAGGAGTGTCAGTGAAACTAAATTGCAACATGTAGCAGTATAATGCTAAAGAACTTTAGGAGTAGGGCCATTGTGGGATATTGGTACCCAATAATATCCATTGATTGCCATGAGATTATATGACCGGTATGATCGTTTTGAGTATGGGTATGCCTTGGTTTTTGTATATCCTAAGGATGCCTTGCCAAGGGATGGACTGCCAGTGGAACTTGGAAGGTTTGTAGCTACATGGAAACGGGTGACTGGATTGCCTAAGGGATTTTTTAGTAGAGAAGGCAAGGCCAAGGATGGATTTGTATTAGTCATTAGAATTTCCATATGGAATCAAATTCACATTGGGAGTGTTCCTTGGAACAATGAGCCAATAATTGTTCACTAGGAGTACAGTAGCACAGGATCATAGTGATCGACATTGGATGCATACTTGGAATTTGGCAGTGGATTCTGAAATTCTTGGGAAGGTGGTGAATCTTGATATTACTTTAATGGTGGAGGTGTGAAACTCTGTATTCCCTTGTTGCTGATACGGGAATCATATCCTTTCATTTGTTGGCTGAAAAAATGTGCATGTGTATTCCATTGTAAATACCGTAATGAGTTGTTTTAGAAAGCTCCAATACATGGTATGACTATAATGATGATTTTTCTTTTGAGCAGGTTATTCATTATAAATACTACATCGAGTTGTGCTATAAATCGCCATAGGAAATATGTTTTATTTTTTGAATTTTATTGGTTTTTAGGTGTCCTTGAACACCGAGGACAGTGTTCCCCCAAGGGGGAGGATTTTGTAACATCCCTGGTAGAAATTCATGTAATATATATATATATATATATATATATATATATAACACCATGTTGATGGGACATATATTACAAGATAAATGGAGGGAAAAAAATCATAGTGGGTGTTCAATTCAGTTATTATGGCTAAAGGAAACTAGAAAAGGCCTTGGAAAGGCATGAGGCATTAATTGGAATTTTATTTACGAAAATAATGGAAAATAGGAGAATAGGGAGGTGAAAGGTCACAGGTTGCATGTGAGGAGGAAAATAATGGAAAATGAAGAAAATAGAGGCCTCATCAATAAAAAGGATTCTAAGGATGAGTTGGTAATATTTTTGACAGGTTTTGGTGGAACTCTCATTATTCTCTCTCTCTCTCTCTCTCTCTCTCTCTCTCTCATACCCTTAAATGCTTAGAGTTTTTTTGGGGCACTCTTGGAGGGTGTGTCATACTTGGTGATTTAGAGCAAGAAGGAAAAGGAAGAGCAGGAAAGCACAAGAGGACATCGGGATCATCAACTAGAGTGGGTTTTTATTGCAGGTACCGAGTTGCATGTATTTTTTCCTCACTAGATTTGGCATGCATGGAACATGTATGTGGTTTCTTGGATATGATCTATCATTGGCATGGGGGATTTCCTCGATTGAAAGTGGATTTTCCTATCCTTTCCAATTCCTAGATAGACATGGAGTTGTGAATTCATTTCATTGTTTTTTTTTGGTTGGTTCTCAAGTTCCTTTAGCTATGGGTTGATTTATTAGTTCTTGTAGCATTGCTTGAAAAAACATTGTATAATCGCGATGAAAAATTGTGTGTTGAGTTACTATTATACGTACAACTCTGGGTTGGAAAAGCACAATAGAAGACCTAGGTGGGTTGAGTTAGTAATCCTGGAAGTTGTAGTTGGAAAAACACTTTGGAAGCCCTGTAATAGTTGGGGTTCAGTTACTAGTCTTGGAAGGCCTCGTTGGAACAAACACTATGGATCCCTAGAACAACTTCGATAGATACCAATCCATGATGGTTGTGATGTCCGACTGTGAGGGGGAATCACTAGTTTGGGGTTGATTTGTTTTGGCCACTGAAAGCTCTCAATTGATTATGATTGATGTTTTTGATGAGATCCCACATTCATTGTTGGAATATGGCACAGGGGTGATTGGATGAAGTGAGACTTGTCTCAACAAATATATGGTCTGGTGGAATGTGTAAATCCCATCTCTAAGTTAGTTTCTACATTCATTAATTATCAATTCATTCCCTTGGTATTTGATACGAAAATGTACAGATTTATATGTGGATTCTATTGTTTTTGTATCCATGGTATTTCTATTGTTATTATATTGGTGAGGAGCATGTTCTTTTATAGTGATGATGTATGGCTCTCCCCGTGTTTTTACATGTAAATGAATACACAATGTATATATGGTCAAATATATTGTATTACAATTAATGATGTAGGGGGGCAATGCTTCTTAGCAATTCTCATATATTTATGTGACCACTATGTTATGTTCTGTTGTTGATACATGTAACTTTCATGATTGTGACATGTTTGAAAAAAATCCTGTCATGACCAGGAGGGGTCCAAATTGGTTATTAATTATGTGATTACTTCTGTATCATTGTCCTATTCGTGTTTATCATCTATGAAATTTTCATGAAGTTCCGGGTAGAGCATTGTCTTTTGTGCATGAAAAGGTGGTTGTAATATCAGGGACGCTAACACATAATTGAGTATTTGGGGCATGGTCATTGGCCTGCAATGTTATTCCTACAGCTATAGCCTCCTAGATACAGGAATGCAAGCCTCTGCCCGCGACTATAGTTCAAAGAGGTGAAAATGTCAATGTGACCCAAGGGTAAGAGGCCTAAAAGGCTGGGTTACCTCTTGGGCTCTTTTCATTGTTGTACAAGGTCCATACATTGTGTTTATGTCAGTTAGAATTCCTTAAGGTCACCTATGATGTTGAGTCTTTATAGTAGCCTCTCGTAACATGTTTACCCAGTTGGATGGTTACTTGGGTATATATGGGAAGAGGGTGTTACATCCTTCAACCCATAATGACCTGTATCTTCATGATTAGAATGACAAGATTTGAAACTATGTAGATCCACAAAAAAAGTGCTCCCCAATGTTGAGTACAATGTAAGGGATTCAAATGATGAAGGATTAACCAAATAAGAATGTTTTTTCTAATTAAAACTATATCTAGAGGGTTGAGGGAATTAAATTGAAAATGTTGAAAGTCCTTGAAGAATGATCTCACTTATAGTGGATGAATGTTCAGGAGAGAGTTATGAATGAAATTACAGATACAAATTATTTCATATATCTCAACAAGATTTCAAGAACCTGACATAACCATTGGTAGGGGATAAAGTACCTCGATTTCCTGACTGGTCTATCAAATTTCTGATGAAGGATCATCGAATTTTAGTGGATTAGAAAAATAAAAAGGTAAATATGCACACTATCATTAGATGTATCAATGAAATATTGTTAATGTTGGTTCTATCATACCCAGGATTAAACATATCAGATTCTTGATGGATAGAAAATTGAGATACATCAATTCAAAAACTCCCTAGATCATCTATATTCGTAACATATTCCTCCTATATTTTCAAATATTTGTTAGTAAGAAAATCACAATCAATGGATTTGTCCATTTTATTTTTTAACCATGACATCACCCCATTCTGTACCTAATTGTAATTAAAACCAATAAGAATAAGATCCATATAATTAAGAGAATTTGTTGGTCTATCAGACTCGTCAAACACATTTGGGTAAATGAATAGTGTTCCAAAGGAGAGGAAATATGGAAAGAATCAGGAGGAGAGATGCCAGTTGTAATTGAATCATATGGATCTTGTAATAACAATGGATGAAAATGCATGCTATGCTTCATGAAATTATTTTCATCATCATAATGATTGAAGATAGTGATACCAATGTAAAATTGATATTGATCTTGTTATTATTTAATAGGTTATATTAAATATTCAAAATAATAAAAACTTATTTCTTCAAATTTTAGACATGAATATGAATGAATCAAAGAAATTTCAAAATCATTTTGAATTTAAATAATATCTTGTCCCATAAATAAATATTGCCAGCTATGAGAAGCATATTCTGAATCAATACTTCGCAACTCTAGGCCTCCAAAAGAAGAATACATATCATCTTATGTACTATGATATCCATCACTACATATGTTAATGGAAATAGGTATGTTATGGTGATGGTTGTCCAAAGTATCAATTTGAATGGAGGATTTCAAATCATTTGACATGTTATCAAGATAGGAAGATCGATGATCAACCAAAAATGAAAGATATCCATCCTAAAAGAGGGAACGAAGATGGAACAAATCATCACTAATTTTCTCCTCTAAATGTGAAATGAAACTACCTTGTATATTATTACTGTTTCAAACAACATATTGAACATCTATAGTTTTTGAAGAAATTTTATCAAGGGGATCATATAACAAGGAATCATGAGACATAAATGGTTGAGATTGAATGGTGTCCCTTGAGGAAATTCTACTTTCAATTAAATCAGATCCAAGACTTGAATTATTCATATTGATGTGAGCTAGAAAAAATATAGGATCAACCTTCACATCAAACTCCTTTTGGTTAATAAGCCATTCCAATTCCCCCCGCATAGTATATAAAGCATGAGAAAGGGATGAAGGTGAATGAGAGGGATCATCAAATTTTTTTCCAGTTTTGCGAATTTTAACATCATCACAAGGAGGGACCCAAATTGGTATTAAGAAATTAGGACGACAAGGAATAAAAGGAATAGTATTTTCCTCTTAACAAATTTCGGGTGTCTCATAGTCGACATAAGTTGAGAGAGAAGAGTCATTTAGAGGTTCTGATTCCCAATATTTCAAGGTAAGTAGAATCAAACTCTGAAAATTTTCCATGATGAAATTTGAATCAATCACTCCCTCAGGGAATTCATAGAAAAGGTGAAGAAATATATTGAGAAAAAACTCTATAGATTAAACAAGTTTCATTCTAAGATGATCAATTCTATCGCAAATATCCCAATAAACATACTTGATAAAGGCTTGTTGAAGCTCCATGGAAAGTTGTTTGAATGAATGAATGGAAGAAACTGGTAAATCCTGACACCATTTCGTAACTCTACCTTCAAGAGTGAGGGTAAGTAATAGAATAATATCATCTTCATCATCGATTTAATTATATTTACAAAAAACAAGAAAATTGGACATATGTTTGAATATGAATGTACCACCCTCATCATCAAACTTAAATTGAGAAAAGTCATGAAATTGTTCCTTGGAGATTAAAAATTTACCAAGGGATATGTTAGAAAAACACATTAGGATTATGATTTCCAAATTATAAATTTAAGGTCCTAGATTCGAAACATACTCAACGAGAATAAATTGTTATTTTTTCCTCCTTCTAGTGCCAATTGTTGATGGTGTTGTAAATTGATCAACTAAGAGGGTCACCCTAATGTGAAGTCCTAGTTAGACTTCACATCATTTGGAGTATGAGAACCAACTGAAAACATGGTCAGTTTCCATTATCCTTAGAGATTTTCCTTGGATTCCATTATTAGCATAATATGTTATACAAGAATTCTTAAAAACAAGAAAGTAATCTAAAATTGTGAGGCATACAATTTCAATCTATATAAGGAACTTTCACGAAAAGGAGAAAGAGAGTGAACATCTAGAAGAAAATTAATAGAACTCTGCTAAAAGGTGGTTAAAAGAGACACACAAGAGCATAAGAGGATCGTTAGTTATCATACACATTAGTTCAGAAGAAAACCATGATAAAAAAACTAAAAAAAAACACACCTTCAACAAGATAAGTATCAAAGCAGCTGAAATAATTCAATTTCCTTAGTACATGTAAACAAAACACATACTAAAAACATATAAATAACAACCTTACTCTATTCATGATACATACATGAAAATGTTTTGGATCATCAAGCTTCATATATTAAGTGGAATTTCCAATATATACAAGTAAAATAATACCACACTAGCCCTAATAGTAGAACATTAATTCACCACTTTCTCCTCCAAATAAAGATCCTCTCTCCTATGCCAAACAAGAGAAGCCAAGGTGAAATTTGAAGCCCAAAAATGTATTTTTTCTTGAGTTGTGAGGGTGTGTTTATAACAAATAAGGTGAATCTCCACCTCCCCTGTGGCTCATGACCTTCCTCATCAATTTTGAGCTTCTATTATGTATTTTTTAATTCTTTCATGACCTTTCAGCTTCTATATGACTTTAGATTTGAATAGTGACTCTTCGTATTCCATGTGGGACCCTTGGAATCCCACATGATAATATTTTCTCATTTTGGGAAATTACACAATTATATTCCACAAATTATGTGGTAAGATAGTATGATACATGTGTTTTTTGAAATGACTCTTGGCAATGATGACATGGATCTTCATGATGGTGTTGCATTTCCAAGATACTTCTTTTTCTGCTTTCTTTGCATCTTCATGATGGATCTTGCATGTGTTTCATCTGCATCCTCTAAGGGGATGATTGATATGGAGCCTTCATGTGATATATATATTTTATATTTTGTGGTAAGATAGTGATTTTTCATCTTCTTGCTCGATGTATTTTCATGGTTATAGCTTCACAACTGAATTCTTATGTGATCTCCTTCTCTTCCACTCCAAGAATAATTCTCTCATGTCAAGATGTAGTACCCGTAGGAGGAATACACTCGTGATAATAAAACATCAACTCAAAAATATCCTAGTCTATCTTTCTTCATGAAAATGATTGATTGAGCTAGGACTGCGCACTAGACAAGAAAAAATACTCACGTATTGGGAAATGCATAGTTCCAGGGGTCAGGATAGATGGGCTAAAGCTTGATAATGTGCAATGTGTAGTTCTAGAGGCTTGGGTAATATGACTGCACAGTGGAGGAGAAAAGTGAGGTAGTCTTAAGGCTTGAAGTTTCCCAATGTGTAGTATAGGAGAGAGAGAGGACTAGGTATTACATAATTTCATAGCTCAAGGAAGCAAGGATATAACTTGAGGCTTACAACTGCGCAATTTGCAAAAGAAGATTGATTGGAAGGGTAAATTGCGCACTTGTGGACGTAAAAAGGGAAATATTGAGTACAGAGACTTTGAAATTTGTAGTACTTCAAGGGAAGAACTATGCATTGCACAGTTCCAGGAGGAAATGGCGGAGCTTAAGCATTTCTCCTTCACAATGTGCAGTTCAAGGAGGCTGACTTGGGTCAAGTTGGTCAAGAAGAAACATTTTCAAGATGTGGCTAAGCACAGGATGAGTAAGGTATAAATGAGACTAGGATTGAACTTATGAATGATCACACACATTCATAAAAATTTATGACACAACATTGAACACTCAGTACACAAGAAAAACAAGATACCCTCAATTAAATGACAATATAATAACCTCTTACAAGTGCAACACTTGTGGTACACTTTCTGACGACAACAACAACACTTGTATGCCACTACTCAATACATGGGCGATATGTCTGATGTATTTTCTTATGATTAATAGTACATAATAGTGCAGGAGAATGCATCATAAATTACCTTTAATAATGTTCTATGGACTCCCTTCGACTACGTGTGACACTTAGGATACGCTTTAAAGAGACAATGATGACACTAGTGTGACAATGCATGAAACTTTGGGAAAGCGTTTAGTGCATGAATGTATTATTGTTAGGACTAATTTGTACCAAATGTTCCATTCATAATGAACCACAACACTACTTTTACAATTTGCGACACTTACCATACCCAAAAAACTACACTTGTGACAATAATATAAAAGTGCAAACAACACTTTCAAATGCTAACGACGTTGAAGGCAACATATGAAAGAGTAAAGATAAAATGAAAATGATGCAGGGCCAACCATGCAATACCCATAATCTTAGTCTACCATGCTTATAATGATGCATCTCAGCAGATGCCCAAATCCAAACCTCAATACCTGGCAAATTCACACTTTCCCATTTACATGCGGAAGCCCTTCAACATAAATACCATAAACTCAACCATCACTTTCAATTTGATTTATTTCAATGCCTACAATATGATTATATAGAACCCAATAATAATGTGAGTTAAAATATTCCACAATTGGAATAAATTCCAATTATTCACTCTAGTCCATGTGCTTATGGGTCTTCCCATGCTTGATTCTTAACATTCTATCTGGACTCAATACAAACCAAGCCTCATAACAAGATTTCACCTTTGAACTCAATACAAAACCAAATTCCAATTATATAAGTGCTCTTTACCAATTAACTTGCCTAATTCATGAAAATGACAATCCATATAAAAACTTAGATTTTGATCGAATCCAACCTTTCATACCTGTCCATCCAACGATGGATACATATTGTGTTCAACTTTAGCAATCTGGAAGATGTAGCATTTTAATAAAACAACAACTTCTGAATGTGTTCAAAGCTTAACACACTACAAATGTAAATCTTATACTCGGGTTGTATTAATGTCGCTTCAGTTCAAAACTGACAACGTTTATACAAATCTCAACGCAGAGTCTACCTACTCTTCAATGGAGAGCCTGCCTACATGTATCGAATTGTCACCAACAAAACCAACAGACCATTCACTGTAATATGACTTGCGCCTGCATAAAAAAACAACCCATCGATTTCATTAAAACAGTTCATCGATTCTAAATAAAATCTACATTGCATGTAAACCAAGACCGTGGATCCAATGGGTTTCAATTTAATCCAAAGAATCTTCTGCTTGAATTGCTGATTCATTCCACCATTTTCTTAATGCCTTCCATTTCATTAATAATTGAAATTGATATCAATATCATCAACTAAACAGGTTTAGATTTTCATTCAACGGTTTCAGTATTCCGCTCAGGCACGTTTTCTTCTGTGTCCAGATTGGAATCAACCTCTGCACATCGATTAATTAGCACTAAAACAAATTAATTGCTTCAATTCATGACTTTCCCAGATTGTAATTCTTCAGTACTTGTAATTTAACGACTTTGCCAGACCCATGAATAATTTGACTGTCAATTCGCTGTGGAATAACTTTTATACACAAAATCAAATCTTATGAACTCATCAACAGATCATTGTTTATGGACTTCTATGACATTGAAACTTTAGCACATTCACATCCATTCAATAATTATGGATTGGGTTTTTAATATGGGAATTAACCTAAAATTACAATATCTAATATTTCCTAATCTGTTAATGGCAAACGAGAACCAGAATTTTATATAATGATTCACACAACAATTCAGCACCAATTCTACGCCTTTTTCATTCAATAAGATTGCATTGTGGTTTTTAACAATATTGACACCGATTACTCAAATTGAACTGTCAGTCCCTTAAAAAATTCAATTCATCCAATTGTCTTTGCATTCATAAACACATCCAATTCAAATGCGTATAATTCAACTCCCAGTTTCAGAATTTAACAAGAAACAACCAATATATATAATCCCAATCAACCAATATATATAATCTGAAACAAAACAAAATTACTTACAAACTCTTGTTTTGGCCAGATATTCCAGATCGATGGCCCTTTACAAACTGCTTGAAGGCTTCCAAGTAGAGACTCCTACTCTCTACTCACACTCTCTATTCTATCTTCTACCTCAATGCCTTTGAGGCTTGATGAATTTATACAATTTTAAAATGATCTAATTTAATGCTCAATCCCCAAATATCTCAATACTACTAAAATATCTCAACAAATCCTACTATCTAGAATCTTATCCCTTTATATCCTTAACTAACCAAATTCTCTCATATCCTTTTAATAATTAAAAGAATATTTACAAAATCCTCAGTTTCTCCTATTTTATTTAAAAATACCAAATTAATTAATAAAATAATAAAAATGTCACACCCCCCTTATTTACATGAATAAAATTGAAAATTGCCCTTGATGCTCCTGCATCAGAAAATTACATTTATTTAAGTGAAAAAGGTAAAAATATACAGTCGTAAACATGAAAACAGAATTTGTGAATGTGAAGGT
Source organism: Pinus albicaulis (assembly GCA_034641835.2). Classification (NCBI taxonomy): domain Eukaryota; kingdom Viridiplantae; phylum Streptophyta; class Pinopsida; order Pinales; family Pinaceae; genus Pinus; species Pinus albicaulis. The sequence continues at coordinate 840,541,195 of CM076583.1, forward strand.
GGGAAAAAGCGACAGTTGGAAAAACTCAATGAAATAGAAGTAGAATCGCAACCAAAAGTGAGAGAATGTCAATGAAAGTGTGCAGTGATTGTTGACACAGGTTGAAGACATGCACTGTCTTGATGGATTGTGTTATCCCTGTTCAAGCTTGCGTAAAATCACACTCTTGAAATTGATACAAACTGAACATGTGTGGGCAAGTGACTACGACACTTAGAAACTGAGAAGAAGACTTAAACACTTAGCATAAAATTAATTGATCATGAAGTGACTATGGAATGATATATCATTAAATCCTCAATAGGCTCCAAAATTAATGTCTTGGAAAAATTTTGGAGGGTGTTTATTAGAGCATCAACACCTAGGAGGTCCATTTTAGATGTGAAAATTCCCCTAATGGAATCATGACAATCAATAACTATTTTCTACTCTTGGTGGTTTATGAGCCCATGGTTTTGGTAAAGCATGGTATCCATGTATGGAATTTTAAAGGTGGAATAATATAAAATAAAAATCTAATTATACAATTAGTGTTTACCATATAGGATTATGTGCTATTTTTTACCACAGTGACTTATGATATTCGCCCATGGAATTTAAAATATAATAAAAGTGTATGACTCTTGGTGAAAAGACACCATAAATAGTATAAATATAGGCCTTCACAATTGTAAAATAGATGAATTTTATCATTAGGTATTCTTATATCACTTTTTACCATTTAATAAAAACTATTAAGATGTTTTCATATTATTTTTTTCTCTACATTATTTATTTATGCATTTGTGATGTTTTCTAATGTCAATATTTATTTTCATTTGTCAAAACACCTAGATAAATGCTCTATGGATTTCGGTTTAAGATACACCTCATTTTGGATACTATCCTTCAAAGTTCCCACAAATAGGTCTAATAAATTATCCTCTGAAATAATATTATCCTAAGACTCAACTATTGGAATCATTGAATGTAGTATGTAACTGAACATTTTTCTTGAATATTTACCAATTAAGTAAAGAATGTATTTCTCTTAATATCCTCATATTTTGATTTTAATTCCTCTTCATAAATGAACCAAAATACAATTGAATCATTTTTTCTTTCATAAAGCCATTGATACCATTCATGTTGACCTTGTTCTAAAAACATGGCTACAATATTTATGTCTTGTAAGAATGCCACTTGGTGTAGATCAAATTATTACTTCATCTAGAATATCCATGCCATAAGGTCATTCTAAAAAAATTCTTCATATTCATATTCATAATGTAGTAGTTCCTTGGTGTTTAATTAAAGCCATCATGATGTGGATCTTATTGTGAAAAACCATGATTATGTTTTTATGATTCAATATTTTTACTCTCCAATTGTGATAAAACACTCCCCATAGGTTACTGATCACTCTTCCAATACAAACCATATACTTATTTTCATGATTTCCTTAGAATCACTCAATATCTCTATTAGGAATCTTATTAAAGAGAAGCTTTTCCATGGTATTCATGGATTTTCATATTTATTCCTTGTTTTCTAATTTTGTTTTCCATTTCAACAATTTTTTTTTCCATTTCATCTATCATTTTTCTTTTAAGTTTTCCTTGAATACTTAATAAGCCCACTTTTTCTAACAAAATACCATACATTTCATTAAATTTATTCTCTAATTTGGAGGACCCAAATTCTTATTTGCCACATTTTTCATGATTCTTGGACTACGCTTTAAGTGGTTGAATTGGTGTTGTGGCTTTTGGATATTTATTTGGAACCATATGAGAAATTAATAATAGTAATCTTTATCACAATTTTCATTCACCAAAAAGTAATCGATCTTCTAACCAAAATTTATGTCACTTTTAAGTTATATATATATATATATATATATGTGTGTGTGTGTGTATGTATGTATGTATGTATGTATGTATGTATGTATATATATATATATATATATATATATATATATATATATATATATATATATATATCCCCTCCATATATTAAAGTTTGGACTATAATACACTCATAAGAATTTTTTTTCAATTCCATGAGCCTTGCCAAAATTTGATATGCCAAGTGCAAGTTATGGTAACCTTCCCAAAGATTGTTGGTTTTTGGCTTCTTCATAAGAGAAAACTTGTATAAAATTCCATATATCCAAATCTTAAAATATGATTCTGAAATTTTTAGCTAAGGTACTTCATTATGTGTCGTCAAACCTTTGAAAAATTCATAGTCTAAAATATACCAAAAAATGTTATGTAAAAAATCTTTTATCACTCATTTGAAATTGATTTCACCACGAGTCAAAAACCATAACTTCCATAGGATATAGAACCAAAATTATAGTGAACGAGAATCTATTTTTTTTGAAACATATATGGAGATGTATTCTCTATCTGAACCAAATTTCACAGTTTGAAACATCACCTGAAAAATATTACAGAGAATATTATAAGTTCACTCATTAAATGACCAGTCAGAAACCCTTATTTCCATAACATATTTTTTTGAAATTGTAGCGAACCAAAGTTGAAAATTTTAACCATATGTTCCCTTACACCTCTCCAAAATATGCCCAAATTTCACTATCAAATTTTGTAGAAGAAAATTTATAGTGAAAATTCTAATATGGCTAGATTTGAAGCCACAAAATGCTATGATCATAGCTCTCATACAAAACATAAAGAACCTTGTAACTTAAAATTGATAAGAGCACAATAATTACAATACATTTGAGGGGGAAACCTCCTTTTACAATGAATACAATGTATATGACAGGATTTGATGATTCTAATATTAGGTTTTCTTAGTCTATATATAGTTGTAGAAAAGAAGTACAATTATAATAAAATGGTACAGTGAAAGGTTCTAGCTAATATTGCAATATAACAATAAAATTGTAATAAGTCAATATATATAGTTTAATAACAGGTTTTATAGTTATGTTGAGGTTTATATAGGGCTTAACAATCCCCTATCATCCATAGTCTAAATCCTTACCAAATTTTATTGTCATAGTTTCTATGCCCTAACTATTTTTCTCTCCAATTGTTACTTTGATTATTTTTTGGGTTATTTTTGTGATCTGTGAGCTTAAAATAAATTTTCAGGTTTAAGTGTTGCTGGTAGAAAAAAAAATAGGTATTAAAATGGGATGAAAAAAAAAGAATACCTACAATATATAGTAAAAATATAGGATTTTTAACTGTATACTTGTATCGAGAAGGTTTTAACAAAAGGATTTTGGGAGTTATTTTTCAATATCTAATGAAATTATGGGTATTCTTTAATATCTCATGGATGAGTGTGTTATCTGATAGAGTCACTAAATGAATTCCTCATGGAAAAAGTATGTATGGTCCCTTTAATCCAAGCGTCTATTTACAAACTTTGTACCCAAGCCACTAGTTCATCCCATGCATAAATTTAATTTTAATAAAACACTAATTATAGATAATTCATCTACCCATGTGTCACTCATATGCATAAATACTCATGTAATTCCCTTAAAAATATAAAAATATTAATTTATCCTCACCCAATGACCACATTATGTGGATCTCCTCCATGTTTCTTATTTCAATAGGTGCACTTGTCATCACTATTCTAACTATTTATTAAATCTTTTTAAGAGCTCACAATAAAATAAGAATATGTGGGAAGCACAATGAGTACTTAACGTGCTACTCAACTCTAACAACAAATTATTGTCATCACTTTTTTTTCATACACTTCTATTTGAACTTTAATTCTTTATTCCTCTTTATTCTGCTTAATTCATTTTAATACTAGGAATTAAAACTTTTTTTCGATTACATGCACATTCTAAAATATATTTATACTTAAATGAGGTTAAATGAACTATTTTATTTTTCTTATTTATTATAATCTATGTGTTGAATAAATTAATGTACCAAACATTTCAAGATTTTACATGTTAATGAATTAAAATTCACATATTGAATCAAGCGTTTTTTATATGATTAATCAATCATCTTTCAAGATCTACTAAAAAAACTGATAATCGATATCAAGGGTGGCATGCTTATCCAACTCATTCAAGAGTTACTTTTATTAAGTACTAAGGGTATCATGTTTATACATGCCCTCGAAATACCCAACTTTCTTCATGTAAATGATGCAACTATTGAGACTATTTTAACTCAAGTTTTTTTAGTATGAGAGGATTTTCAAGTCATTCCCAAAAAAGGGATACCAATATACATTATACCTATATACACTTAAATCAATGCATCAATTTATTCCAAAATTATAAATTGAATTATTTCATATATAGCATAACATATATTCCCTCAATTTAAAACCAATATAATGTTAATTTAATTTTTTTATCCCATTAATTGAAAAATTAATGTACCAAAACTATATTAAATAATAACAATATGTATTTTATATCATTTCATATTTTATCCAATCATATTATACACAAACATGTCAACATTGAAAATATCATAGTTTTTTATAAATCCATCCATTTTCTATCCGAACATAAATAAGGTAGCCACAAAAATAAGTTAATAAACTAAATTTAAAAAAAATAAAATAATTATAATCAAAATTTAAAAAAAAAAAATTAAATATAAAATTCCATAATTAATTATAATGTTATTTTATTTTATTTCTTATTGTTTTTAACTCATTTATCTTCTAAAAACTCAAACAGCTCCAAATAATTAGGGATAACACTCTTCAAACATCTAAGTAAGATGCATGAAATTTTCTGCCTAAATTTACCTTCCAAAGTTCAAACAACTATAGATTATTTGGCAAATCATCCTTTAAACATCTAATCAACAGACATTTATATTATGCAGTGAAGGCTTGGAGTGGAGCATCATTTCTCAAAAAAATTAACAAAATGTGGAAAATACTTTCACATCCATCCATTTCTTAATGCTGTTTATGTCGTCTATTTATTCAAATACAAAAGAATCTTGTCAAAAAATGTTTTATGTATGTGCAGGTTCTCTTAACCACATAATGCTTGCAAAGGTAGATGCATCATTAGTATAGTGGGTTAATAAGTTACTTTTGTTTATTTAAGTAATTGTTGGAATTTGACTTTTTTTTTAAAGAAGAGTTCAATGTTTTTTAAATATATTTTTGATGTGTGTAATTTAAATAATTGTTTGAAATTGTTTTTTTTTTATATATTTTTTCTAATTTTAATTAAATTATGGTAGATAATTTTAAAATTTGAATTTAAATGGTTTAATGGCAGAATCTATTCATATATTAAAAAATATATTTTAAACAAAAATAAATATAATTTCTTTGGGATCACCTACTTCTTGACCTGAATTAATACAAGCTGAAACATACTTCTAGAAACTTAAATCTAAATGTGTCTAAAATAGAAAACTACAATTCTAACAACTTGAACCTGTAAAGGTTGCCCTTTACAGACTAAAAAATGTGGTAAAAAATAAAAATAAAAAACTAGGTTGCAGAAGGAAGGAATCGATATAAATAGACAAGAGAATTTCTAAAACAAACTACACACTAGATAACATTTCCATGACGCTATTAATGAAGAGTAACACGCGAGATATGACCAAGAAATGTCGGTTTCTGGTGAGAGAAAAAAATTTGACCAATAAGAAGTTTGACCAGCTATTTAAACCACCCAGATCCATCAGAATATGCACTTGGCCACAAGACCCTTACTACCTTGGCAACCTACCTATCGGAGAAAATCTCAATCAATAAAACTAATCACATGCCACATCTCGTACACATGCCTAGGCCCCATAACCATGCTAATTGTGTTGGAAATAACGCCAACTGCAATCTAAATCAACATGACAGAGATATCAATTTTGATGTGAAGAAGAAGGACGAAAGCATCAAAAATTAAACTCTGAAACAACAACCGAATTTTTGAGTTCTCTACAATCAACCCTCTCATTAAATTTTACCTCTTAAATCCTCTGCAAACAGTTGCACTACTGTAGCATTCCAAATTTTCTAAATCGTGGTTTGACCCACGCAAACTCCACCATAAACCTATGCACCTATCGCATTGATTTACTATGCCATACCGTTTGAATTCAAACCTCCCATGCCAACTCTTGTGGATGCCGTGACTCCACGTCATCCGCCCGTCGACCAATCGGTGCTTATCGCACGTCAACTGGAGCTGAGATGTTTTTTTTTTATCTCCACGGTGAATGTTTTTTTTAATGCTCCATCTATAGTTCTGTTAATGAAATATCTATGTTGAAAGAGGAAATAAATTGCTCTTTATTGTGTTAAGGATTTATCAAAAATTCTGACATGGTATCAGAGCTAGTCCAGGCTTGAAGGAAGAAGAAGAATATGGAAGCATTTCTCCAGCAGAGTGAAGGTTTTCAGCAAGTCAGGTATTTTCACAGTAATATTTACTGTTTGTTTAAAAGATACAATAGAGTTATTGTTTATTTAAAAATACAGTCCAGAGATCTGAAAAGAAGTGTTAAGAGTGAGATGTTACCTCTCCAGCAGTGAGAATTTTTTATTTAAGTTACACAGTTAAGCTTTATAGCTATGCATAGTAAGAAATGGTAGGAACTAGCACAAGCATGATTATGGGAAATAATCAGCTCCCACAGTTCAATGGGAAGAACTATGATTATTGGGCAATCACAATGAGAGCCATGTTTGCATTTCAAGACTTATGGGAAGTGGTTGAAGATGGATTTGAAGAACCAACTGATGCAAATAAGTATAATGCCATAAGATAGGTAGAAAAGGATTTTCTGAAGAGTAATAAGAAGAAGGATTGAAAATCCCTCTTCTATCTTTATCAAGTAGTGCATGAAAGTATATTTCCAAGAATTGCAGTAGCAAAGAAGTTTAAGGAGGCATGGGATACCCTCCAGACAGCCTATCAAGGTATGGAGAGAGTAAAGAAAACAAACCTTCAAGTGATGAGAAGAGAGTTTGAAGTTATTTTCATGAAAGAGTCTAATATATTAGACTCATTCTTCACACAGTTGATTGGATTGGTTACTCAAATGAGATCTCATTGAGAGACAGTGAAAGAGAGAAAAATAGTGGAAAATATATTGATACGTTTACCATTAATATTCAATGTGATACTCACTACCATTGAAGAGACAAAGGATCTCTCGAGATTTACAGTTGATGAGATTCATGTATCTTTGACGACACATGAAGAAAGGTTGAACATAATAGAAAACTCATCTTTAGAGCATGCCTTCAAGACTCAAATTTTATTTGGAAGAGAAAGAGGTCAAGGAAGATCAAACTACCGATGAAAAGATAGAGCTATAAGCCAGAAGAGAGGAGGAATAAACACCCATGCAAGTACAAGTGGAATGGGCAACAACCAAAGTCAGAATCAAATCCAAGGTAGCAGCCGATAAGGAGCTCAAAATAAAGCACATGGACAAAGGTATGACAAATCCTAAGCCTAATTTCATTATTGTAAGAAGTATGGGAAGTATGCCAATGAATTTAGAAAGAAACATAGTGACAGAGGTAATAGATCCAGTGCTAAATTTACTAAGGAAACTCAAAGTCAAGAAAATTTGTTTTTAGCATGTAATATGGTTGAGAGAAGAATGAAGATATATGGTTTCTAGATTCAGTATGTCGCAACAATATGAGTGGAAAAATGTCAATGTTTTCCATGTTGGATGAAAATGTGAAGTCTCAAGTAACATTGGGAATAGATAGAAAAGTCCCTGTCATGGGGAAAGGCACAGTAAGTGTTTTGGCAAGGAAAGGAAAAACGAAATCGATATCAGATATATACTATGTACTTGGTATGAAGTGTAACATTTTTAGCATTGGATAGCTCATTAAAAAGGGCTACAATGTCTTCTTTAAAGATGATGTATGTACCATCATGGAGATACCACCAAGCAATCAAAGGATTGCACAAGTGAAGATGACAATAAACATAATGTTTCCTCTCAAGATGAGAGCAGATTTGAAGAAAGGAGTTGCAATGGTAGCTATAACTCAAGAGACATTGGAGAAGGAGGCCAAAGATGAAAACTGGCTATGGAATTTGAGATTTGGACGTCTCAACATTGGAGGCCTAAATTTGTTGCACAGAAAATGTATGGTAAAGGGATTACCATTGATTGAAAAATGAGATAGCCTTTTTGAAGGCTGCATCTTGGGCAAACGACACAGAGAAAGCTTTCCATTAGAAGATATCATAAGGGCAAAAGCACCCTTAGAAATATTACATTTAGATTTGTGTGGACCAATGCAAACACCTTCTTTAGGAGGAAACCAGTATATGTTAACTTTTATTAATGATTAGACAAGAAAAACATGGGTGTATTTCTTAAAGATGAAGAGTGAAGTATTTGAGAAGTTTTTCCACTTTAAATCTCTTGTTGAGAATCAAAGTGGGCAGCATATAAAATTTTTGAGGATTGACAGAGGAGGAGAATATATCTCCAAATATTTTCTGTGTTTTTGTAGAGAAAATGGAATTGACAAGCAATTTACAACAAGGTATACACCACAGCAAAATGGTGTTGCTGAAAGGAAAAACAGAACCCTCAAGGATATGGTAAGAAGCATGTTGAAGGAAAAACATTTTCCAAATGGGCTGAAGCTCTACATTGTATAGAATATGTGCTAAATAGATGCCTAACAAAGAGTGTGATAAACATAGTTCCAGAAAAAGCATGGAGTGGCATAAAACAGTTTGTCACCCACATGAGAGTACTTGGATGTGTGGCTTATGCACATATTCCAGATTAGCTAAGGAAGAAGTTGGACCGTAAGGGGGTGAAGTGAATATTTGTTGGATATAGTGAAGAATCCAAGGCATACAAATTGTATAACCCATCCACCAAGAATTTTATTATAAACAGAGATGTATAGTTTATTGAGGAAGAAGGTTGGGATGGAAGCATTGAGAAAACAGTGAATGTAAAAACTTGTTTGTCTCAAGAAGATGATGAGGAAGAAATGGAAGGAATGAATCCCTCATTAGTAGCACCACCTCCACCAACGCAAGCACAATAAGGAACTCCTCAAGCAAGTATGAGAACAACCTTGAGAAGTGATGAAAGTGCTTCTCCAAGCATAACACAAAGATCAGATTTTAGTGCTTCGACAAGCACAAGTACATAAAGTGAAAGACGAACCAGATTTAGAAGCTTAAATGAAATTTATGAGCAAGAGGCAACCAATGAATGTATGAACTCTTTATTTACATTATATTGTCATATAGAATATCCTATTCATTTTGAAGAAGCGGTAAAAGATAAGAAATGGATAGATGTTATGGATGAAGAGATTAATGCAATAGAGAAGAACAATACATGGCAACTATTTAATCTCCCAAAAGGTAAAGAAGTGATTGGAGTAAAATGGATCTATAAGACCAAAAGCAATGCTGAAGGTAATATTGAAAGGCACAAGGCTAGACTTGTTGTCAAAGGCTACAAGCAGCAACAAGGAAGAGATTATTAAGAGAATTTTTCACTAGTTGCGAGAATGGAAACAGTCAGAGCAGTGTTGTCCATAGTAGCACAACATAAGTGGAAAGTTTACCAAATGGATGTGAAATTAGCATTCCTAAATGGAGTACTGGTGGAAGAGGTTTATGTTTAATAACCTCTGGGATATGAGAAAGAAGGCCAAGAGCACAAAGTATGCAAGTTGAAGAACACTCTATATGGGTTGAGACAAGCATGAAGAGCATGATACAGTAGAATATATGCATATCTACTGGAAAATGGGTTTGAAAAATGTGAAGGAGAACCCACATTATACATCAAGAAAAAGATGGTAAGATGTTCATTGTTGTTTTATATGTTGATGATGTGATATTCATAGGTAATGATGCTTACCTCATTGAAAATTTTAAAATGGTCATGAAAAAAGAATTTGAAATGACTGATATGGGATTTTTGAGATACTTATTAGGAATAGAAGTAGAGAAAAATGAAAATAAAATTTTTATTTCTCAAGAAAAATACGTGAAAGGAGATTTGGAAAGATTTAACATGCAGGATTGCAAGGCAGCAATAACTCCTACACTGATGGGATTGAAATTAAGAAAGGAAAATAGCAACAAGGATGTAGATCCAAGTTTATATAAGAGCATAGTTGACAGCCTTATGTATTTGACTACAACTAGGCCTGATATTATGCATGCTGTAAGTTTAATTTCTAGATTCATGGAAAGGCCAAAGGAGACACATTGACAAGCAGCAAAAAGAATTGCAAGTTATGTGAAAGGAATGAAGGGGTATGGTATTTTATACATCTCTTTAGAAAATTTTGAGTTAATTGGTTATACTGACAGTGATTGGGCTGGAAGCATAGATTACAGGAAAAGTACCTCTGGATATGTTTTTCATTTAGGATCAGGAGCCATCTCATGGGCTTCTAAGAAACAACCAATTGTGGCTTTATCAACAACAGAGGCAGAGTATGTGGCCACTACAACAGTAGCATGTCAAGCAGTATGGAGGAGAAGAATGTTAAGATATTTTTGCCATGAACAGGTAAAAGGTAAAATTTTTTATTGTGATAATAGCTTAGCAATAACATTATCCAAGAATTCAGTTTTTCATAAAATAACAAAAAACATTGATGCAAAGTATCATTATATTAGAGAATTGGTGAATAATGGAGAAGTTGTTTTACAAAATTGTAGAATAGAAGAAAAGTTTGCAGATATTTTGACAAAACCAGTGGGGCAGAAAAGTTTTAATTATCTTAGAAAATGTATAGGAATGAAAGATCGCAGCAGTTGTGATTAAGGGGGAGTGTTGGAAATAACCCCAACTACAATATAAATCAATAGGACAGAGATATCAGTTTTGATCTGAAGAAGAAGCACGAAAGCAACATAAATTAAACTCTAGAACAATAGCCAAATTTTTGAGTTGTCTACACTCAACCCTCTCATTAAATTTTACCTCTTAAATCCTCTACAAATAGTTACACTACCTAGCCTTCCAGATTTGCTAAATCATGGTTTGACCCACGCAAACCCCACCATAAATATATGCACCTATCGCATTGATTTACCGTGCCATACCATTTTAATTCAAACCTCCCACGTCAACTCTTGTGGACCTTGCGAGTCTATTGCATTCACTCTCGACCAATCGGCGCTTATCGCATGCCTTCGTGCCCACATCACCTGCCCTCCGAACTCGCACGATAGCGTGACCCCACCTGCCAACTCACCATCTCCTGCGAACAATCAAAACATATCGCACTATTTGATTGCCTTGTCAGTCGGCGCGTTGTTTGATGCGATAAACCATCACATATCCTTCGTTGTTCATTTATTGTGTCATTTGATGCTGACGTCTTTGGACACGACTCCCCATGTGATAAACCTATCACATTATATTTTGTAACGTTTTATTGTTAAATCCCGCACGGACATGATTTTTATTTCATATATTTTTAGACTTAGGTTAATTTTTCTCTTTATAATGGTTACGACCTATATATGTGTGTGTGTGTGTGTGTGTGTGTGTGTGTGTGTTTACAATAAAAAGATATAGATATATAAAGTGGTGTGAGAGTAGTGAATAGAGAGAAGTATAACCAATGGATCAGAGTGAAAGAGAAAGTAGAACAACAATTCTGAAGATTGTAATAGCTGAGAGCAAATGAATGAAAGATGGTTTTTTTTCTCTCCGTAGTGAATTTTTTTTTTAATGCTCCATGTGCAGTTTTATTAACGAAATATCTATGTTGAAAGAGGAAAGAAATTCCTCTGTATTGTGTTAAGGATTTATCGGAAATTCCGACAAATTGTTCTATACACTCCCATCACAATGATTTTTATTTTTTTCAAGGTGGAGAAATCACACCAAGAGTATTCTCAATTGGGTGTATATAAAATCAATAGGTGTATAGAAAATCTGAGGAATGTATCACAAGATTGGTAAGGAATTAATTTCACATGAGATTATATGTTTAATGTTTAAAAGCATGTGTTTTCTCTTTAAAAGGTCATAGATTCAAAACTAGAGTGGTAGAGTATGTATGATTTAAAGTGAAATTGTTGCATGGACATGGGTTTCTTGTCCTACAAACAAGGTGGCCTCATAGCTTGGTAATGACCTTAAAGTTGTTTATAACAATATGTAAAATATAATTTTATTTAAAATTATAAATAAAATTACCATATTTCCTTATATATACACACAAGAAGTAATAGTTGCAAACATCAATACACTTAAAATCAACTTCAAAGAATTAAAAAAGCCACCACTATACCCATTGCTATTAATATTTGTGAAATTATAATTCCATTAATGCATTACCACTAATATATGTGAATTATTGTATTTAACTAGATACAAAATTCAATAAGTGGCATATATTTCCACAATACATTAATAGAGTTATAGTTTCACAAATATTGGTTGTGACATTATGGAATATATATGCAAATAGACATTCAAACCCTTACATGTTATACAATATTGCAGTAAAAATTATATATATGTTTGAGATAGTTCATGTAATAAATGTTTTGGAGGGTTTTCAGATATGTTTGTTTATTAAATTTCAATAAAATTTAATTGGGAATTATCGAGTATTTTTTTTCAAGATTCCCACCAAACACTTCAAAACCTGAAATAAATAGAAAACGCTTTAAATGAAGATATTTGAAGATAATTTTCAGGATTCTGACACCATTCCATTAATGGAAGATGGGTGATCCTATTATTAATTAATAGCCTTAGAAATCAAAGTTTCTGTTGGCATATTAGTTTGTTTGTGCCTAAAATTATCAGATAAACATTACAAAGTTGATATATTGGGGAGACCGTGACTCAAATTAATACACCCAAAAAAAAAAAATAAGGACTTAGCCCAATCCAACGAGACAAAATGGTGTACATATTGGTTATTACACCTGTGCAAAATTGCACTATATACTTGTCCCGTTACCTTGCCTAGAAATTGAAAGGCATAGTCATAGTCATATAAGTGGTGTTGGAATATAATTTCCAACTGTCGGATCAATACACAGGCATAAGGACGTTCGCTCAATGCACAGGTTGATGGCGCAGGAGTTAAACTGTGAGCAGATGGGCAGCGATCAACAGAATGCGGGGGGTCAATCAGCACGGAGGTTAACAAGCGGCCACCCCCCGTAGTTGACTCCTGATCGTGGGTTGACCAGCCAATCGACGGCTGTGGTAAATTGCGGGGGGTCACCCATTTGATGGGTACGGAAATAACCATACCTCCCGTAACCACCAGGAGTGGTGGCTCCACCCAAGTACACCACCACCGCACCACCGTTCTGCCACCACCGCGGGAAATTCATTATTTCTGCCAGCGAGAAAATTTAATATAAATGAATCTTTGAAGCGGTTCCGACATAGTTATGGCATCATTAATGTTTTTTTTTTAAGCGGTAGAATTTTGGCAATTTTGTCAACAGAAGACATTAATTGTTTTTAGATATTTTGTTTATAAATAGAACAGAAATATAGTGTAAATTTTTTTTACACACAGACAGAGCAGATTTTTTATATACGCACAGTGGTGCAATTGTTGAAAAAGACAGAGACTGTGCAGAATTAAAATATACACAGCTGAGTATATTTTTTTTGTAAGACAGAGAGCTATTTTTTTTTTAATAGACAGAGAGTTGTCTATTTTTTTTAAATAGACAGAGACAGTGAATTGGAAATTCACAGCAATTTTTTTTTTTGAGACAGAGAAGAGTTTCTGGAACTGTGTTTTGTAATAGTCTAGCAGTTGTAAATCCCTCTGTGATAGAGGAAGAACTTGTAAACAATTTTATGGGATAAAATTTGTGTTATAGAGTTAAAATTCTATTACTGTGAGTGCAATTTTTTTTATTTTCTCTGTGTTAGAGAGGGAGTTTATTCTCCATTGTTAATTCTGGAATTTTTCAAATTTCCAACATGGTATCAGAGCCAATTCAGGCTATTTGAAGGTCAAATAAGCTGAAGAAGAGGAGTTCTAAATTGCAGAAGCCTCTCCAGCAGCGTGAAGGTTCAGTCAAGAAGAATTCGAAGGTATTTCTCTATACAGTTCTGTGTTACTGTTGCAGTACAGTTAGTTAATTTAAGCACACAGTCAAGTGTTTTTAAATCATAGTTAAGAGTGTAGAATGGCTGGAGCTAGCACTGGTATGAGTTTGGGAAATATCCATCTCCCACAATTTAATGGGAAAAATTACGACTACTGGTCAATAAATATGAGAGCTTTATTTGTCTCCCAAGAGTTATGGGAATTAGTTGAGGATGGCTTTGAAGAGCCAGCAAATGAAGTAGAGTTTCTTCTTTTAACTCAGGCAGAAAGGGAGTCACTGAAGAACAATAAGAAGAAAGATGCCAAGGCTCTTTTCTTCTTGTATCAAGCAATGCATGAGAGTGTGTTTCCAAGGATAGTAGCAGCCAAGAAATCCAGTGAAGCATGGGAAACTCTCAAGACAGCTTACCATGGCATGGAGAAAGTGAAGACAGCAAAACTTCAGTTGCTGAGGAGAGACTTTGAGACTCTCTGTATGAAAGAGTCAGATACTATTGACTCATTCTTCACTCATGTTATTGGAATGGTTACACAAATTAGATCACATGGAGAGACCCTTGAGGACAAGAGGATTGTGGAAAAAATATTGAGAAGTTTACCCTCAAGATTTGATGTGATTGTCACCACCATAGAGGAGACTAAGGATCTCACAAAGTTTTCAGTAGATGAGCTACATGCATCACTGATTACCCATGAACAGAGATTGGGTAGGAGTGAAAACTCATCTCTTGAGCAAGCCTTTAAGGCCCAGATGTCTTTCGGAAGAGGAAGAGGGCAAGGCAGAGGAAACAAGAGAGGAAGAGGCAGAAGCCAAAACAAAGGTGGAAGGAATAGTCCAACAAATGCTCAAGGAAGGGGCAGCAATCCAAATCATCATCAAGGCCAAGGCAGCCAGCAAAATGGAAAGTAGAATGATCAAGGCCAAAGGTATGATAAATCCAATGTTCAATGTTACAATTGTAAGAAATATGGTCATTATGTTAACGAATGTAGAAAGAAGAAACAAGATATGAGAAGTGGAACTAATGCAAATTTCACAAGAGAAAATAGCAGCCAAAACAATTTGTTTTTAGCTTGTAATATGGCTAAAGAAAAGAGTGAGGATTTATGGTTTCTAGACTCCGGTTGTAGTAACCATATGACAGGAAATATATCAATGTTTTCTATGTTAGATGAGAGTGTGCAGTCACAAGTCACACTAGGAACTGATAGCAAAGTTTCTGTTATGGGAAAAGGAGATGTAAATGTTTTAACAAGATTAGGTGCAAAGAAATCCATAGCAGATGTTTATTATGTTCCAGGAATGAAGTGCAACCTCTTAAGTATTGGGTAGCTTGTCCATAAGGGGTATAATGTTTTCTTTGATAATGATGTTTGTACCATCATTGATAAACCACCCAGAAATCAGTGTATTGCTGAAGTAAAGATGACAAGGAACAGGATGCTCCCTCTCAGAATGAGAGCAGACTTGAAGAATGGTGAAGAGAAAACAACAGTTGCACAGGAGACATTCCAAAGCGAACCAAAAGATGATAATTGGTTATGGAACTTGAGATTTGGTCATCTCAACTTTGGAGGTCTTAATTTGTTGAACAGAAAAGGAATGGTAAGTGGTTTACCATTGATAGAGAAACCAGACAGCCTTTGTGAAGGTTGTATTCTTGGGAAACAACAGAGAGAAAGTTTTCCTTCCGGGAAAAGCATAAGGGCAAAAGCACCCTTAGAGATTGTCCACTCAGATGTATGTGGACCAATGCAAACTCCATCACTTGCTAGCAGCCACTATGTGCTAACATTTATAGATGATTTTACAAGAAAAACTTGGGTTTACTTTTTGAAAAATAAAAGTGAAGTGTTTGAAAAAATTTGCAATTTCAAAGCACTTGTTGAGAACCAGAGTGGGCTGCATATCAAAGTCTTAAGGACTGACAGAGGAGGTGAGTATATATCTAAATATTTTCTACGTTTTTGTAGAGAAAATGGTATTCATAAGCAGTTTACAACTAGATATACTCCGCAGCAAAATGGAGTAGCCGAAAGGAAGAACCGAATCATAATGGACATGGCGAGGAGTATGTTGAAGGCAAAGCATTTGCCTAATGATTATTGGGCTGAAGCTGTACATTGTGCAGCGTATATTTTGAACAGATGCCCTACAAAAGCAGTTATGAAAAAAGTGTCGGAAGAGGCATGGAGTGGCGCAAAGCAAGGTGTCACACACATGAAGGTTTTTGGATGTGTGGCTTATGCACACATTCCGGATCAGCTAAGAAAGAAGTTGGACAGCAAGGGGGAGAAATGTATTTTCATTGGATACAGTGAGGAATCCAAGGCATACAGGTTATATAACCCATCCAGCAAGAAGTTTCTTGTAAGCAGGGATGTTCAGTTCATTGAAGAGGAAGCTTGGGATGGAAGCATAAAGAAAATAATGAATGTTAAACACTGTTTATCTCATGATGAAAATGATGATGAGGTGGCTGAAATACATCCCCAAACAGCAGCGCCAACACCGCAAAGCACACCCTTGAGGAGAAATGGCAGTGCTTCTCCAAGCACATCACAAGGAGGAAATTCAAGTGCTTCTTCAAGTACTTGTACACCTACTGAAAGAGGTAAGAAATTCAGAAGTTTGAAAGAAATTTATGAACAAGATATAGCTAATGAAGGTATCAATTCTTTGTTTGCTTTATATTGTCATGTTGATGATCCTGTTCATTCGAAGAAGCCATCAAGGATGAGAAATGGATAGAAGCTATGGATGAGGAAATTAATGCCATAGAGAGGAACAAAACTTGGGATTTGGTTGAACTCCCAAAGGTAAAGATGTCATTGGTGTTAAATGGGTCTACAAGACCAAGAGTAATGCTGAAGGCAAAATAGAGAGACACAAGGCAAGGCTTGTGGTTAAAGGCTATAAGCAGAAACATGTCATAGATTATGAGGAAACTTTCGCACCGGTTGCCAGAATGGAAACCGTGAGAGCAGTGTTCTCCATAGCAGCACAAAACAAGTGGAAAGTTTACCAAATGGACGTGAAGTCAGCATTCCTGAATGGAGTGTTAATGGAAGAGGTTTACATTGATCAACCTCTCGGTTATGAAAAGAAAGGCCAAGAGCACAAAGTATGCAAGTTGAAGAAATCTCTTTATGGGCTGAAGCAAGCGCCAAGAGCATGGTACAATAGGATAGATTCATATCTACTGGAAAATGGATTTGAGAAGTGTGAGGGAGAACCCACCCTCTACATCAAAGAACAAGACGGTAAAATCTTGATTGTAGTCTTATATGTTGATGATGTTATTTTTACAGGTAATGATGATTGCCTTATTGAACATTTTAAAACAGTCATGAAGGAAGAATTTGAAATGACTGATATGGGTTTGTTGAGATACTTCTTGGGAATAGAAGTAGAACAAGATGAAAATGGGATTTTCATCTCACAGGCAAAGTATGTTAATGAGGTACTTGAAAGATTTAACATGCAGGAATGCAAAGCAGCAATCACTCCCACAGTGATGGGATTAAAGCTCAGTAGAGAGGACAGTAGCAAGGATTTTGATCCTAGTTTATACAAGAGCATAGTTGGCAGCCTTATGTATTTGACTGCAACTAGGCCGGACATAATGCATGTTGTTAGTTTGATTTCCAGGTTCATGGAAAAGCCAAAAGATACACATTGGCAAGCAGCAAAAAGAATTTTGAGGTATGTTAAAGGTACTAAAAGGTTTGGTATTTTTTATACTACTTCAGAATGTTCAGATTTAGTTGGATACACAGATAGTGATTGGGCTGGAAGTGTTGATGATCGGAAGAGAACTTCTGGTTATTTTTTTCAAATGGGTTCAGGAGCCATTTCATGGGCTTCTAAGAAACAACCCATTGTAGCATTGTCTATGCAGAAGCAGAATATGTGGCAGCTACAACAGCAGCGTGTCAAGCAGTTTGGATGCGGAAAATGTTGAGAAGTTTATGTCAAGAACAGGTAAAAGGGACAGTGATCTTTTGTGACAATAGCTCAGCTATTGCATCGTCTAAAAATTATGTTTTTCATAAGAGGACTAAACACATTGACACCAAGTTTCACTTCATACGTGAATTGGTTAACAATGGTGAGATCATTTTACAGCATTGTAGAACGGAGGATCAATTTGCTGATATCCTCACAAATCCACTTGCGCAGAAAATCTTTGAACATTTCAGGAAATGCTTGGGTATGCAAGAAAACCCAGCAGTTGAAATTAAGGGGGAGTGTTGGAATATAATTTCCAACTGCCGGATCAATACACAGGCAGAAGGATGTTCGCTCAACGCACAGGTTGATGGCGCAGGAGTTAAACCGCGAGCAGATGGGCAGCGATCAATGGAATGCGGGGGGTCAATTAGCATGGAGGTTAACAAGCGGCAACCCCCCGTAGTTGAATCCCGATCGTGGGTTGACCAACCAATCGACGGCTGTGGTAAATTGCGGGGGGTCACCCATTTGATGGGTACGGAAAGAACCATACCCCCCGTAACCACCAGGAGTGGTGGCTCCGCCCAAGTACACCACCACCGCACCACCATTCTGCCACCACCGCGGGAAATTCATTATTTCTGCCAGCGAGAAAATTTAACATAAATGAATCTTTGAAGCGGTTCCGGCATAGTTATGGCATCATTAATGTTTTTTTTTAAGCGGTAGAATTTTGGCAATTTTGTCAACAGAAGACATTAATTGTTTTTAGATATTTTGTTTATAAATAGAACAGAAATATAGTGTAAATTTTTTTTACACACAGACAGAGCAGATTTTTTATATACGCACAGCAGTGTAATTGTTGAAAAAGAGAGAGACAGTGCAGAATTAAAATATACACAGCAGAGTATATTTTTTTTGTAAGACAGAGAGCTATTTTTTTTTTTTAATAGACAGAGAATTGTCTATTTGTTTAAAATAGACAGAGATAGTGAATTGGAAATTCACAGAAAAGTTTTTTTTTGAGACAGAGAAGAGTTTCAGAAACTGTGTTTTGTAATAGTCCAGCAGTTGTAAATCCCTCTGTGATAGAGGAAGAACTTGTAAACAATTTTATGGGATAAAATTTGTGTTATAGAGTTAAAATTTTGTTACTGTGAGTGCAATTTTTTTTATTTTCTCTGTGTTAGAGAGGGAGTTTATTCTCCATTGTTAATTCTGGAATTTTTCAAATTTTCAACAAGTGGCCGGTGATATAATCGATATTAATAGCTGTACATAAAACTATTTTCTTTTCATTTTATACTTTGGTTGGTGTTGCCCACTGCCCACTGCAAACTATTTATTTGACAATACCAAAGCTCTTTTTCTTCATGGGAGGACCTTTCTACTGATTCATTGTTGTACCAAAATGCCACCGATGGACCGGATAAGCCGACTCGGAATTCTATTGTTGTACCAAAATTCCACCGATGGACCGGATAAACCGACTTGGAATTCTAAAACATGGAGGAGGAGATATTCAAAGATTACCATATTGATTTATCAGTTCAATTGATGCGAAAGACAAAACCATAAGGAATCATTATTATTAGGTTTATTTGTGTGTTTAGGTAGAGCTAGGCAAATCAATAATGGAATATTTTGGATGATTTTCAAGTTTAATTTATTTAAAATAGTTTTTATGGTTAATTTATGTGAGATTTGAACTTGTCATTTGGAAACTAAATCCATGTAAATCAATTTATCTATATCTAATAAGTAAATATTGTTTTTGGATGACAAATATTTTTAATAAAAAATATATAATTTAAGTTGCAAAATGATATATTAAATAATCTAACTTCCCAAAATGAAACTTATATACAAAATAACTTTAAAAAAATTCATAAATTAAAAAAAAAAAAAAAACAAAACAAAACAAAAAAAAAAAAACAAAAACAAACTTGAACAAAACTATTTCATAAAACCCAATTTAATCCACCCACCTAAATAATATTTAATGCTATGATAATTAGGTGGTATAAAGGAATTCCAAACTAATTCAAATTTGACAACTCAATAAATACAATATTAAATTAACAAGATCAATATGACCGGTCTTTCTCAACTCGTGTATTGTTATTATTAAAGTTGATGGGATTTATATGTCTCTTGCAATTTATGGCTAAGGTCTAATATGGAATCACTTTTTCAAAATAGTCTCATTTGATGAAGAGTGGCTTAACATTGATTGAACACTGATATTAAGATGTTGGTTTTAAATATGTAATAACATTTATAATGAAAATATTAATAGGTAGAGTAAGAGAAAACAAGTGGGATCATTGCATAGTAGCTTATGATTTATTTATTTATTTATGTTTGTTTTCTTCTGTTTTGTCTGGTATGGTGGTTAGTAGGTGCTATATAAAGGTATTATTAAGATAATAACATGATTTCATTTTTTGAAATTCATATGTTTTATTGTTATTATTAATAGTAAAATTGAGGAAGTATGGCTTAAGAAATATATTATTTAGATATAGAAATAAATTTTGTAAATCTTTTAAACTAAAATAATTTTATGTGTGCAAGAAATTTTGTATTTTTTTTTTCACACACACATTCTTGTCGCACACTATTAGTCTCATACTTACTCTATTTTCCGTGCATCCTTTATTCTACATGCATCCTCGACTCCCTGCACCTGTTGTTATGCTTAGCTACTTCGGTACTTGGATATTTTCTAAAAGATCATTGTCACTTCAAAAAAGAATGGTGACTTAGGGTTCATAGCTATCTAAAGCATGATAGCTTAGGGTTCCAATTTATAGGAAATTCATCCATCCATAATGGCTTCATGATCGTGGAATTATCATCTATTTCAAGAACCCAAAAAAGCGACTTTCCACTCCAACACTTTAAATACCATTGGTTTGGAGTTACCACCAAAAACACTTCTACTTTACGAAGTTAAGAGATTGATAGGGTGGCTTGTTATGTCTCTCTATTTGTTCATAATATGTATTGTCATTCGAAAGAGTGGGAAATCAATCAAAAGAATGATATCAAATGACAAAACTTGGGCTTTCAATGGCGAGGCTTATTAAATTCATGGTAATCAGTCAATCATGGTGGTGTTGTTAATAATGGGTTAATGATTCCCCTTGGAAAGGCAACGAATTTTCATAGCCTTATTATCATCACCGTCATCATTAGTGTTTACTATCATCACTAGTTTCATAGTTCTTTCTTTTTTATTTGTTTTCTTTTTCCTTTCTTTGCCTATTGTTGTATTGTTATAGTGGCAGGGGTAGTCATTAATATTTTATGAACATAGACATACACATAATAATATGATGTAAGAAAGGAGTGTGAAAGGAAAGGAGGGTAGTCACAAGCACATATATTCCATTCTATTGCAATGGCACCCATTCGTTCATGCATTCATTATTCCATGGATTCATTCCCTTCTTCATCTCATATGCTTATTGTTGCGACTAGTGCTATTTTTGAAGCTTGTTGTACTCTCCTTCTTAGCCATGGATCTCTCATTTGGAAGTCCTATTATTATTTGGGTGGATTCTTTTAGTGTGTGGTCTATGGATGTGCAATACTACTGTTGTTTATATGTTGTACATGTTGTATATTCAGTGATTGTACCTATGGTGATGTGTGAATGTTGTATAAGTAGTATTGTGCACATATGATGATGTATATATATATATATATATATATATATATATATGTGTATATATATATAGTGTTATGTGAATATTACATATGCAGTGCTATTTATAGATGGTGTTATGTAAATTTTGGATATGCGTTGTTGTGTGGATATGGTGCGGTGCATATGTTGGAGATGTGGTGTTGTGTAGATATCATGCATGTAGTTTTTTGTACATGTGGTATTGCGTACACATTGTACAGGTTGTGTGGTGTAATTTTGGTGTTGTGTACACGTTGTGTCAGTGGTCTTGTGTACATGTGATGTTTTGCACACATTATGCACGTAGTGTTGTGCATAGGTGGTATTATGTACATGTTGTGCATATGGTACTGGTATACATGTGGTATTGTGTGGAAGTCATACATGTTGTGTTGCATGAATGCAGTACTATGTATGTGCATGGTGTATTCAAGGTATCGTGAAATGTGTATTCATTGGGTTGTACTATGTATATGTATATCTATTGTGTTTTGTTGTACACTAGTTGTAGGTGTATGTGTTTTGTTGTATTGTACACCGGATGTAGATGTGTTGTACACTAGATGTAGGTGTATGTGTTGTATGCTGTTGTACATCGTGTGTGGATGTATGTGTTGTGATGTGCATTGTGTGTATTTGTATGTGGTTGAAGAGAAGAAGATGCATTCAGTACTTGCCGGGTATGGAAACCAATCCAATGTTTGTTTAGAAAGAACAAAGGAAAAAGTAAGGAACGATCAAGGATAAGTATAGATATTTTATTTCAGTTCTATTATGCATGTGATATACAACTTTGAATTATGATGGTTACATGTGATATATGATTATGGTTTATGATGATTTCATCTGAGTCATGATTTTGACCTATGATGGTTGTGTATTGATCTAACTAGATGTGTTATGTTTATACATGATGCTTTTATCAAATAACTAGTTTAACCTTTTGTGACACGAAGTAAACAATATTGCAAGTGTACCTTATTGACGAGCTACCAATCAGGCATGATTTGAAGTTATTTCAATTTATTTTAAATCTAATGGAATTATGTGCTTGGTACAGGAGGGATGAAGTACTTGATTCGGTGATTGAAACTGACTGCAAGAACTAGTAGTGTTAGTGAAAATAAATTGGAACATGTAGCAGTATTATGGTAAAACACTTCAGGAGCACATCCATTGTGGGTTGTTGGTACCTAATAGTGTCCATTGATTTCCATGAGAATTCTATGACTTGCATGATGGTTTTGAGATATTGATATGCCTTGGTTTTTTTATGTTTCGATGGAAGGAAGGCTTTCCAGGGGATGGATTTCCTGAGATGGGGCTGCTAGAAGAACTTGGAAGGTTTGTAATTGCACGGAAGTGGGTGACAGGATTTTCCAAAGGATTTTTTAGCAGAGAAGGGAAGGTCAGGGATCAATTTGGTTTGGTCATTAGCATTGCCAAATGGAATCAAATTCACATTGGGAGTGTTCCTTGGAACAATTATCTGTTAACTATTCATAAAGAGTACAGTAGCGCATGATTGTAGCGATGGAAATTGGATGCATACTTTGAATTTGGAAGTGGATTCTAGACTTCTTAGCAAGGGGGTGAATCTTGGTATTACTTTAAGCATGGAGGTGTGAACCTTTGTATTCCCTTTTTGCTGATATAGGCATCATATCATTTTATTTGTTGGTTGAGAAAATGTGCATATGTGTATTCCATTATAAATATGGTAATGAGTTGTGTTATAAAGCTCCAATACATGGTATGATTTTCGTGATGATTTTTCTTTTGAGCAATTTATTCATTGTAAATACTACAATGAGTTGTGTTATAAATCTCCATAAACAATATTTTTTATTTTTAGCAGTTTATTGGTTTGTAGGTGTCATTGAACACCGAGGATGGTGTTCCCCCAAGGGGGAGGGTTTTGAAACAACCTTGGTAAAATTTCATGTATATATATATATATATATATATATATATATATAATAGTATAATACCACGATACTGGGACACATATTGCAAGATAAATGGTTGGAAAAACATCCTAGTTGGTGTTAAATTTAGTCATTATGGTTAAAGGAAACTAGAAAAGAATTTGGAAAGGAATGAGGCATTGATTAGACTTTTATTTATCAAAATAATGGAAAATAGGAGAAAAGGGAGGTGAAATGTCATAGGTTGGATGTGAGGAGGAAAATGAAGGAAAATAATGGAAAACGAAGAAAATAGAGGCCTCATTAATAAAAAGGTTTATGACGATTAGTTTGCAAGATTTTTGACAGGTTTTAGAGAAGCTCTCATTATTCTCTCCCTCTCTCTCATATTCTTGGATACTTAAGAGTTTTCTTGTATCGCCCTTGGAGGGTGTGGAATACTTGGTGATTTGTACCAAGAAGGAAAATTAAGAGAAGGAAATCATAGGAGGACATTGGGATCATTAACTACAGTGGGTTTTTATTATAGGTACCGAGTTGCAGGTATGTTCTCCTCACTATATTTTTCATGCATGAAACATGCATGTGGTCCCTTCATTATGATATGTCATTGGCATGGAGGATTTCCTGGATTGACAGTGGATTTTCCTATCCTTTCCATTTCCTAGGTAGCCATGGAGTTGTGGATTCATTTCATTGTTTTTTTTCTTGTTGGTTCTTATGTTCCTTTAGTTGTGGGTTTATTTATTAGTTCCTAGAGCCTTGGCCAGAAAAATGTTGTAGAAGCCTATCGAACAACTATGGGTTGAATTACTATTATACGAACAACTATGGGTTGGATAAACCCACTGGAAGGCCTAGGTGGGTTGAGTTACTAATCCTTGAAGCCCTGTAATAGTTGGGGTTCAGTTACTAGTCCTTGAAGCCCTGGTTGGAACAAACACTCTTGAGCCCTGGAAACGCTTAGATAGAGACCAATCCATGATGGTTGTGATGTTTGACCGTGAGAGGGAATCACTAGTTGGGGGTTGATGCGGTTTGGCCACCGGAAGCCCTGGATTGATTTTGATTGATGTTTTTTATGAGGTCCCACATTCATGCTTGGAATATGGCTCAAGGGTGATTTACTGAAGTGAGACTTGGCTCAGCCAATCTATGGTCAGGTGGAATGTGGAAGCCCCATATACAAATTTGTTTCTACATTCATTAATGATCAATTGATTCCCTTGGTATTGGATATGAAAATGTATTGATTTATATATGGATTGTATTGTTGTTGTATCTGTGATATTTCTATTGTTATTATGTTAGTTAGGTGCATGTATTTTTATAGTGATGATGTAAGGCTCTCCCCATTTTTTTACTTGTAAATGAATACAGAATGTATATATGTTCAAATATATTGTATTACAACTATTTATGTAAGGGAGAAATTCTTCTGAGT
Organism: Pinus albicaulis; assembly: GCA_034641835.2. Lineage (NCBI taxonomy): Eukaryota > Viridiplantae > Streptophyta > Pinopsida > Pinales > Pinaceae > Pinus > Pinus albicaulis. Next base: position 840,566,259 of record CM076583.1, read on the forward strand.
GATTCTCAAATAAGTATGGGATCCCTCTGTTATGTTATATTATTTATACATGTATCTTTCATGCTTGTGACATGTTTGACATAATTCCTGTCATGGCGATGATGGGTCCATATGGGTTATTATTTATTTGATTTCTTCTATATCATTGTCCTATTGGTATTTATCATCTTTTCACTTTTCATAAAGTTATGGAAAAATAATTTTCTTTTTGGCTTGAAAAGGTGGCTCAAATCCTAGGGACGTTGGCACATAATTGAGTATTCGGGGATATGGCCGCTGCAATGTTATTCATGCGGATATAGTATCCTAGATGCAGGCATGCAAGCCTATGCTCGCGGCTATGGTTCAAAGAGGTCAAAATGTCAGTGTGACACAAGGGTAAGTGGCCTAAAAGGTTGGGTTACCTCTTGGGGTGTTTTTTTGTTTTACAAGGTCTATATGTTGTGATTCTGCCGGTTCCACTTCCTTAAGGTCACCTATGAGGTTGGGTCTCATTATAGTATCCAATCTTTATATGTTTACCACAGTTCGATGGTTAGTTGGGTAGATGTGGCAGAGGGTGTTACATCCTTCAACCCATAATGACCTTTATCTTCAAGATCCAAATGAAAAGATTTGAAACAATGTAGATCTGCAAAAAAATTCCCCCCCAATCCTTAGAAAAATGTAAGGGATTCAAATGATGAAGGATTTAATTGAATAAGAATATTTTGTTTGATTAAAACTATATCTTGAGGGTTTATGGAATTAACTTGAAAACATTGAAAGTCCTTCAAGAATTATCTCACTTCTAGTGGAAGAATGTTAGGGAACTAGTTATGAATGAAATTACAGATCCAAGTTAGTTAATAGATCTCAATAAGATTGTGAGAACCTGACATAACAATTAGTAGGGGATAAACTGCCTCGATTTTTTTAATAGTATCTGAACTTTCTAATGAAGGATCATCGAATTTTGGTGGCTTAGAAAAATAAATAAGTAAATATGCACCACTATCATGAGATGTATCAATGAAAATATTGTTAATGACATTGGTTTCATCATACTCACGATTAAACATATTAAATTATGGATGGATATAAAATTGAGATACATTAATGCAAAAACCACCTAGATCATCTATAGTCGTAACATATTCCTCCTAGATTATGAAATATTTGTAAGTAATAAAATCACAATCAATGGATTTGGCCCTTTTTTTTAATCATGATATCAACCCATCCTGTACCTAATTGTAATTAAAACCAGTAGGAATAAGATCCATATAATTAAGAGAAGTTGTTGGTTGATCAGACTCATCAAACACATTCAAGTCCAATGAGAAATGTTCCAAAGGTGAGAAAATATTGAAAGACTCAAGAGGAGAGATGTCAGTTATAAATGAATCGGGTTGAGATTTTAAGAAGAATGGATCAACATACATGTTATGCTTCATGAAATTATTTTCATCATTGTAATGATTGAAGATAGTCATACTGATATAAAATTCAGATTGATCTTTCTATTCTTCAATAGGGTATATTAAAGATTCAACGTACTAACAACTTATTTCTTCGAATTTGATATCTGAAGATGCATGAATCGAAGAAATTTCAGTATCATTTTGAATTTAAATAGTATCCCATCCCATAAATCAAGATTGCAAACTATGAGAAGCATATTATGAATTAATACTTCGCAAATCTAAGCCTTCAAAAGAAAAAAATATATCATCTTATGTACTTGGATATCCATTAATACATGTGTTAATGGATATAGTTATGTTATGGTGATGGTTTTCCAAAGTATCAAGTTCAATTAAGGATTTTAAATCATTTGACATGTTATCAAAATAGGAAGATCGGTGACCAACCATAAATGCAAGATCTCCATCCTAAAAGAGGGAACAAAGCTAGAACACATCATTACTTATTTTCTGCTTTACATGTGAAATTTAACTACCTTGTATATGATCACTATTTGAAACAACGTATTGAACATCTACATATTTTTATGAAATTTGATCAAGGGGATCATGTAGCAAGGAATCATGAGGCAAAAATGGTTGAGATTGAAGGGTATCCCTGGAGGAAACTCTAGTTTCAATTAAATCATATTCAGGACTTGAATTATGCATATTTACATGTCCTTCAAAAAATATAGGATCAACCTTCACGTTATACTCCTTTTGGTTACTGAACCATTCCAATCCCCCCCCCCCCCCCCCAACACAATAGTATATAAAGCATGAGAAAGGGATGAAGGTGGATGAGAGGGATCATCAACTTGTTTTCTAGTTTTTACGAATTTTAACATCATCACAAGGAGTGACCCAAATTGGTACTAAGAAAGTAGGAGGACAATGAATAACAGGAAGAGTAGCTTCCTCCTCACAATTTTGGGGTGTCTCATAATCAACATAAGTTGAGAGAGAAGAATCATTCAGAGGTTCTAATTCAAAATATTTCAAGCTAAGTAGAATTAAACTCTAAAAATTTTCCATAATGAAATTTGAATCAATCAGTCCCTCAGGGAATTCATAGCAAAGGTGAAGAAATCAATTAAGAAAAAACTTTATATATTAACCAAGTTTCATTCTAAGATGATCAATTATATCACAAATATCATAAAAACCATACTTGTTGAACGGTTAATGAAGCTCCATGGGGAGTAGTTTGGATTAAAGAATGGAAGAAACTAGTAAAGTTTGACACCATTTCATAATTTGACCTTCAAGCGTGAGGGTGAATAATATACAAATAACATCTTCATCATCGATTCCATTGTATTTACAAAAACCAAGAAAATTGGATATATGTTTGACTATGAATGTACCTCCCTTACTATCAACTTAAATTGAGAAAATCCATGAAATTGTTCCTCAGAGATGAAAAGTTTACGAGGGGATATATTAGAAAATCACTTCAGGATTATGATTTGGGAAAGATAAATTTAAGATCATAGATTCAAAACATACTCAACGAGCATAGCTTGTTATTTGTTCCTCCTTCTAGTTTCAATTGATGATGGTGTTGTAAATTCATAAATGAAGGGGGTCACCCTAATGTGAAGTCCCAATTAGACTTCACATCATTTGGAGTAGGAGCCCCAATTAAGAACATGATCAGTTTCCATTATCCTTAGGGATTTTCCTTGGATTCCATTATTAAAATAATTTTTTATACAAGCATTATTTGAAAGAATAAAGTAATCTGGCATTGTGAGGCATACAATTACAATCTATATAACGAAATTTCATGACAAGGAGAAAGAGGGTGAGCCTCTAAAACAAAATTATAATACTCTGCTAAAAGAGACACACAAGAGAATAAGAGGATCATTAGTTAACCTACACAATAGTTATCAAGAAAAACACGATCACAAAACCAAAAACAATACACCTTCAACAAGATAAGTATCAAAGCAGCCGAAATAAATAAATTTCCTTAGTACATGTAAACAAAACACATACTAAAAACATATAAATAACAACCTGTATATATTCATGATACATACATGAAAATGTTTTGGCTCATCAAGCTTCATATCTTAAGTGGAAGTTCCAAGATTTATAAGTAAAATACTACCATAGTAACCCTAATAGTAGAACATTAAGTCACCACTTTCTCCTCCATAATAAGATATTCTCTCCTATGCCAAACTAGAGAAGTTAAGTTGAAATTCGAAGTCCAAAAAGTATTTTTTCTTGAGTTGTGAGTGTGTATTTGTAAAAAATAAGGTGACTCTACACATCCCTTATGGCTCATGACCTTCCTCATGAATGTCTAGCTTCTATAATGACTTTCTGAATTCTTTCATGACATTTGAGATTGTATATGACTTTAGATATCAATAGTGACTCTTTTTATTCCATGTGGGATCATTTGTATCCCACATAAAAATATTTTCTCATTTTGGAAAATTACACAATTATATTCCACAGATGATGTGGTAAGATATTATGACACATGTGAATTTTGAAATGACTCTTGACAATGATGACATGGACATCCACAATGGTGTGGCATTTCCAAGATACTTATTTTTTTCTTTCTTTGCATATTCATGATGCATCTTCCATGTGTTTCATATTCATCCTCCAAGGGGATGAATGATATGGAGCTTTCATGTGTGTTATGAAATCAACTCACAAAATAGAAGAAAATATATATCAATGCCTTAGAAATCAACGTCTTCGAGGGGGAAACCTCCCTTACATTACATAAATGAAAAATTATTGGATGACACAAATGAAAAAACCTCCTTTCTATATATATGAGTCTATGGGGTCACAATACAATCCTAGCCGACCTAACAATAATAATGTAAGGGCACAATAATAACAATATGGGGATTATAGGGGTACAACAATAACAATAAGGGGGATACAAAAACAATAATAAGGGACTACGCTAGCAATATAGCACTGTAACATGCCCCTCTCCTTAGAAAAAGTGTTGGCCTCAATTTTTGAGTAGTTTTGGATGCTTCGGTATAAAATTCTCATCCTCCCATGGGGAATATTGAGTAGGTAAGTTCTTCCACTTGATGAGATACTTTGAAATTGATTGATTTCATAGCTGTCGAGTTTTTGTTTCCGTGACTACTTCAGGTTCCAACATGATTTTTCCTTCCTCATCAATTTTAGGCAATATTGTTTGAATTGGAAGTTTTTCACCTATCAACTTTTGTAAGCATGAAACATGGAAAACTAGGTGCACTCGGGAAGATGTAGGAAGCTCCAATTTGTATGCCATAGTATCAATCTTTCGCAACACCTTGTAAGGACCATAGTAATTTGGAGATAATTTATTATCCTTCTTAGCTTTCTCGAGTGACATTTGTTTGTATGGTTATAGTCGTAAAAATACCAAGTCCCCTACATCAAAACTTCTCTCACTGCGATCTTGATATGCTTGTTTTTTCATTTGATTCTGTGCCAAATTCAGGTTCTCTTTTAAGAGATGGAGAACTTGTTGTTTATGCTCGATGTGATCTTCCATTTCTTGAACCTTAAAATTTTCTAGTAAAGATGATGTGATGGATGGTGAATGATATCCATAACTTGCCATAAATGAGGTAATTTTTTTTGCAGTGTGGAAGGAAGTTTTATACCATCATTGAGCTAGAGGTAACCAATTAACCTATTTTTTTTGTTTCTCAAATACAAAGAATTGAAGATATCATTCCAAATATTTGTTCACTATCTCAGTTTTCCCATCATATTGAGGATGATAAGATGAGCTATGAGCTAGTTGGGTACTGAAATAAAAAATAAAAATTTCCAAAAATTTGCAATGAAAATGATATCTCTATCACTTACAATAATATTTTGGTTTCCATGTAGCTTTTGAATTATTTCCATAAATTAAATAGCAATTATACTCACTTTAAATGGATGAGATAATGCACAAAAGTGTGCATACTTGGTAAGCCTATCAACTACTACTACGATGACACTCTTTCCTTCAGACTTAGGTAAACCTGTGATAAAATCCATTGAAACCTCCTCCCAACATTGATTTGGAATGGATAAAGGTTGTAGCAGACCCGAGGTATTAATTTTCTTAACTATATTTTGTTGTAAAACCAAACATTCCGCCACAAACTTTTGAATATCATATTTAAGGCCATCCCAAAAATTCTTTCTTCACCTCATGGTAAGTTTATAAAAATCTCGAGTGTCCTCCTAAGGGAGAGGTGTGAATTTCCAAAAGGATGTTTTGTTTTAGTTGGGAATTCTTACAAAGATATAAGCGATATTTGTACCATAAGGAATCATTTTTCCAACTAAATGTATCAGATGTACTGGGATCTTGTTTCAACTTTTGAATGAGTGTCCATACTTCTTTGCCATTTTTTCATTCCTCCCTTGCTTCGGTTATCAAATATGGTTGGATAATAGAAATGGAACAAAGAAATTATTCCATATACTCGTCCTTTCTTAAGAGTGCATCTGCAAAAACATTTAGCTTCCCTTTTTCGTTGATGATTTCAAAGTCATAACTCCACATCTTGTGACCCATTTTTGCTGCTCTTCTAAAGATAATCTTTGTGCCAAAAACTATTTAAGACTATCATGATCAGTTTTTACCTTGAAGTGTCTTCCCATTAGGTAAGGTCACCATTTCTTTAGTGCATGTAGTATTCCCAACATTTCCTTCTCGTAGATAGCTTTCTATAAATAATTTCCTTTTATTGGACAACTTTCAAAAGCAATGGGTCTTCCTTCTTGCATTAAAACAACACCAATTCCATTTCTTGAGGCGTCACATTCCACAATAAAGTTTTTTGTGAAGTCTAGCGTAGCTAAGATATGTTCTTTTCACATTGCCTCTTTAAGATGCTCAAAGGCTTTAGTTGCTTCAGGAGTCCATGAAAATGCATCTTTCCTCAATAATGTTGTTAAAGGTGATGCTATCTTCCCATAATTCTTAGAAAACTTGCGATAACACCTTGCTAACATGAGAAATCCTCACAATTTATTTATGGTTGTGGGGAATTTTCATTCCTTAATGGATTTAATTTTGTTAGGGTCTACCTTAACACCCTCATGAGATACAATATGACCTAGATATTCCACCTCTTGTACTAGAAAGAAACATTTGGAGGTTTTTTCATATAATTGTTTCTCCTCCAATAGTTTGAACACCCTGTCAACATGTTGAACATGATCCTTCCAAGATCTACTGTAGATTAGTATACCATCAAAAAATACTAACAAAACAATTCCAGGGAAGGGTTTGAAAATGGAATTCATTAACCCTTGAAATGTGTAAGGTGCATTGGTAAGGCCAAAAGGAATGACAAAAAATTCATAATGACCCTCACGAGTTCGAAATGTTGTTTTCAGAATGTCTTCAGTATTCATTCTAATTTCATGATATCCTAAACGAAGATCCAACTTGGTAAAATAAATTGCTCCATGTAATTCATCCAATAATTCATAAATCACAAGAATGAGAAATTTATCTTTAATAGTGAGCTTATTGAGCTCCTTATAATCTGGCTACATACATCATGATCCATTCTTCTTGTGCAACAATACTACTAGACCACAGAAAGAACTTTGACTAGGTTGAGTTATACCAACCTCTAGCATTTCTGTAATGATACATTCAATTTAGCTTTTGGACATAAGGATATCTGTAAGGCCTAATGTTTGGAGGAAAAATTCTTGGAATCAAATGAATATCATGATCATGACCACGAATAGGTGGGAGTCATTTGGGAGTTTCAAACATCTTGGAATGATTTTCTAAGACATTTTAGAGATCTAGAGAAATAGATGATTTTGATATTGGAACTTCTAGTGAGCATAATTGTGCAATGACACGTTAATTTTCTTTATTAAAAATATTTTTCATGACATTAGAGCTTATTATCTTTTCCTTCTTTCATATGATACCACGTAATTCAAGTTCCTTTCCTTTAGAATAAAATTGCAAGAAAATTTCTTGAAAATTAAAATCTACCATCCCCAAAGTTTGTAACCGTTGTACTCCTAGTACAACATCAGCACTACCCATTGGAATGGAAAGCATTGGAATATTCAATACATATTCCCCCATGGTTAGCTTGATATTATGGAAATTTCTAGAGAAATTTATAGTTCCTCCATTTGCCACCATCACTTGACACTCTCGTGCTAGGTATAGGAAGAAATTCAATTCCTTGGATACCTTACAATGAATAAAACTATGGATACTACTTGAATCAATAAGCACTATTACATTTTTCTTCTTGATATGTCCTTCTATCCTGAGATTTTGAGGAGTCGTAATTCATGTCAATGCATTACAGGATATGGTTGGATTCATTTCTAATTCCTCTAGGATTAGTTCCTGGTGTATATCCTCTTCTTTTAAATTTTCTTGTTCCTTTTTTTCCTCCTCTTCACAATCTATGTAAAATAATTTCATTTCAACGCACTTGTGACCTTTAGTGTATTTTCTATCACAACTATAGCAAATCCCCTTTTCTCTTTTTTCTTCCAATTTTTGTGGTGTCACACTTGTAGGTTGTGGAAGTCTAGGAGTACTAACACTTTGATCTTTATAGTTGTGAGTGGTAGGCTTCCTTGTCTCCATAATTTTTCTTTCAATTCTTCTTGCCAACTTGAATGCCTTCTCCAATGTTTCAGGTTCTCAAAGGTGAACCTAATGTTGGATGTTATCCTTTAGAGTCTCTATGAACACATCAATCCTATTTTACTTTGGAATATTATTTACCCTTATATTCAATTTTTGGAAGCCCTCAATGTGCTCCATCATTGAACCCTTTTGTTTGAGATCTATCAATTAGCTAAAGAAGGTGTTGCTCTGTGTATCCTCATAATGTGCTATCATTTCCTCCATAAAGAATGACCAAGTGACCAATGGTTTACTTGAACAAATCCATCGATACCATAAAAACTGATTTTTTTCTAAATATAATGTTTCAATGTGTACCTTTTGTGTGTTTTGTGTATTATGCAGCTCAAAGTATTGCTCCATTTGTAGTATCCAAGTTATCGAATCCTTGCCATAAAAATTCTTGATATCTATATTTGGAATATAGTGGGTCTTAAATCCAATATTAAAGTCTATGAAATCATGATTAATATTTCTTTTGTTCTCATCATGAGTTTCCTCTACTACCTTTTCGCCGTTAGGAAGCTTTTCTTGTAGCAACGTTTCCAAACCTTCCTTCAAACCTTCCATTTATTTCTTCAAATATTCCATGTTTCCTTCTATACCATCCATCTAACCCTCCACGCCATCCATATTAGCTTCTACGCCATCCATATTAGCTGCAATGTCATTCTTCAAACCATCCATCTTAGCTTCCACGCCATACATCTTTGCTTCCATGCCATTATTCAAACCATCCATCTTAGCTTCCACACATTTGTTCCAACCATTCCATCTTAGCTTCCATGCCTTTCTTCAAACCATCCATCTTCGCTTCCGTTTCATTTCTTTTACTCTTTGTGAGAGCGAAATTTGTTGCACTTGTTCTTGTAATTTTGATATATCATGTTGTACTTATTCCTCTTCATGAGCCATAGTAGAGCCTTCTTAGGGCTTATTGGATGTAGAATTATTTCTAGGGGGGATTTTAGAATGCAATAATGATATCTATGCTTCAATTTGGCCTTGGAATAACTTTAAACTGATTTTTCAAACAAGCCTTATGCAATTTCTTAAAAAAATACAGACATTTTTCTTGGTTTTGAGGAACTTGACATTGAAACTGATGTATCTCTATAGTTTCAGATCCCTAAGATTTTATCTTCAGTCCTTTAGTAGCCCTATAAATTTTATTTCCAATGCCACAGGTTAGACCTGATTTGGATGCTTCAATACAAAGTTATGCCCAATCTCCCACAATGACCTAATTATGGAATAGTTCAGTAGAGAAAACTTGTATGGTGTATCACATGTCACTGTTTCCTCCTTCGGCTCTGAAATTGATACATGAGAAATCAAATTACGTGTACTTTCGAGCACTTTTACTGAATTCAAATCCGATGCAGAGAGAGAGAGAGAGAGAGAGAGTTATGACGAGTTTTCCAAGGTCACATCTTTGGGATGAAATTCAAGAGTATAAAAACACCCTAACTTCCACATATCATATCTCCAAAAATATTGCAAACCAAGATCTGAAAATTTTCCACGAAGTTCCTCCATCTTTCAGTGTACATGGTTTTTTTTTTTTTGCTTTTGAACCTTCATATAAAATAAGTTATAGCGAAATTCCACATTGACATGTTTTAAACAATCAAACCCCAGAATCCAAAGCTCTGATTCCAAATTTTATGAAACAAACTCATAAAATAGAATAAAAGATAGATAAGCACCTTAGAAATCAGCCTCTTCGAGGGGGAAACCTCTTTACATTACATAAATGAAAATTTCTTAGATGACACAAATGACAAAACCACCTTTCTATATATAGGAGTCCATGGGGTCACAATATAATCCTAAATGACCTAATAATAATAATGTAAGGGCACAATAATAAAAATATGCAAGTTATAGGGGTACAAAAATAAAAATAAGGGGGCTACACTAACAACAATAAGGGACTACACTAGTAATATAGGGCCCTAACAATGTGATATAGATATTTGATCTTTAGTGGTAAGCTAGTGCATGTTTGTCTTCTTGCTAGATGTCTTTTCATAGCTTCATAACTGACTTCTCATATGATCTCCTTCTCTTCCACTCCAAGAATAATCCTCTCATGTCAAGATATAGTACCTGTAAGAGGAATCCACTCGTGATAAGACAACATCAACTCAAAAATATTATAGTCTAGATTTCTTCATGAAAATGATTGATTGAGCTAGGACTGGGCACTAGACAAGAAAAAGGACTCGGATATTGGGAAATGCGTATTTATAGGGGCCAAGATAGGTGGACTGAAGCTTGATACTCTGCAACGCTTAGTTCTGGAGGCTTCGAAAATATGACTGCACAATGGAGGAGCTCAGTGAGGTAGTCTTCAAGCTTGAAGTTTCCCAATGCGTAGTATAGGAGACAGAGAGAGAGGCCTAGGTATTACAAAATTTCATAGCTAAGTAAAGCTAGGATACAACTTGAGGCTTGCCACTTCGCAATTTGTAGAAGAAGACTGATTGCAAGGGTCAATTTTGCACTTATGGGGGTAAAAAGGGAAAGGTTGGGCACTGATACTACACAATTTGTAGTCCTTGGAGGCAAGATTGACTATGCATTTCACAATTCCAGGAGGAAATGGGGGAGATTAAGAAATTATCCTTCACAATGTCCAGTTTAATGAGGCTAACCTAGGTTAAGTTTGTCCTATAGAAATATTTTCAGGATGTTGCTAAGTGGAGGATCAATAAGGTAGAAATTAGATTAGGATTGAACTTATGAATGATCAGACACACTAATAAAAAATTATGACACAACATTGAACACTTAGTAAAGAATAACAACATGATCCCCTCAATGTGATGACAATATAACAACCTCCTCCAAGTGTGACACTTATGGTACACTTTGTGACGATAATGAAAACACTTATATGACACTTCTAAATACATGGGGAATATGTCTGATATATTTTCTTATGATGAATAATACATAATAGTGTAGGATAATCAATGAGAACTTGCCTTTAATAATTTACAATGGAATCCCTTTGACAAGGTGTGACACTTAGGATATACTTTGCAGTGACAGAGATGACACTAGTGCAGCAGTGCAAAAAAATTTGGGAATGATTCTAATGCATATATATATGAACGATAGGACTAATTTGTACCAAAATTTCCTCTCATAATGAACCACAACATTGCTTTTACAATTTTCAATGCTTCCCATACCAAACAAAATACACTTGTGAAAGTAATATAAAAGTGCAAACGACACTTGCAAATGCTAATGGCATTGAAGCTGTCACATGTAAGAGTAAAGATAACATGAAAAATAAACTTAATGAATTGAAAAAAATAAAAATATATAGTCGTAAACATGAAAGAGACACTTGTGAAAGTGAAGGTGTGAAAAAGTGACAATTGGAAAAACTCAATGAAATAGAAGTAGAATCGCAACCAAAAGTGAGCAAATGTCAATGAAAGTATACAGTGATTTTTGACATAGGTTGAAAATTACACATGCACTTTCTTGATGGAATTTTTTATCCATGTTCGAGCTTGCTTAAAATAATACACTCATGAACTTGATACAAATTGAACATGTGTGGGCAAGTGACTTTGACACTTTGAAATTGAGAAGAAGACTTAAACACTTAGCATAAAATTAATTGATCATGAAGTGACTATGGAATGATAGATCATTAGATCCATAGTAGGCTCCAAGATTAACGTCTAAGTAAAATTATCGAGGGTGTTGATGAGAACATCAACACCTAGGAGGCCCATTTTAGACCTTAAAATTCCCCTAATGGAATCATTACAATCAATAATTATTTTCTACTCCTAGTAGTTTATGATCCCATGGTTTTGGTAAATAATGGTATACATGTATGGTATTTTAAAGGTGGAAGAAAATAAAATAATCTTATTTTACAATTACCATTTACCATATATGACTATGCATCCATTTTTACCATAATGACTTATCACCCATGGAATTTTAAATATAATAAAAGTGTATGACTCTTGGTGAAAAGACACCAAAAATAGTATAAAAAAATACTTTCACAATTGTAAAATCCATGAATTTTCTCATTAGGTATCATTATGACACTTTTTACCATTTAATAAAAACTGTTAAGATATTTTCATATTATTTTTTTCTCTAAATTATTTCTTTATGCATTTTTTATGTTTTCTATGGTCAATATTTATTTTGAGTCATAAAAAAATCCGGATCAATTCTCTATGGATTTAGGTTTAAGATACATCTCATGTTGGATACTTTCCTTCAAAGTTCCCATAAATAGGTCTAATAAATTACCCTCTGAAATATTCTTACCCTAAGACTCAACTTTTGGAATCATTGAATGTGCTATGCAATTGAACCTATTTGTTGAATGCTTACCAATTAAGTAAGAATGTATTTCTCTTAATATCTTCATATTTTGTTTTTAATTCCTCTGCATAAATCAACCAAAATACAATTGAATCCTTTTTCCTTTCATAAATACATTGATACCATACATGTTGACCTTGTTCTAAGAACATGGATACAATATTTATGTTTTGTAAGGATGCAACTTGGTGTAGGTCAAATTATTACTTCATCTAGAATATCCATGTCATAAGATCATTCTAAAAAACTTCTTCATATTTATATTCATAATGTAGTAGTTCCTTGGTGTGTATTTGAAGCCCCCATCATGTGGATGTTGTTGTGAAAAATCATCAATTTTTTTTTATTCAATATTTTTACTCTCCAATAGTGATAAAACATTCCCCATAGGTTAATGTCTCTTCCAACACATATTTTCTACTTATTTTCATGTTTTCTTGGAATCACTCAATATCTCTATTAGGAATATTATTAAAGAGAATATTTTCCATGGTATTCATGGATTTTTCTATTTCTTCCTTGTTTTCTCATTTTTTTTCCATTTCAACAATCTTCTTTTCGATTTCATCTATCATTTTTCTTTTAAGTTTTTCTTTAATACTTAATAAGCCCACTTTTTCTAACAAACTTCCATCCATTTCATTAACTTTCTTCTCTAATTTCGAGGACCTAAATTCTAATTTGACACATTTTTCATGAGTTTTGGACTAGGCTTTAAGAGGTTGAATTGGTGTTGTGGCTTTTGGATATTTATTTGGACCCAAGTGAGAAATTAATAATAGCAATCTTTATGACAATTTCTAGTCACCAAAAAGAAATCGATCTTCTAATCAAAAGTTATGTCACTTTTAAGTTATATATATATATATATATATATATATATATATATATATATATATATATAGAGAGAGAGAGAGAGAGAGAGAGAGATATGAATATATGAATATATGAATCCCCTCCAAATATGAAAGTTTGGACAATAATATGCTGATAAGCATTTTTTTCAATTCCATGAGCCTTGTAAAAATTTGATATGTCAAGTGCAAGTTATGGTAACCTTCCCAAATCTTGTCGGTTTTTGGCTTCTTCATAAGAGAAAACTTGTATAAAATTCCACATATATAAAACTTAAAATATGATTTTGTAATTTTTAGTTAAGTTACTTCATTATGTGTTGTCAAATCTATGAAAAATTCATATACCAGAAAAAGTTATGTAACATTTTTTTGATGATTCATTTGAAATTGATTTCACAACTAGTCAAAAACCCTAAAATCCTTAGGGTATAGCTCCGAAATTACAGTGAACTAGAATCTAATTTTTTTTTAGACACATATGGATATGTATTCTCTATCTGAACCAAATTTCACAATTTGAAACATCATATGAAAAATATTATAGCAAATATTATAAGTTGACTCATTAAATGACTTGTCACAAACCCTTATTTCCATAACATATTTTTTTGAAAGTGTAGCAAACCAAAGTTGAAAATTTTAACCATATGTTCCCTTACATCTCTCCACAATATGCTCAAAATTTCACTATCAAATTTTCTAGAAGAAAAGTTATAGTGAAAATTCCAATATGGGTAGTTTTGAAGCAACAAAATGAAAAGATCATAGCTCTCATACAAAATATTAAGAACCTTGTAACTTGGAAATGATAAGAACACAATAATTACAATCCATTTGAGGGGAAAACCTCCATTTACAAATAATACAATGTATACGACAAAATTTGATGATTCTAATATTATGTTTTCTTACTGTATAGAAAGTTGTAGACAAGAAGTACAATTATAATGAAATGGTACAATGAAATGTTCTAGCACGCATAGAAATACAACAATAAAATTTTAATACGTCAACATATATCATTTAATAATGGTTTCTCTAGTTAAGTTGATGATCCATGTGGATATTGGTGGCCACCCGCCTATTCCACTTGGGGTCCCACCATTGTCTCTTTCATTTTTTTCACAGCCTACTATTTTTAGCAATTTTTCGGGTCCTAAACTTCTGGAGCCATTTTGAAGCCCCAAATAGAGATAGTATGCTGAAGTTACGTCCCCGAGAAGTTGAAACACCAATTTACCCAAACAGGGCCCATAGTTTTGGCGCTTCATCTCCTAGGGTTAGGTTTTTGGACGTTTAGAGTTCTCCATTGTTTCTCCATAATAAGTAGGCCCTCAAGCCTCATTGTAACACAGTTCAGAGGTCTGTAGCTGCCACATCTCTTCTCAAAGATTCGCTACCAACACCCTAGATATTTTATTTCCATCATATTTGTAAGCATATTTCTGTGATTTGATATTAATGAAATGAAGCCTTATTTCTGATATATTTCTATGTTTATGGTTATTTTTGTACTCTGTTGCATTCCTGCATAAATTTGGATTAGTGGTATCAGAGCGGTCTAATTTTTCTCGATCCTTCTTTGCATGTCCCCAACGAGGTCATGGTATAAGGATTTAGGGCTCGATCTAGTGGAACCTTTGCAAGATCAGCCTCGCAAACCCTGACGAATGCCTATGGGGGATGAAAAGAAAGATGATGGAGAAGGAGATCCTATCAAAATATTTCTCGAGGAGGCCCTCGAAAAACAAAGGAATGTGATGATGGATAACTTTTCCCAGATCCTGCAACGACTGCCCATCGGCGATGCATCTGCATCTAGCAGCCACTCTGGAGGTGTGAATCCCTTTAAGGTACAAGTAAACATTGAATTTCCCATATTTGAGGGTCAAATAGATGGATATGTCGTAGATAGATGGTTGAATCTATTAGAAGGATATTTCTCAGTTCATGACTTTTCCTACTGGGAGAAGATTATTTTTGCACTCCTCGAGGCTACCCCCCATGTCAATGACTAGTGGGAAACCTACTATGAGAAAAAGGACAAGACAGAACCCTCTCTATTGTCAGTTGTACTCACTTGGAATTCTTTCCCAGATGCCATCAAGGAACAATACTATCCCGTGAGGAGCTATGAGTACAAGTACTTACAATGGACCACGATGCGGCAACAAAGGGATCAAGATGTGCATGAGCTAACGAATCTGTTCCATACCCTGTGCACAAAGTTGGGTATCAAAGATTCAGAGAAACATCTGGTGCTAAAGTATCACGGTTGTCTGCACAGATACATTCAGAAGGAAATGGAGCTCGTCGACATCTCCTCGCTTCGTACGACATACCGGTATGCTACCAAGATTGAGCATAAATTCAAATAGAAGAAGCGAGACTTTGGATCTGCAAATCAAAATCAAGGGAAAGGTGCCCACAAACTACAGAACAAAGGAAAATTCCAAGGCATGGTGGCCCAAGACAACCTTCCAAAGACACAAGCAAAGAACAACACCACAAAGCCAAAGAAGGACACAGGAAAGTGGTGTGAGTTCCATAAGAGCTCCACTCAAAACACAAGTGACTGTCAGGCCAAGCAATCGCTGGTGACTGAGATGAGGGCTTCTGAATCAGATGCATGCTCTGACTCTGAATTAGAACCTAACAAGGTGAATGAAAAAAGGAAGAAAATTATTGATGAAGAGCCTAACGCCACTATTGCCACTACGAAGATACTTAAGGAGGAACCAGAAGATCCAGAGGAGGTAGAGCGTCTCTTCCGCTCCAAGATGTTGGTAAAGGGTTCCTCGCTATAGTTCATTGTTGACAATGGGAGCCAAAATAAACTCATTTCAGCAGATGTCGTGAAGCGGTTGGGCTTGCTGACCACAACGCACCCACAACCATACACCATCGAGTGGCTTCACCAAGGACAAGATCTCCACGTCAATGAGTAACGCCGCCTTCCCTATAGCATCAAGCCCTTCACGGATGAGGTATTGTGTGAAATTTCTCCTATTGATGTTTCTAATGTATTATTAGGCTAACCATACTTGTAGAAGCGACATGTTATGTATGAGTCCCAACCTCGTGCTGTTATTTTTACTTTGAGAAATAAATTGTACAGGATACCGAAGGCACCACCGCCTCCCACTATCTCTTTGGTTACTGCAAAACAATGCAGTAATATCATTTCCCAAATCAGGAAATTTTTTTTCCTAATGATCCGCCCTGAGGGAAAGAAGAAGACTGTGGCCATGACCTCTAGACATGGCTCCTCTGCATAACAACAACAAATGGACAAGGTTGTGGAGGAGTACAGGGACATCTTCACCTCACCCACAGGGGTGCCTCTACAGTGTCAGGTCAAGCACCCCATTGACCTGACCCCAGGTGCACCGCTACCCAGTGGACTGATCTATAGGCACTATGTTTTTTAGAATGATGAAATCAAGAGGAAAATTCAGGAGCTATTGCAGAAAGGTCACATCCAGCAAAGTTCATCACCTTGTGGGAGCCTGATCACGTTGGTACAGAAGAATGATGGGACTTTGAGACTCTGTATTGATTATCAGGTGCTGAACAAGATCACTATCCAGAATAGGTACCCGATCGCACAGATTGATGACTTTCTGGACCAACTCAAAGGGGAAAAATATTTCAGCAAGATCGATTTGAATTCTGGGTATCACTAGGTACCAATCAAACCCTCTGATGTGTGGAATACTACCTTCAAAGCCAAGGAGGGCCTTTTCAAATGGCTCGTTATGCCTTTCAGATTGAGAAATGCTCCCACAACCTTCATGAGGTTGATGGATGATATCTTGCATCCATTGACTAACTCATTTGTAGTGGTATACTTAGACGACATTCTGATCTTCATCCAAACTTGGGAAGAGCACCTCCACCACATCCGAGAAGTCCTCCAAACACTACGACAACACAAGTTGTGTGCCAATTTGGAGAAGTGCACTTTTGGCATGACCCAGGTTCAATATCTGGGATACATTATTGATGAAAGGGGGGTGCATGTGGATCCAGCCATGATCGAAGTCATTCGGGATTGGCCAGCCCCAACCACCCTAACAGAGCTTTGCAACTTTCTGGGTCTTGCTAATTTCTACCACGGGTTCATTTTTGGATTCTCTTATCACTTGGCCCTTGATTCAAGTCACCAAGGAAGGAGCGAAAGAAAAATTGTGTTGGTCGGAATCTCAACAGAAGGCGTTCGTATAATTGAAACATTGCCTCTATTCTGCCCCAATGCTCACATTACCAGACTTGCAACAACCATTTGAGATTGAGACAGATGCCTCTAACTATGCTATTGAGGTAGCTCTTACTCAATAGGGGCATCCAGTGGAATATCACAGTGAGACATTGTCCGACACAGTTCTAAATAATCCCACTTATGACAAAGAAATGTATTTCATTGTGCAGGCTTGTCGAAAATGGAAGCATTACATTTTGGGGAAGGAGACAATCATCCACAAAAACCACCAACCCCTGCAGTTCATACAGACACAAGGGAAGTTGCAGAATGATGGCCATTAGAAGTGGTCCACATATCTGCAACAATTTCATTTGAACATCAAGTACAAGAAGGGTAGCACCAATAATGTTGTAGACTGCCTCAGCCGACCACCGTTCGTGGCCATAACCACCCTTCTCAACTCTTATGGGCATGAGACTTTTGATTAGCTACTTCTCTACAAGAGCAATCTAGAATTAAACTACACATACAAGGCACTCTTGGGGGGTATGCAAGTTTCAAATTTTCACCTCCAAGATGTACTATTATGTCACCTGGGACACATTTGTGTCCCTTCAAGCGAGTGTGCAACGATGATATGGGAATCACACTACAGTAGAGTCACTGGGCATTTTTGGGTCGAGAAAATAGTGGCAGTACTGTAGAAGTATCTCTATTGGCCGAACCTTCGACAGGATGTTGGGAAGTACATCAGATCCTGCACTGTTTGCGCCATTGCCAAATTGACCATCAAGAAGCAAGGGCTCTATACTCCACTACCTACCCTTAGTCGACCTTGGGAATCCATCTCCATGGATTACATGTCAGGCCTTCCTTCTACTAAGAATGGAAATGACTGTGTTTTCATGGTCGTCGACAGATTCTCAAAGATGGCCATTATGGTAGCCTGCAAGAAGAATATCACAACAGAAGCCACTACTAAACTCTTCTTGGAATAAGTGTGAGTGTACTTTGGGGTCCCACAGTCTATCATATCAAATTGGAACAGCAGGTTCCTCAGCACATTTTGGTCTAGCCTCTGGTCAATGTTGGACACCAAGCTCACCAAGTCCACAGCTTTCCATCCCCAAACTGATGGCCAGACAAAGGTGATCAATAGGATGATTGTACACATTCTGCACATGTACAATTCAAAGCATCCATGCATATGGGATGAGAGCCTTCCCTATGTACAACACAATTATAACCAGGCTCTCCACATCTCAACCGGCCATAGCCCCTTTTAGGTGGGATTGGGATTCCAGTCACTATGTCCCATTGATGTAGCCATGCCATTTGCAGCTACTCAGGCTGACTCGGCTCATGTCCAGTCTAAATTTGACAAAGAAAACAAATTCATCAAGCGCATTCATCACATCCGCCAATAGGTTCATGACATATTGGATAGAGCCAATGCTAAGTACAAGAAACGACATGATCAACATTTGGTGCCGCACAACTTCCAGGTGGGTGAAACAGTGTGGCTACATTTGCAGAAGGAGCGCCTCACTGGACCCTACCGCAAGATTCACCTGCTCTGATATGGGTTGTACACCATCACCAAGGCTGTAGGGAGCATTGCCTTCGAGCTCAGTATTCCACCATTCCTTGGTCTACACCTAATATTTAATGTAGACCTCTTCATCCCTACTTCCCACCTCTATTGGACACCTTTGACATTGCAAAAGAACTCACACCAAAAGAGTTAAACCCAGACTACATCGGACATGTCACCATAGACTGTATCATGGACATTCAAATCAAGAACATTCGCCAATAGAAGATCCAAATGTATCAGGTTGTCAAAGCTAGCCAACTCCTGCACCAAGGCAAGTGGTTCACTAGGGACCAAGTTCAACATAAATTTTCTCATCTCATGGAGGAACTCAATGCAATGGGGACCATTTCTTCCTAAGGTGGGAGGAATGATCCAAGTGGATATTGGTGGCCACCCGCCTATTCCACTTGGGGCCCCACCATTGTCTCTTTCAGTTTTTTCACAACTTACTATTTTTAGCAGTTTTTCAGGTCTTGAACTTCTAGAGGCATTTTGAAGCCCCAAACGGAGATAGTATGCCGAAGTTACATCCATGGGAAGTTGAAACACAAATTTACCCAAACGAGGCCCATTTTTTTGGTGCTTCATCTCCTAGGGTTAGTTTTTGGATGTTTAGAGTTCTCCATTGTTTCACCATAATAAATAGGCCCTCGAGTCTCATTGTAACACATTTTAGAGGTTTGTAGCTGCCACATCTCTTCTCAGAGATTCACTACCAGAACCCTAGCTATTTTATTTCCATCATGTTTGTAAGCATATTTCTATGATTTGATATTAATGAAATGAAGCCTTATTTCCATTGTATTTCTATTTTTATGGTTATTTATGTATTCTATTGCATTCCTGCATAAATACGGATCAATTGAGGCTTATATAGGGTTTAACAATCCCTTATCATCCATAGACTCAATCCTTACCAAAGTTGATTGTCATAGTTTCTATGCCCTAACTACTTTTTCTCTTCGACTGTTATTTTTATTAATTTTTGGGTTATTTTTGTGATTTGTGAGCTTAAAATAAATTTTCATGTTTAAGTGCTACTAGTAGAAACAAAAAAGGGTATTAAAATGCCATGAAAAAATAATAGCTACAATATATAGTAAAAATGTAGGATTTTTAAGTGTATAGATGTGTCGAGAGGGTTTTCCCAAAAGGATTTTGGGAGGTATTTTTCAATATCTTATGAAATCAAGGGTATTCTTTAATATCCCATGGATGAGTGTGTTATCTCATATATTCCTTGAACGAAGTCCCTATGGAAAAAGAATGTATGTTCCCTCTAATCCAGGCCTCTATTTACAAACTTTGTACCCAAGCCGCGAGTTCATCCCATCCATAAATTTAATTTTAATAAAATACTAATTATAGATTATTCATCTACCCATGTGTCACTCATAAGCATAAATAGACATGTAATTCCTTTAAAAATATAAAAATATTGATTTATCCTCACCAAATTACCACATTTCTTAATTTCTCTCTTCGATGTTATGTGGATCTCCTCCATGTTTCTTATTTGAATAGTTGCACATGTAATCACTATTTTAGCTATTTATTAACTCTTTTTAAGAGCTCACAATAGAGAAAGAAGACGTGAGAAGCACACTGATTACTTAACTTGCTACTCAACTATAAGAAAAAAATTTTGTCATCATTTTTTTTCATAAACTTCTTTTTGAACTTTAACTCTTTATTAGGCTTAATTCATTTTAATGCTAGGAATTAAAAGTTATTTTTTTCTATTCTATGCACATTCTAAAGTATATTTATGCTTAAGTGAGGTTAGATGAACTATTTTAATTTTCTTATTTATTATATAAAATAATCTATGTGTTCAATAAATTAATCTACCAAACATTTTAAGATTCTAGAAGTAAATGAATTAAAATGCACAAATTAAATCAAGGGCTTTTTTGATATGATTAATCAATCATCTTTCAATATTTACTAAAAAAATTGATATTCAATATCAAGGGTTGTTAATCCAAGTTTTCATTGATGGCAACAGGTTGATGAAGGAGAAGCTAGACTATGACCCTATGATGAATAAGCCTAACAATGAAGAAGACCTTGGAGACAAAATTTTACCCTTTGCACATAAATATTCAAGGTCAGTTATAAAGGAAAAATATTTTGGACACCTTGGAGGAATATTTATACATGAAGTTGTATACCATCTTATAAATCATAATTTTAGCTTTCCAACGAGATATTACGCAGCGAAAATCTGCTAGCGGTTTGAAAGTTATTAATTTTTTAAGTTAAGAAGAAATTTTCTGGTCTGTGAGCCGACCTCATCCATCTAGGACAAGTCGGCCTACTTCAAGGGAAATGTCTATTCATTGGAGGGTTAAACTTTGTATATTTATATATATATACGGTCAATCTCCTTTCTTTGGGATAATGATCATCTCAGCTATTGATTACAAAGTTCGATTAAGAAGGAAGGTGTTCATACCTCATGAGCACAAGAAGAAAAGATTGAAAAACCATTCTATAATTTTCGGACTGTTGAAGAAGGTTCTTGAACATCAGATTTGTGGTATCTACTATGGAAACTCACCTCAGTATTCAAACTTCGGACCAGTAACCTGTGAAGGAATTACCCTCGGTCCTATTGCATATTTCAAGACAATCACATTTGACCTAAACTCAGTCTAATAAGGAGGGACAATCACCTATAACAGTTTGGTTTTGGCACACAGAACTGTCTTAACATATCTGTAGAGAGTGACACAATACCTCGGATTACATTGCCACCTATAGGAGCTCATTTGAGGCTCCTATCTGTGATAAAAATCGACTATTACTTAAAGCCTGTTCACCTGTAACCGCTCAAATGACAGTCACCTATCCTTCGGACCTGTGGATACTTATATTCTCATAATTGTCACAGTCACTTGAGAGGCTCAATTTTGAGCTCGGATTAGGTGCTGAAGTATTAAGGAGCAGACTTGGAAGGAACCCTTCAATATCTCTTAAACTGTTGTGTAACCAGCTCCAAAAAGAGAAGAAAAGAGATATCAACGCCTTAGAAATGAGCCTCTTCGAGGGGGCAACCTCCAATACATTACATAAATGAACAATTCTTCGATGATCCAATTTACAAAACCGCCTTTCTATATATAGGAGTCCATGGGGCCATAATGTAATCCTAGTGGGCCACAATGTAATCCTAGCCGACCTAACAATAATAATTTAAGGGCACAATAATAACAAAATGGGGGTTACAAGGGTAGAATAATAACAATAAGGGGGTTACACTAACAATAATAAGGGACTATACTAGTGATATAGGGACCTAACATGCCCCTCTCCTTCAAAAAAGTGTTGTCCTCAACGCTTGAGTAGCTCCAGGTGCTTTTGTATAAAATTCTCATCCTCCCATGTAGAATCTTCAGTGGGTAAGTTCTTCCACTTGATGAGATACTCTGAAATTGATCGATTCCGTAGCTGTCGAGTTCTTGTTTCCATGATCGCTTTAGGTTACAATATGATTTTCCTTCCTCATCAAGTTCTGGCAATATTGTTTGAACTAGAAGATTTTCACCTATAACCTTCTTTAAGCATGAAACATGGAAAACTGGATGTACTCGCGAAGAAGAAGGAAGCTCCGATTTGTATGCCATAGTACCAATCTTTTGCAACACCTTGTAAGGACCATAGTACTTTGGCGATAATTTATTATCCTTCTTAGCTTGCTTGAGGGACATTTGTTTATATGGTTGTAGCCGTAAAAATACCCATTCTCCTACATCAAAACTTCTCTCGCTGCGATGTTGATCTGCCTGTTGTTTCATTCGATTTTGTGCCAAATTCAGGTTATCCTTTAAGAGTTGGAGAACTTCTTGCTGATGCTCGATGTGATCTTCGATTGCTTGAACCTTCGAATTTTCCCTTAAAGATGATGTAATCGATGGTGGATGATATCCATAAAGTGCCATAAATGGGGTCATTTTTGCTGCAGTATGGAAGGAAGTGTTATACCACCATTCAGCGAGAGGTAACCACTTGACCCATTGTGTTTGTTTATCAGATACAAAACAACGAAGATATCCTTCCAAACATTTATTTACTATCTCAGTTTGACCATCAGATTGAGGATGATAAGATGAGCTATGAGCTAATTGAGTACCGAAACAAGAAAATAACTCCGTCCAAAAATTTCCAGTAAAAATGGGATCTCTGTCGCTCACAATAACCCTTGGGCTTCCATGTAGCTTTTGAATTCTGTCCACAAATGTAGTAGCAATTGTACTTGCTTTAAATGGATGAGATAATGCACAAAAGTGTGCATACTTGGTAAGTCTATCAACTACCACCATGATGACATTCTTGCCTTCGGACTTTGGTAAACCTGTGATAAAATCCATTGAAATATCCTCCCAACGTTGACTTGGAATGGATAAAGGTTGTAGAAGTCCCGGGGTCTTAATTGTCTCCACTTTATTCTGCTGGCAAACCAAACATTCCGCTACAAAATTTTGAATATCAGATTTAAGGCCATCCCAAAAAAATTCTTTCTTCACCCTATGGTAAGTTTTTAAAAATCCCGAGTGTCCTCCTAAAGGAGAAGTGTGCAATTCCAGAAGAATCTTTTGTTTTAGTTGGGAATTCTTACAAATATATAAGCGATCTTTGTACCATAAGGAATCATTTTTTCAACTAAATGTATCAGATGTACTAGGATCTTGCTGCAACTTTTGAATGAGTGTCCATACATCTTTGTCCTTCTTCCATTCATCTCTTGTTTCGGTTATCCAATCCGGTTGGATAATAGAAATGGCACAAAGCAATGCTTCCACCTCTTCATTCTTTCTTGAGAGTGCATCTGCAACAACATTAAGCTTTCCTTTTTTGTAGATTATTTCAAAGTCATAACCCAACATATTTGTGACCCATTTTTTCTTCTCTTCTGAAGATAGTCTTTGTTCCAAAAGTGTTTAAGACTATCATGATCAGTTTTTACCTTGAAGTGTCTTCCCATTAGGTAAGTTCGCCATTTCTTTAGTGCATGCAGTATTGCTAACATTTCCTTCTCATAAATAGGTTTTTGTAAATACTTTCCTTTGATTGGACGACTTTCAAAAGCAATGGGTCTTCCTTCCTGCATTAAAACTACACCAATTCCATGTTACATGATCTTTTCCATCAAACTTCCTCATATCCATATTTGGAATATGGTGGTTCTTCCCGCCAACATTAGAGTTTATGAAATCACAATTAACATTTTTTTTGTTCTCATCATGAGGTTCTTCTACTATCTTTTCACCATTAGGAAACCTTTCTTGTATAAACTTTGTCAAACCTTCCATGTCTGCTTTTAGAAAATTCTTCATGTTTTCCATTTTCTCATCGATCTTAGCTTCCATTTCATCCATCTTAGATTCCATGCCAGCCTCCATGCCATCCATCTTAGCTTCCATGCCTTTCTTCAAACCGTCCATCTTCACTTCCACGCCTTTCTTCAAAACTTCCATTTCATTTTTTGTTGCTTTTTGCGAGAGTGAAATTTGTTGCACTTGCTCTTATAATTTTGATAGATCATGTTGCAATTATTCATCTTCATGAGTCATGGTAGAGCCTTCTGAAGGCTTAATTGGTGTTGAATTCTTTTTAGGCGCCATTTTAGAATCCAATATTGATACCTTTTACTTCCTTTGAGGAGCTCAATATTGAAATTGAATTATCTCTGTAATTGAAAATCTTAAATACCTGAAATTTAGCCCTGTAGTAGCCCTCTAAAGCTTCTTTCAAATTCCACAGGTCTGATCTAATTTGGATTCCCCAACACAAAGTTGTGTCCAATCTCCCACAATGACCTAATTTTGGACTGGTTCAGTAGAGAAAACTTGTAGGACTTTCCACGTGTCACTGTTTCATCCTTTGTCTCTAAAATTGATAGCCAATAAAATATAGTCTGTGTACTTGCGACCAATTTTCACGGCACTCCAATCCGATGCCCAGAGAGAGAGTTATTGAACTTTTCCCACGATCACCTCTTTGAGATGCAATTCAGGAGCCTGAAAAAGCATTACCTTCCACAGATCATATCTCCAAAAATATTACGAACCAAGCTCTGAAATTTTTTGACGCATTTCCTCAGGATTGCAGCTTCGCACCATACGAATTTCAGATTCTGAACCTTCGTAAAAAAAGTTTTATAGCGAAAATTCCACGATGACCTGTTTAGAAGCTTGAAAAAAAATCTAACTTCCACAGATGATATCTCCGAAAATATTGCGAACCAAGCTCTGAAATTTTTAGAAAATCTTCATTAGGATTTCAACTTCGCACCCTAACAATTTCAGCTTTTGAAACTTCGTAGAAAAAAAGTTATAGCGAAAATTCCACGATGACCTGTTTGGAGCAGCGAAACCCTAGAATCCAAAGCTCTGATACCAAATGTTGTGTAACCAGCTCCAAAAAGAGAAGAAAAGAGATATCAACGCCTTAGAAATGAGCCTCTTTGAGGGGGAAACCTCCAATACATTACATAAATGAACAATTCTTGGATGATACAATTTACAAAACCTCCTTTCTATATATAGGAGTCCATGGGGCCATAATCTAATCCTAGTGGGCCACAATGTAATCCTAGCCGACCTAACAATAATAATTTAAGGGCATAATAATAACAAAATGGGGGTTACAAGGGTACAATAATAACAATAAGGGGGTTACACTAACAACAATAAGGGACTATACTAGTAATATAGGGACCTAACATAAACGAATTACAAGTAACGTTTGAGGGCAAGTGTTAAATAGTGAAGAACTTGTGAGCCCTCAAGAAGTGAAGAATATGGAGGTGTAAAGAACCTGTGCCCTGGTCAATAAATTGAAGGCTTGTACAATTAATACTTGAGTTGACTTGAAGAAGCCTTGTGAAGACATATTTGAAGTGTATCTCTTGAACCTCTTGAGAAACTTGAAGATCCTTGAAGCAAAAGTAACTTGAAGAGAGTTGTTTGGAAGACCTGGTGCAAAACTTGAGCAGATTATTGAAGACAGCTTTGAGGAATTATTGAAGTCATCTAAAGACAGTTTTAGAACCTAATCTTGAGACGCCATTGGAAACCATGATGCATTGATATCATCATGAGGAGACTTGGAGGATTTGGCTAGGTATCATAAATCTTGTTGAAGGCACTTATGTAAGTACATCTCACGTTTTCTCTCTAAATATTTCTGAAGGATTGGTGTCCTTGGAGTAGGAGCTCCTAAACACAAGGTTGGTGCCTTGAGAAGATAGGGTCGAAGCCCTAGAGTTTGGAGCCTCAACAAAGTCCAAGTTGGTGCTTGGCAAAGAGGTTGGTGCCTGTTTCATTAAAGGGTTGGTGCCCTTCTCTTATATCTGTCTTTAATTGTGAAGAATCTAACTGGCAATAATTAACAATTGAAAAGAAATATTGATTCAACCCCCTCTCAGTATTTCCAACAATTGGTATCAGAGCCAACTTCTTCATTATCAGCCTAACAACTGGAAGAAGGATTCTTAGGCACAATGAAGAACATGGAAGCAACAGGGAAAATCCCTATCTTTGATGGAACAAATTTTAGTTTCTAGAAAAAGAGGATTTCCTACTATCTAATGTCTCTTGGCCCTGAAGTATGGCACTCTATTCTGGATGGATAAAAAGCTCTCGCTGGTCTTCGAACTAATCCAAATGAAAGAAAAGCCTAAATTTCTAATGCCAAATCTTTAAAATTCCTTCACTAGTGGAATCACTGATTTTGAATTTATGAAAGTCATGAACTGTGACTCAGCCAAATAAGTATGGGACAAATTGGTTTCGCTATATGATGGGGACTCCAAAGTTAAGAAAGTAAAGCTTCAAACCTATAGAAGACAATTTGAGTCTAGAAATGGATGATGAAGAAGATATTGCATCATACTTTCTCAGAGTAGCTGAAGTGGTTAACTCTCTTAAAGGACTAGGGGAATATATTGAAGAAAGAACCATAGTTCAAGAAATCTTGAGATCACTTCCTCACAGATTCGACTCCAAAGTAAGTGCCATAAAAGAAATGAAGGACCTAGATACTCTCAAGATGGATGAAATTCATGGAATTCTTATTGCCTATGAGATGAGGAAAGGGATCCCAAATTTCAAAGAACAGCTTTCAAAGCCTCAAAATCTACAAAAGAAGGAAAAGGATGGAATTACAACAGCGATGAATCAGATACTGAAAATTGAGTTAGCTCAATTTTTATGAAGAATAAAAAGGGGATCTAAGCTAAAAGGTAAGTACCCTCTTATTTGTTTCAATTGTGGAAGAATAGGTCATTACGCTGCAAAATGTCCTAAAAAACGTGATAGTGATGATGGAAAGGACTCTAAAAGAATGATGTACAAGAAGAAAGTGTTTAATAAGAAGAACTTCTTCTCTAAACAAGATGAGTGTGATGAAGATGAATTCATAGTCATAAAGAGGAAATCAACTAGAAATGTGCATCTATACAAAGAAATCGATGATGAATCAGATGAGGAAAGTAATTATGTTGGAAGCAAAGAAATGCTATTCATGGAATTTATAAATGATGATGACTTAGAAATAGAAGATGGAAGAAACATGGATATTTTTCTAATAATTTCCATTGAAGAAAATGAGAATCTACAAAAGAAGATAATTTCTCTCAAAATAGAAAGAGAGGAAGCAAAAAGAAGGGAAGACTTCTTGAAAATCAATTTAAAAGAGAAGGATGATATCTGTGCAAATCGTGAAGCTGAAATGGTGTCCCTAAGAAAGTAATTGGAGCAAATCAAAAGGAGTTGGCAAAGCTCTCTAACTCTTGACAACATTCTTAACACTCAAAGACCTCAACATGACAAGTCTGGAATTGGTTTCAAAGGAGAATCATCAAGTATGAAGAATAATGCCAGAAGTTATGCTGATGTACTATCTTGCCATCCAAAAGAAGAAAAGTCATCTCAGGTAAAAGGTCACATCCCAAACCCAAGATTTGAAAGAGAAACTCCAAGGAAGAATGTTGATTCAAGCTATGGATACTACAACAGGTATCAAACTATTTTTCTTGGGCATTGTTACAATTGTAAAAACTTTGGGCGTCAAGCTAAGCATTGCAAGGCTCATAAGAATGAAGCACCAAGATTGAATAATCAACCAAACCAACTGTGTGGGCCTAAAGATCAAGAACAAATCAAAACATACAATTCCTTTGATCCTTTGGCTAAGTTTGATCTGTCTTGCTCATTATGTGATGATTGTGATCATAATGAACAAAAATGTCCTCTAAAAAGGGAAAAAGCTAAAAACATAAATCTCAAAAGTAATAAATGTGGCCTCGCTCTATGTGTTCATAGTGAAGAAAATCATTGGTTCGTGGATAGTGGATGCTTGAGACATATGACAGGTGACCAAAAGAAGTTTATCTCATTGAACAAGAAAAATGGAAATGTACCCTTTGGAAGTGGATCTGCTAAAATCACTGGAAAAGGGACTACTACCATTTTCAATGGAATAGGAAAGGCTCAAAATACCTTGCTTGTAGAAGGGCTCAAACACAATCTCTTAAGTGTCAGCCAGATTTGTGACCAAGGACATAATGTTGTCTTTAGTACAAAAAATTGTGAAATAAGATACTCGTCCTCAGGAGAGCTTGTGGCGAAAGGAGTAAGAACACCAGATAATGTTTACATTCTCAGTAGAATCCAAGAAGATAAATTTTACTTAAGTGAAACAGATGAAAGTTGGTTATGGCACAAGCGATTGGGGCATACAAGTTTTGAAAACCTACTCAGAATAAGCAAATATAATGCAGTGAGGGACATTCCAAAAATGTGCAAACCAAATCAATTTGTATGTGGCCCATGCCAACATGGAAAGCAAACCAAAACTAGCCACAAAACCAAGGAGTTCTCAACATCAAAACCTTTGGAAATCATTCATGCAGATTTGTGTGGGCCAACTAGAACTCTAGCTCTTCAACGTGAAAGGTACTGCGCTCTATTTGTTGATGAATATACTAGAATGATGTGGATATATTTCATAAAATATAAATCCGAAGCATTTGAGTGTTTTAAGAATCTTAAATCTCTCATTGAAAATGAAAAATATTCTAAGATTAAATGTCTTAGAATGGATAGAGGAGGAGAATTCAATTCGAAAGAGTTTGATAATTTCTACAAAGAGCATGGAATCGAAAGAGAACTTTCTACTACTAGGACACCCCAGCAAAATGGAGTAGTTGAAAGAAGAAACCGAACCATTCAAGAAATGGCTAGGACAATGCTACTAGCAGCTAATTTGCAACCAAAATTCTAGAGAGAAGAAGTTGGCACCGTAGTTTATACCTTAAATTGAACTCAACTGAGACCAAATAATGAAAATACTCCTTATGAATTATGGAAAGGAAGACCTGCTTCAGTAAAATATTTCAGAATATTTGGAAGCAAATGTTTCATAAAAATAAATGATGACTCATCAGGTAAATTTGATTATAGAACTGACGAAGGAATATTTCTTGGTTACTTCACTAGGAGCAAAGCTTACAAATGTTACAAAAATCGTCTATGAAGAATAGTGGAAAGCATTGATGTGAGGATTGATGAAGGCCTTATAGACAAAAGAATTTAAGATCATGAAGTTGAGTCTTTCTTTGAACAAAGTGAAGAATAAGAACCTGAAAGAAAAGAGGAGAGTGAAGAATCTCAAAGTGAACCTCAAAATTAATCTTCACAAACTCCCTCCAAGATGAAGTTTCTTCAAAGATATCATCCGAAAGAACAAGTCATTGGAAATATAGATTAAGGAATCCAAACTCGAAGAATAATGATAAGCACCCCAAGAAAAGATGATGTGGCTCTATTATCTTTAATAGAACCTGAAAATTTTTCTCAAGCAAGCAAAGATCCTTATTGGATAAAGGCCATGGAAGAAGAAATGTCTCAAATCGAAAAAAATGAGACATGGGAACTAGTACCTCGCCCAAAAGATAAAAATATAATTGGAACAAAATGTGTATTAAAAAACAAGATGAATGAAGATGGACAAATCATCAAAAATAAAGCCAGACTTGTCTGCAAAGGGTACTCGCAAATTGAAGGAATTAACTTTGAAGAAACCTTTGCACCAGTAGCTCAAATGGAATCCATAAGAATGTTTTTGGCATTTACTTTCTCAAAAGGATTCAAGGTTGATCAAATGGATGTAAAAACAGTATTCCTAAATGGAGATCTCAAGGAAGAAGTTTACATGGAGCAACGAGAAGGATTTGACCTTGCTAAAGGAAACGAATTTGTATGCAAACTGAAAAAGGCCTTGTATGGATTAAAACAAGCCCTAGAGCATGGTATGCAAATTTGGATCACTATATGCAACAAGAAGGTTTTAAAAAGGGAGTGGCAGGTAGCAATCTCTACATGAAGATGGAGAAGGGAAAAATTCTGATCACTCTTGTTTACTTTGATGATCTAATCTTTGCTAGCAATGATGAAGAAATGAGCCATGAATTTTCTCTAAATATGTCCAAAAAAATCGAGATGTCAATGATCGATGAGTTCTCTTACTTTCTTGGGCTACAAATATCTCAAACTTCTGCAGGCATGTTTATATCTTAGGAAAAATATCTTAAAGACATGCTTAAAAGATATGGGATGGAAGATTGTGCACCTATGAGCACACCAATGACCACAGATTGTAAATTAAGCAAAGATGATGATACCCCTCAAATAGATGCAACTCTTTACAGATCAATAATTGGAGCTCTCTTATACTTAAATGCTACAAGACCAGACATTATGCAAGCAGTAGGAATGGTGTCAAGATTTCAGTCAAGTCCTAAACAATCCCATCTAGTAGCTACGAAAAGGATTCTCAGATATCTAAAAGGAACGACTAATTTCAGTCTTTGGTATCCTAAGAGTTCAACTCTTACTGTGACAACTTACTCTGAAGTTGATTGGGCTGGAAGCATGGATGATCGAAAAAGCACCAGTAGAAATGCATTATTTATAAGATATTGTCTTGTATCTTGGCTCAACAAAAAGCAATCATATATATCCCTCTCTACCGCTGAAGCCGAATATATAGCTGCTGCTAATTGCTGTACACAAATTCTATGGATGAGGGAAGCCTTGAAGGATGTCAACATAGAAACTATGCAACCAAATACTATTTTTTGTGACAATACTAGCGCCATCACTCTTTCAAAGAATCTGGTGATGCACTCAAGAACCAAACATATTCCAATAAAATACCACTTTCTCTATGAACAAGTTGCTGAACACAACATCGAGTTGGAATACATCAACAAAAAAGAGAAAATTGCAGATATATTTATAAAACCCCTTCCATAAGAAGAATTTTAGTATCTTTGCCAAAAGATGGGGGTCATTGCTCTTGCATCACATTAAATTAAGAAGCAGGTTAGGGGTATAGTATGTTAGGGGGAGCAGCATGACAGGGGGAGTATTTTGGCACCCCATTCCCATTGATGTCAAAGGGGGAGAGAAGAAGAATATTTCCATCCAATGAAAAAGGGGGAGGTCTTTAATCCAAGTTGTCATTGATGGAAACAGGTTGATGAAGGAGAAACCAAACTATGACCCTATGATGAATAAGCCTAACAGTGAAGATGACCTTGGAGATAGAATTTTACTCTCTGCACATAAATGTTCAAGGTCAATTATAAAGGAAAAATATTTTGGACACCTGGGAGGAATATTTATATGTTAAGTTGTATACCATCTTATAAAGCATAATTTTAGCTTTCCAATGAGCTATTACACAGCCAAAATCTGCTAGCAGTTTCAAAGTTATTAATTTTTTAAGCTAAGAAGAAATTTTCTAGTCTGTGAGCTGACCTCATCCCTCTAGGACAAGTCGGCCTACTTCAAGGGACATGTCTATTCATTGGAGGATAAAACTTTGTATATCTATATATATACGGTCAATCTCCTTTATTTGGGATAATCATCATCTCAACTATTGATTATAGAGTTAAGTTAAGAAGGAAGGTGTTCATACCTCATGAACACAAGAAGAAAAGATTGAAAAAATATTCTATAATTTTCGGACTGTTGGAGAAGGTTGTTGAACATCATATCTATGGTATATGTTATGGCAACTCACCTCAATATTCAAACTTTCGACCAGTCACCTGTGAAGGAATTACCCTCGGTCCTATTGCATATTTCAAGACAATCACATTTGAACTAAACTCGGTCTAATAAGGAGGGACAGTCACCTATAACAGTTTAGTTTTGGTACACAGAACTGTCTTAACATATCTGTAGAGAATGACACAATACTTCAGATTACATTGCCACCTGTAGGAGCTCATTTAAGGCTCCTATCTGTGATAATAGTTGACTATTACTTAAATCCTGTTCACTTATAACAGCTCAAACAACAGTCACCTATCCTTCAAACCTGTGGATACTTATATGCTCGGAATTGTTACAGTCACCTAAGAGGCTCAGTTTTGAGCTCGGATTAGGTGTTGAAGTATTAAGGAGTAGACTTGGAAGCATCCCTTCAATATCTCTGAAACAAGTTACAAGTAATGTTTGAGGGCAACTGTTAAACAGTGAAGAACTTGTGAGCCCTCAAGAAGTGAAGAATCTAGAGGTGTAAAGAACCTATAGCCTAGTTAAGAAATTGAAGGCTTGTATAATGAATACTTGAGTTGACTTGAAGAAGCCTCATGAAGACATCTTTCGAGCCTATCTCTTGACCCTCTTGAGCAACTTGAAGATCCTTGAAGCAGAAGTAACTTGAAGAGAGTTGTTTGGAAGACCTGGTGCAAAACTTGAGCAGATTATTAAAGACACCTTTGAAGAATTATTGAATTCATCTAAATACACTTGTAGAACCTGATCTTGAGACACCATTGGAAACCATGATGCGTTGATATCATCATGAGGTGACTTGGAGGATTTGGCTGGGTATCATAAATCTTGTTGAAGACACTTATGTAAGTACATCTCACATTTTCTCTCTAAATATTTCTGAAGGATTGGTGTCCTTGGAGTAGGAGCTCCTAAGCACAATGTTGGTGCCTTGAGAAGATAGGGTCGAAGCCCTAGAGGTCGCAGCGTCAACAAACTTCAAGTTGGTGCATGTTTCATTAAAGGGTTGGTGCCCTTCTCTCATCTATTGTATACTATTATTAAAAGGGGATTGAAGTTCTCTTTAATTCTTAATATCATATATATATATATATATATATATATATATATATATCTTTCTTTAATTGTGAAGAATCTAATTGGCAATAATTAACAATTGAAAAGAAATACTGATTCACCCCCCTCTTAGTATTTCCAACAAGGGTGGCATGCTTATCCAACCCATCTAAGAGTTACTTTTAGTAAGTACCAAGGGTACCATGTTCATAAATGCCCTCGAAATACCCAACTTTCTTGATGTAAATGATGGAACTATTGAGACCAAGTTAACTCAAGGTTTTTTATCCCATGTCTAGATATTAATGGTCATTGAGGAATAAGGTTGTCTCCTTGTTGCATGCCTCTAAGATAAACCTCGTGAATGACCAACTCTACCACCTACCTTGATGGTAGTGTACAACCTCTAATTAAAAGTATGAGAGGATTTTCAAGTCATGCCCTAAAGAAGGGATACCAATAAAGGGAATCATAAATACTATTCCTCGTCCCCTAATAATATCTCGCACATTTCTATACAACACTATTTATCTTTTTTGGATTTATTGGGAAGAATATATCTTGTGCCTATACACACTTAAATCAATGCATCAATTTGTTCCAAATTTATAAATTGAATTATGTCATATATTACATAACATATATTCTCTCAATCTAAAGCCCATACAATGTTGATTTCTTTTTTTATCACATTGATAAAAAATTTGGAATCAATGCATCAATTTGTTCCAAAATTATAAATTGAATTATGTAATATATATTATATAACATATATTCTCTCAATCTAAAGCCTATACAATATTGATTTTTATTTTTTTTATCACATTAATAGAAAATTTCATGTACCAAAACTATATTAAACAATAACATTATTTATTTTATATTATTTCATATTTTATCCTTATACACAAACATATCTAACACAAAAAATATCCTAGTTTTTGATAAATCAATCCATTTTCTATCATAAAAGTGGTAGCCAAAAAAAGTTTTATAAAGTAATTTTAAAAATAAGAAAATTATAATCAAAATTAAGAAAAGAAAATTATTTTAAATACAAAATTCCATAATTAATTATAATGTTATTTGATTTTCTTTTGTTGTTTTTACCTCATTTATCTTACAAAAATTCAAACAGCTATAAAAAGTTAGGCATAATACTCTTCAAACATCTAAGTAAGATACACGAAATTTTCGGCACAAATTTACCTTCCAAAGTTGAAACAACTATAAATGATTTGGCAAAGCATCCTTTAAACATCTAATCAACATAAATTTATATTTGGCGAGTCGAGCATCATTTCTCAAAACCATTGACAAAATGTGGAAAAAACTTTCACATCCATTCATTTCCTTTAAACATCTAATCAACATAAATTTATATTTGGCGAGTCGAGCATCATTTCTCAAATACATTGACAAAATGTGGAAAATACTTTCACATCCATTCATTTCCTTTAAACATCTAATCAACCTAAATTTATATTTGGCGAGTCGAGCATCATTTCTCAAAAACATTGGCAAAATGTGGAAAATACTTTCACATCCATTCATTTCCTTTAAACATCTAATCAACATAAATTTATATTTGGCGAGTCGAGCATCATTTCTCAAAAACATTGACAAAATGTGGAAAATACTTTCACATCCATTCATTTCCTTTAAACATCTAATCAACATAAATTTATATTTGGCGAGTCCAGCATCATTTCTCAAAAACATTGACAAAATGTGGAAAATACTTTCACATCCATTCATTTCTGAATGCTGTTTATGTCATCTATTTATTCAGACACAAAAGAATCTCACCAAAAAAATGTTTTATATATTGTATATTTTTATACCACTATTTAAACCCCCTAGATCCATCAGAATATGCACTTGGCCACAAGATCCTTACTCCCCTACAAACCTTCCCATCGGAGCAAATCTCAGTCAATCAAACTGATCACATGCCACATATCGTACATTCCCATCCGAATGAATTTCCATTTTTTTTCAAAGTGGAAAAATCACAAAGAGTATTCTCATTAGGAGGATATAAAATTTCAGGGAATGCATCACAGGATTGATAAGAATTAATTTTATAAAAAAATTATAGGTTTAATATTTAAGAGTATGTGGTTTTTTTAAAGAGATTATAGGTTCAAAACTACAGAGATAAAGTATATATGTTTTCTTAGATTTAACAATGAAATTGCTGTATAGAGGTGAGTTTCTTGTCTCACAAATAAAAAGATCCCATAACTTGATCCTGACCTTAAAATTAGATAATAATAATAATACATGTAAAATATTTTTTTATTTAAAATTATAAATGAAATCACTATTTTTCTTTATATGTATACACAAAGGTTAATACTTGCCTTAGTGCATTGCAGTAATTGTTGCAAACATCAATACACTTAAAATCAACTACAAAGAATTAAAAAAAGTGACCACTATATGCATTGCTATTAATATTTGTGGAAATATAATTCCATTAATGCATTGCAGCATTATATGTCAACAATTGGAATTAACCATGTACAAAATCTAATAGGTGACATATATTACCCCGTGTATTAATGGAGTTATAGCTAGACAAATATTAGTTACCACATTATGAAACATATACACATAGACATTTAAAGCCTTACATGTTATACAATATTTCAATAAAAATTGTATATATATTTGAAGTAATTCATGTGATAAATGTTTTGAAAAATTTTCAGGTATGTTTATTTAGCTAAATTCCTCTGAGAATTATTGATTTTTTTCAAGATTCCCACCAAAAACTTCAAAAATTCTAATAAATAGAAAACGTTTTAAATGAAGATAAGTTTCAGGACTCCGACACCATTCCATTAATGGAAGAATGGTGATCCTTTATTAATTAATAGCCTTAGAAATCGAAGTTTCTGTTGCCATATCTGTTTGTCTGTGCCTAAAATTAGTATTCGTCTATTTTAGGATGAAAAATCTGTATTCTATTATCAGATAAACATTACAAGGCTGATATATTGGGGCGGCTGTGACTCAAAAAGATACACCCAAAAAAACAAAATAAGGACTCAGCTCAATCCATCACGACAAAATGGTGTATATATTGATTATTAGACCTGTGCAAAATTGCAGTATATTATTGTCCCGTTACCTTGCAGTATAGTCATATAGGTGGCCGGTGATATAATTCGGTATTCATGGCTGTACAGCAAACTATTTTCTTTTCAGTGTGTACTTTGGTTGGTGTTGCCCACTACCCACCGCAAACTATTTATTTGACAATACCAAAGCTCTTTTTCTTCATGGGAGGACCTTTTTACTGATTCATTGTTGTATCACCACTCTAGATCCATTTTAACTCCGGATCTATCAAGCGCTGAGAGGGATCATATCTCTCGAGGTGAAAATCTCTTTTGAGTGCAAAACTTGAGGAAAGGTTTTCACCTCGAGAGATTTGATCCCTCTCGACGCTTGATAGATCCGAAGTTAAGATGGATCTAGGCTGGTTTCAGTCGTGTGCGATGAAGGAAAATCTATCGATATATGAGGAACATATGCTTAATTTTATCAATAATATGTAAATACATCTGATATTAACATAACCATTTTAAATATGTTAAATACGTCTGAGATTCATTGAGTCATTTTAATTTTAAATTTGATTAGTTACCTCACTTTGTTGAGATGATAAATATTGTAAGATAACTTTAATGATGAAATAAAATTTTGAACGCAAAGTGACAATGTAATAATATTGAATGATAGAAACTGTGAATAATAAGAATGTACTCAATTACGAAGTCTTCATTGTGATCGATTTCAAACTATTTTCTTCTACTATTCTTATTTTCACCCATGTTAGTTTTGTCATATTTTCATATTGATTATTTGAAAAGGACAGCTGGAATCATAAACCATTTAAATATTTAGCTCGAGCTATTGTAGTAAACATCATACCTTGTCTTTCTTGCTCTCCAATATTAATAGGTTGAATTACTATAACCCAAAAATCAATGTACATTGTCAATAATTTTTTGTGCTTACACACACTATTAATCCAATGACTTTAAAATTAATGTACCATCATACATCAAATTAGAAATCAACATATACACTGAAATCAATGCAACTAATGCAAGAAATCAAATAATAATAGAAAACAACATCTACACAAAAATCAATGCATATAATGCAGGTAATGAAATATGATTAGAAATCAACATCTACACTCAAATAAATGAGTCTAGTGCAAGTAGGAAAATAAGATTTAAAGCCAACATCTCCACTGAAATCAATGCATCTAGTGCATGTAATCAAATAGGATTAGAAATCACCATCTACACTGAAATAAATGCATTTAGTGCAAGGAATCAAATAGGATTATAAATCATCTACATTTAAATCAATGCATTCAGTGCAAGCAATCAAATATAATTATAAATCAACATCTACATTAAAATTAATGCATCTAGTGCAAGCAATCAAATAAGATCAGAAATCACCATCTACACTGAAATCAAGGCATTTAGTGAAAGCAATCAAATAGGATTAGAAATCACCATCTACATTGAAATCAATCCATTCAGTGCAAGCAATCAAATAGGGTTAAAAATAATCTACATTGAAATCAATTCATCTAGTGAAAGAAATCAAATATAACCAAAAATCAAAATCTACATTAAAATTAATGCAACTAGTGAAATCAATCAAATAGGGTTAGAAATCATCATCTACACTGAAATTAATGCATTTAATGCAAGAAATCAAATAGGATTAGAAATCATTTACATTAAAATCAATCCATCTAGTGTAAGTAATCAAATATCGTTAGAAATCAACATCTACACCAAAATCAATTCATCTAGTGCAAGAAATCAAATAGGATTAGAAATCACCATCGACACTGAAATCAATGCATCTACTGCAAGAAACCTTCTCTCCTATCTCCCCCATATATATCTATATATCCATCCATATCTCCTTCTTTTTCTCTTTATCTCACCCCACCATACACACACTCTCTCTCACTCCATATCTATCAATTTCCTTGTCCCTCACTCCTTCTCTTCATTTATATTTTTTTCTCTTCACCTTACATCTATATCTATATCTCACTCTATCTCTCTATATCAACTCCAAAACATAAACTCTCTTTCTCCAATCTATATGTCTATCTATCACTCCCTCCTCCTCCTCCTCTCTCTCTATCTCCCTCTCTCTCTCTCTCTCTCTCTCTCTCGCTTCTATCTCTTTTCCTTCCTGGTACGCTTTCTCCCTCTCTCTCCATTTTCTTTATCACTCCCTCTTTCTCTCTCTCTCTCTCCATCTTTCACCCTCTATGTCTTTATTATTACCTCCCCCTCTCTCCCTCTCCATCTTCATATCTCTTTCCCTACCTCTCTTCACCCTCTCTCTTCCTTTGTCTCCCCCCCTCTCTCTCTCTATCTTCACCTTCCAACTTTGTTACCATATGCCTCTCTCTCTCTCTCTCCTTGTCTCCCCCCTTCTCTCGATATCTCCTTATTTGTTTCTTTATCTCACCCGAAAACATACACACTCCCTCTTCATCTCTCCCTTGTCACTCCCACTCTCTCTCCACTACTCACTCTCTATGTATTTATTCTTCCCTCCTTCTCTCCTCATATAGCTCCATCTTTCAATCCCTCCCTCTCTTCCCCTCCAAATCCATATTTCTATCCCTCCCTCTCTCCTCTCTCTCCTCCTCTCTTTCAAGTCCCCTCTCCTTTCCTTCCTCTCTCTCCCTTTCTCTCCTACCTCCCTTTCTCTTCCCCCATCTCTCTCTCTCTCCATCTCTCAATCCCTCCCTCTCTCCCCCTCCAAATCCATATTTCTATCCCTCCCTCTCTCCTCCTCTCTTTCAAGTCCCCTCTTTTTTCCTTCCTCTCTCTCCCTTTATCTCCTACCTCCCTTTATTTTCCCCCATATCTACCTCTCTCTCTCTCTCTCTCTCTCCGACAATCCTCTCTTCCCCCATCACTGTCTTCCTCTCTCTCTCTCTCTCTCTCTCTCTCCCCGACAATCCTCTCTTCCCCCATCACTCTCTTCCTCTCTCTCATCATTTCTCTCTCACCTCCTTCTATTTTACCCCCCAGCTATATTTCTTTCTCTCTCTCTGTGTCCTCCAATCCTCTCTCTTCCCCCATCACTTTATCTCACTCTCCAACTATCTTACTATTTCTATCCCTTTATCCTTCTCTCCCCCCTTGTCTCCATCACTCCTATATATCTTTATCCCACCCATAAGCATACACACTCTCTCTCCATCTCTCCCTTGTCACTCTCTCTCTATGTATTTCTTCTTCCTTTCCTTGCTCCGGCTCCAGCTCCATCTCTCTATCCCTCCTTCTCTCCTCCTCCTCTCATCCTTTCTCTCTCTCCCTTTCTCTCCTACCTCCCTCTCCCTTCCCCCTTATTTCTCTCTCTCTCACTCTTTACCCTACAATCCTCTCTCCTTCTCCCTCCCTCTCTCTTTATCTCTCTCCCATCTCCATCTTTATGTCTCCCTTTCCCTCTCTTACCCTTCTCTAACTCTCTCACTCTTCTCGCTCTCTCTCTCTTCATTCCTCTTCTCCCTTCTCCTTCAATTTATCTCCATATCTCCCTTGTCACTCCCCCTATTTATCCACCTCTATCATATATCATGATATATTAATATATATTACAATATAATAAATTTAATATTGTATTAATCTAAACATATTAAATTTAATAATATTAATATTTTAATATTAATGTTACGGTTAATAATGTTTTTTTTTGGCATGGTATTAATAATAATTTGGTTCATGGTATTTGACCCTTATTTATATTTATATTTATTTACCATACCTCCTGAGTAATATAAAAAGAGGTTTTACTTATTTAACATACCTATGGTTTATTTATATTTTTATGTATTTACCATATATTATTTATTTATTATATCTCTTTTTTGAGTGTTAGTAAACTCTTCATATTTTAAGTTTATATCGTTTAATTTTTTTTTAATAAATTTTTAATTGTTCATTTATATGTTTATGTAAGTTATTGTTCAAGCCGACATGGTCATACTGGGCTGTAGAATGCGCCTCTCGGTGCAAAAATGCCACCTCTGGACCGGATAAGTCGACTCCGAATTCTATTGTTGTACCAAAATGCCACCAATGGACCAGATAAACCGACTTGGAATTCTAAAACATGGAAGAGGAGATATTCAAAGATTACTATATTGATTTATTAGTTCAATTGATGTGAAAGACAAAACCATAAAGAATCAATTTTTTTAAGTTTATTTGTGTCTTTAGGTTGAGCTAGGCAAATCAATACTAGAATATTTTGGATGATTTTCAAGTTTAATTTCTTTAAAGTAGTTTTATGGTTAATTTATGTGACATTTGAACTTGTGATTTGGAAACTAAATCCATGTAAATCAATTTATTTATATTTAGCAGGTAAATAATTTTTTGGATAACAAATATTTTTAGTAAAAAATATATAATTAAAGTTACCAAAATGATACTTATAGATTAGATATTTAATCTAACTTGCCAAAATGAAATTTATATACAAAATAATAAGCTAACTTATCAAAATGAAACTTATATACAAAATAACCTAAGAAAAACTCATAAATTAAAAAAAAAAAAAAAAAAAAACAACAACAACTTGAGAAAAACTATTTCATAAAACCCAATTTAATGCACCCACCTAAATAATATTTAATGTTATGATAATTAGGTGGTATAAAGGAATTCCAAACTAATTCAAATTTGACAACTCAATAACTACAATATTAAATTAACAAGATCAATATGACCGGTCTTTCTCAACTCGTGTATTATTATTATTAAAGTTGATGGGATTTAGATGTCTCTTGCAATTTATGGCTAAGGTCGAATATGGAATCAGTTTTTCAAAATTGTCTCATTTGATGAAAAGAGTGACCTAACATTGATTGAACAATGATAATAAGATTTTGGTTTTAAAAATGGAGTAACATTTATAATGAAAATAGTACTAGGTAGAGTAAGAGAAAACAAGTGGGATCATTGCATAGTAGAGTAGGATTTATTTTATTTTATTTTTTTGGTGTTATATAAAGGTATTATTGAGATAATAACATGATTTTATTTTTTGAAATCCATATGCTTTATTGTTATTATTAATAGTAAAATTGAGGAAGTATGGCTAAAGAAATATATTCTTTTGAGATAGAAATAATTTCTTTAATTTTTTTAAATTAAAATAATTTCATGTGTGAAGAAATTTTGTATTTTTTTTTACATACACATTTTTGTTGCACACCCTTACTTTCACATTTACTCTATTTTCTGCGCATCTTTTATTCTACACGTGTCTCCGACTCCCTACACCTCTTGTTCTACTTAGCTACCTCGGCACTTGGATCTTTTCTAAAAAACCATTGTCACTTCAAAAAATAATGATGACTTAGGGTTCATAGTTATCTAAAAGCATCATAGCTTAGTGTTCCAATTTACAGGAAAGTAATCCATCCATAATGGATTCATGATCATGGCATTATCATCTATTTCAAGTACCCAAAAAAACGACTTTCCACTCCAACACTTTAAATACCATTGGTTTGGAGTTACCACCAGAAAAAATTCTACTTTACGAAGTTAAGAGATTGATAGGGTGGCTTGTTATGTCTCTCTATTTGTTCATAATATGTATTGTCATTCGAGAGAGCGGGAAGTCAATCAAAAGAATGATATCAAATGACAAAACATGGGCTTTCAATGGTGAGGCTTATTAAATTCGTGGTAATTAGTTAGTCATGGTGGTGTTGTTAATAATGGGTTAATAATTCTCCTTGGAAAGGTAACAAATTTTCATAGCCTTATTATCATCATCATCATCAATAATGTTTACTAGCATCACTAGTTTCGTAGTTCTTTCTTTTTTATTTGTTTTCTTTTTTCCTTTCTTTTCCTATTGTTGTATTGTTATAGTGGGAGGGGTAGTCATTAATATTTTATGAACATAGACATACACATAATAATATTATGTAAGAAAGGAGTGTGAAATGAAAGGAGGGTAGTCACAAACACGTATATTCCATTCTATTGCAATGGCACCCATTCGTTCATGCATTCATTCTTCCATGGATTCGTTCTCTTCTCCGTCTTATATGCTTATTGTTTCGACTAGTGCTATTTTTAAAGCTTGTTCTACTCTCCTTCTTAGCCCTGGATCTCTCATTTGGAAGTCCTATTATTATTTGGGTGGATTCTTTTAGTGTGTGTTCAATGGATGTGCAATACTACTGTTGTGTATATGTTGCACATGTTGTATATTCAGTGATTGTACCTATGGTGACGTGTGAATGTTGTATAAGTAGTATTATGTGCATATGATGTTGTATATATATATATATATATATATATGGTGTTATGTGTATATTTCATATGTAGTGCAAGTTATAGATGGTGTTATGTAAATCTTGGATATGCGGTGTTGTGTGGATATGGTGCGGTGTATATGTTGGAGATGTGGCGTTGTGTACATATGGTGTTATGTACATGTTTTATATGTAGTGATATCTACATAAGGTTTTGGGTGTGTGTTGTACATATGGTGTTATGTGCATGATTCTACATGTGGTGTCATGTGCATGTGTTGTTGTGTACAGGTGATGTTGTCTACATGTCGTGCATGTGGCGTCATGTACATGTGGTGTTGTGTACATGTCGTGCATGTAGTTTTGTGTACATGTGGTATTTTGTACACATTGTACAGGTGGTGCGGTGTACTTTTGGTGTTGTGTACATGATGTGCTCGTGATGTTGTGTACATGTGATGTTTTGCACACATTATGCACGTAGTCTTGTGCACAGGTGGTATTTTGTACATGTTGTGCATATGGTACTGGTATACATGTGGTATTGTGTGCAAGTTATACATGTTGTGTTGCATGAATGCAATACTATGTATGTGCATGGTGTAGTTATGGTATCATGAAATGTGTATTCCTTATGTTTTACTATGTATATGTATTTCTATTGTGTTTTGTTGTACACTAGTTGTAGGTGTATTTGTTTTTTTGTATTGTACACTGGATGTAGGTGTATGTGTTGTACACTAGATGTATGTGTATGTGTTGTATGTTAGTGTGGGTGTATGCATTGTGTGGTGTTGTACATTGTGTGTGGATTTATGTGTTGTGATGTGTATTGTGTGTATTTGTATGTGCTTGAAGAGAAGAATATGCATTCTATACTTTCCAGGTATGGAAACCGATGCAATGTGTGTTTAGAAAGAACAAAGGAAGAAGTATGGACTGATCAAGGATAAGTATATATATTTTATTTTTATTTCTATTATGCATGTGATCTACGACTTTGAATTATGATGGTTACATGTGATTTATGATTATGGTTTATGATGATTGCATCTGAGTCATGATT
This sequence comes from Pinus albicaulis, assembly GCA_034641835.2. Lineage (NCBI taxonomy): Eukaryota > Viridiplantae > Streptophyta > Pinopsida > Pinales > Pinaceae > Pinus > Pinus albicaulis. The sequence goes on from CM076583.1 coordinate 840,609,971, forward strand.
TTGACCTATGATGGTTGTGTATTTATCTAACTAGATGTGATATGTTTATACATGATGATTTTATCAAATAACTAGTGCTACTTGTTGTGACATGATGTAAACAAGATTTCAAGTGTACCTTATTGATGAGCTACCAATGCGGTATGATTTGAAGTTATTTCAATTTATTTTAAATCTAATGGAAATTATGTGCTTGGTACAAGAAGGAAAAAATACTCGTTTCGGTGATTTAATTTGACTGCAAGAACTAATAGTGTTAGTGAAAATAAATTGGAACATGTAGCAGTATTATGGTAAAACACTTCAAGATCAGGGCCATTGTCGGTCATTGGTACCTAATAGTGTCCATTTATTTCCATGAGAATTCTATGACCTGCATGATGGTTTTGAGATATGGATATGCTTTGGATTTTTTATCTTTCGATGGAAGGAAGGCTTTCCAAGGGAAGAATTTCCCAATATGGGGGTGCTAGCAGAACTTGGAAGGTTTGTAATTGCACGGAAGTGGGTGACCAGATTGTCCAAAGGATTTTTTAGTACAGAAGGGAAGGTCAGGGATCGATTTGTTTTGGTCATTAACATTACCAAATGCAATGAAATTCGCATTGGGAGTGTTCCTTGGAACAATGATTTGGTAACTATTCACTTAGAGTACAGTAGCGCATGATTGTAGTGATGGAAATTGGATGCATACTTTGAATTTGGAAGTGGATTCTAGACTTCCTGGGAAGGGGGTGAATCTTGGTATTACTTTAAGGGTGGAGATGTGAACCTCTGTATTCCCTTGTGTCTGATATAGGCATCATATCCTTTTATTTGCTGGTTGAGAAAATGTGCATATGTGTATTCCATTGTAAATACTGTAATTAGTTGTGTTATAAAGCTCCAATACATGATATGATTGTCATGATGATTTTTCTTTTGAGCAGGTTATTCATTGTAAATACTACAATGAGTTGTGTTATAAATCTCCATAAACAATATGTTTTATTTTCAGAATTTTATTTGTTTATAGGTGTCACTGAACACTAAGGACGACCTTCCCTCAAGGGGGAGGGTTTTGTAACAACCTTGGTAAAATTTCATGTAAATATATATATATATATATATATATATATATATATATATATATATCTAATACCACAGTGATGGGACGCATATTGCAAGCTAAATGGTGGGACACATATTGCAAGCTAGTTGGTGTTCAATTCAATTATTATTGTTAAAGGAAACTGGAAAAGGATTTGGAAAGGAATGAGGCATTGATTGGAGCTTTATTTATGAAAATAATGGAAAATATGAGAAAAGGGAGGTGAAAGGTCATAGGTTACATGTGAGGAGGAAAATGAAGGAAAATAATGGAAAATGAAGAAAACAGAGGCCTCATTAATAAAGAGGCTTATGAGGATTAGTTTGCAAGATTTTTGATAGGTTTTGGAGGAGTTCTCCTTATTCTCTGCCTCTCTCCCATATTCTTGGATACTTAAGAGTTTTCTTGTAGCACTCTTGGAGGGTGTGTAATACTTTCTGATTTGGACCAAGAAGGAAAATGAAGAGAAGGAAATCAAAGGAGGACATCGGGATCATTAACTACAATGGTTTTTTGTTGTAGGTACTGAGTTGCATGTATGTTCTCCTTACTACATTTTTCATGCATGGAACATTCATGTGGTCTCTTGGTTACAATCTTTCATTGGCATAGAGGATTTTTTGGATTGACAGTGTATTTTCCTATCCTTTCCATTTCCTATATAGCCATGGAGTTGTGGATTCATTTAATTATTTCTTTTCTTGTTGGTTCTCATGTTCCTTTAGCTGTGGGTTTATTTATTATTTCCTAGGGCCCTGGTTGGAAAAATGTTGTAGAAGCCTATCGAATAACTATGGGTTGAATTACTATTATATGAACAACTGTGGGTTGGATAGACACACTGGAATACCTAGGTGGGTCGAGTTACTAATCCTCGAAGCCCTAGTAGGAAAAACACTTTGGAAGCCCTGCAATAGTTGGGGTTGAGTTACCAGTCCTCGAAGGCCTGGGTGGAACAAACACTCTGGAGCCCTGGAAAATCTTGGATAGAGACCAATCCATGATGGTTGCGATGTCTAACTGCGAGAGGGAATCACTAGTTGGGGGTTGGTGTAATTTGGCTACCGAAAGCCCTAGATTGATTTTGATTGATGTTTTTGATGAGATCCCACATTCATGGTTGGAATATGGCTCAAGGGTGATTTACTAAAGTGAAACCTAGCTCAGCCAATCTATGATCAAGTGGAATGTGGAAGTCCCATATTCAAGTTTGTTTCTACACTCATTAATGATCAATTGACTCCCTTGGTATTGGATATGAGAATGTATTGATTTATATGTGGATTATATTGTTGATGTATCCATGGTATTTATGTTGTTATGATATTGGTTAGGAGAATGTATTTTATAGTGATGATGTATGGCTCTCCCCATGTTTTTACCTGTAAATGAATACACAATGTATATATGGTCAAATATATTGTATTACAATTAATTATGTAGGGGAGAAATTCTTCTGAGCGATTCTCAGATAAGTATGGAACCCTTGTGTTATGTTTTTTTGTTTATACATGTAGCTTTCATGCTTTTGACATGTTTGACATAATTCCTATCATGGTCCATATGGGTTATTATTTATTTGATTTCTTCTATATCATTTTCCTATTGGTATTTATCATATTTGCACTTTTCATGAAGTTATGGACAAAGAATTCTCTTTTAGGATTGAAAAGGTTGCTCAAATGGACCTAGGGATGTTGGCATGTAATTGAGTTTTTGGGGATATGGCTGCTAGCATGCAATATTATTCCTGTGGATATAGCATCCTAGATGCAGGCATGCAAGCCTGTGCTCATGGCTATGGTTCAAAGATGTCAAAATGTCAGTGTGACCAAAGGGTAAGTGGCCTAAAAGGTTGGGTTACCTCTTGGGGTGTTTTTGCTGTTTTACAAGGTCTGTATGTTGTGTTTCTGTCGGTTCCACTTCCTTAAGGTCACCTATGAGGTTGAGTCTCATTATAGTATCCAATCATCATAATTTTTACCCTAGTTCGATGGTTAGTTGGGTAGATTTGGGAAGAGGGTGTTACATCCTTGAACCCATAATGACCTTTATCTTCATGATCAGAATGAAAAGCTTTGAAACAATGTAGATCCGCAAAAAAATGATTCCCAATCTTGAGAAAAATGTAAGGGATTCAAATGATGAAGGATTTAACCGAATAAGAATATTTTTTCTGATTAAAACTATATCTTGAGGGTTTAGGGAATTAACTTGAAAACATTGAAAGTCCTTCAAGAATTATCTCACTTCTAGTGGATGAATGTTAAGGAAAGAGTTATGAATGAAATTACAAATCCAAGTTAGCTAATAGATCTCAACAATATTGCAAGAACCTAACATAACAATGAAATTTCTAATGAAGGATCTTCGAATTTTGGTGGGTTAGAAAAATAAATAGGTAAATATGCAGCACTATCATGAGATGTATCAATGCAAATATTGTTAATGACGTTGGTTTTATCATACTCAGTATTAAACATATTAAATTTTGGATGGATACAAAATTGAGATACATCAATAGAAAAACCACCTAGATCATCTATATTCGTAACATATTCCTCTTGGATTATGAAATATTTGTAAGTAAGAAGATCACAATAAATGGATTTGGCCTTTTTTTTTAATCATGACATCAGACCATCATGTACCTAATTGTAATTAAAACCAGTAGGAATAAGATCCATATAATTAAGAGAAGTTGTTGGTCAATCAGACTCGTCAAACACATTCAGGTCCAATGAGAAATGTTCCAACGGTGAGGAAATATTGAAAGACTCAAGAGGAGAGATGTCAGTTCTAAATGAATTAGATTGAGCCTGTAAGAACAATGGATCAACATGAATGTTATGCTTCATGAAATTATTTTCATCATCGTTATGATCAAAGATAGTCATACCGATGTAAAATTCAGATTGATCTTTATATTCTTCAATAGGGTATATTAAAGATTCAAAGTAATAACAACTTATTTCTTCGAATTTGATATCTGAAGATGCATGAATCAAATAATTTCAGTATCATTTTGAATTGAAATAGTATCCCATCCCATAAATCAAGATTTCAAGCTATGAGAAGCATATTATGAATTAATACTTTGCAAATCTAAGCCTTCAAAAGAAGGAAATATATCATCTGATGTACTTGGATATACATTAATACATGTGTTAATGTAAATAGTTATGTTATGGTGATGGTTTTCCAAAGTACCAATTTGAATTAAGGATTTGAAATCATGTCACATGTTATCAAGATAGGAAGAGCAGTGATCAAATAGAAATGCAAGATTTCCATCCTAAAAGAGGGAACAAAGCTGGAATACATCATCACTTAGTTTCTCCTTTACATGTGAAATGAAACTACCTTGTATATGATCACTATTTGAAACAACATATTGAACATATACAGATTTTTATGAAAGTTGATCAAGGGGATCATGTAGCAAGAAATCATGAGACAAAAATGGTTGAGATTGAAGGGTATCCTTGGAGAAAATTGTAGTATTAATTAAATCAGATTCAAGACTTGAATTATGCATATTTATGTGACCTTGAAAAACTATAGGATCAACCTTCACATTAGACTCCTTTTGGCTACTGAAGCATTCCAATAAGCCCCACCCGCACCACCCCCGCCCCCCCCCCAAAAAAATAGTATATAAAGAATGATAAAAGGATGAAGGTGGATGAGAGGGATCATCAACTTGTTTTCTAGTTTTTGCAAATTTTAACAACCTCATAAGGAGGAACCCAAATTGGTACTAAAAAAGTAGGATGACAGGCAACAAAAGGAATAGTAGATTCCTCCTCACAATTTTGGGGTGTCTCGTAATTAGCATAAGTTGAGAGAGAAGAATCATTCAAAGGTTCTAATTCAAAATATTTCAAGGTAAGTAGAATCAAACTCTGAAAATTTTCCATAATGAAATTTCAATCAATTAGTCCCTCAGGGAATTCATAGCAAAGATGAAGAAATCAATTAAGAAAAAACTCTATTTATTAACCAAGTTTCATTCTAAGATGATCAATTATATCGAAAATATCCTAAAAATCATACTTGTCAAAGGCTTAATGAAGCTCCATGGGGATTTGTTTGGATTAAAGAATGGAAGAAAATAGTAAAGTTTGACACCATTTCATAATTCGACCTTCAAGAGTGAGGGTGAATAATATAAAAATAACATCTTCATCATCGATTTCATTATATTTACCAAAACCAAGAAAATTGGGTATATGTTTGACTATGAATGTACCTCCCTTACCATCAAACATAAATTGAGAGAATCCATGAAATTTTTCCTTAGATATGAAAATTTTACTAGGGGATATGTTAGAAAATCACTTCAGGATTATGATTTGGGAAAGAAAAATTTAATATCATAGTTTCAAAACATACTCAACGAGCATAGCCTATTACTTGTTCCTCCTTCTAGTTCCAACTAATGATGGTGTTGTAAATTCATCAACGAAGGGGGTCACTCTAATGTGATGTCCCAATTAGACCTCACATCATTTGGAGTAGGAGTCCCAATTAAGAACACAATCGGTTTCCATTATCCTTAGGGATTTTCCTTGGATTCCATTATTAAAATAATATGTTATACAAGAATTTTTTGAAAGAATAAAGTAACCTAACATTGTGAGGCATACAATTACAATCTATATAAAGTAATTTCACGACAAGGAGAAAGAGAGTGAGCCTATAAAACAAAATTAATAATACTATGCTAAAAGAGACACACAAGAGAATAAGAGGATCATTATTTAACCTACACAATAGTTATCAAGAAAAACACGATCACAAAACCAAAAACAACACACCTTCAACAAGATAAGTATGAAAGTAGCCGAAATAATTAATTTTCCTTAGTACTGTAAAAAAAACACATACTAAAAACATATAAAGAACAACCTTACTATATTCATTATACATGCATGAAAATGTTTTGGCTCATCAAGCTTCATATCTTACGTGGAAGTTCCAAGATGTACAAGTAAAATACTAGCACAGTAACCCTAATAGTAGAACATTAAGTCACCACTTTCTCCTAAAAAATAAGATATTCTCTCCTATGCCAAACTAGAGAAGCCAAGTTGAAATTTGAAGTCCAAAAAGTATTTTTTCTTGAGTTGTGAGTCTTTATTTATAAGAAACAAGGTGACTCTACATATCCCCTATGGCTCATGACCTTCCTCATGATTGTCTAGCTTCTATAATGACTTTTTGAATTCTTTCATGATGTTTGAGATTCTATATGAATTTAGATATCAATAGTGACTCTTCGTACTCCATGTGGGATCCTTAATATCTGACATAAAAATATTTTCTCATTTTGAGAAATTACACAATTATATTCCACAGATGATGTGGTAAGGCACTATGACACATGTGAATTTTGAAATGACTCTTGACAATGATGACATGGACCTTCACGATGATGTGGAATTTCCAAGATACTTATTTTTTTCTTTCTTTGCATATTCATGATGCAGCTTCCATGTGTTTCATATTCATCCTCCAAGGGGAGGATTGATATGGAGCCTTCATCTCTGTTATGAAACCAAATCACAAAATAGAAGAAAATATAGATCAATGCCTTAGAAATCAACGTCTTTGAGGGGGAAACCTCCCTTACATTACATAAATGCACAATTCTTGGATGACACGAATTACAAAACCTCCTTTCTATATATAGGAGTCCATGGGGTCACAATATAATCCTAGCTGACCTAACAATAATAATGTAAGGGCACAATAATAACAATATGGGGATTACAGGGGTACAACAATAACAATAAGGGGGATACAGAAACAACAATAAGGGACTGCACTAGTTATATAGCACCCTAACATGCCCCTCTCCTTCAAAAAAGTGTTGTCCTAAATGTTTGAGTAGGACTAGATGCTTCAGTATAAAACTCTCATCCTCCCATGTGGAACCTTGAGTAGGTAAGTTCTTCCACTTGATGAGATACTTCGAAATTGATTGATTTCATAGCTATCGAGTTTTTTTTCTGTGACTGCTTTAGGTTCCAATATGAATTGTCCTTCCTCATCAATTTCTAGCAATATTGTTTGAATTGGAAGTTTTTCACTTGTAAAATTTTTTAATCATGAAACATGGAAAACTAGTTGCACTCGGGAAGATGTAGGAAGCTCCAATTTGTATGCCATAGTATCAATATTTCACAACACCTTGTAAGGACCATAGTACTTTGGAGATAATTTATTATCCTTCTTAGCTTTCTCGAGGGACATTTGTTTGGATGGTTGTATTCGTAAAAATACTGAGTCGCTTACATCAAAACTTCTCTCACTTCAATGTTGATATGTCTGTTGTTTCATTTGATTCTGTGCCAAATTCAGGTTTTCCTTTAAGAGTTGGAGAACTTTTTTTTTATGCTCGATGTGATCTTCCACTACTTGAACGTTATAATTTTCAAGTAAAGATGATGTGATGGATGGTGGATGATATCCATAAAGTGCCATAAATGAGGTAATTTTTTCTGCAGTGTGGAAGGAAGTTTTATACCATCATTAAGCTAGGGGTAACCAATTAACATATTGTGTTTGTTTCTCAAATACAAAGAAATGAAGATATCGTTCCAAACATTTGTTCACTATCTTAGTTTTCCCATCGTATTGACAATGATAAGATGAGTTATGAGTTAGTTGGGTACCCAAAAAAAAAAAAAAAAATCCAAAAATTTCCAATGAAAAAGAGATCTCTATCGCTTACAATAATATTTTGGTTTCCATGTAGCTTTTGAATTGTTTCTATAAATAGCGATTGTACTCACTTTAAATGGATGAGATAATGCACAAAAGTTTGCATACTTGGGAACCTATCAACTACCACTACAATGACACTCTTTCCTTTAGACTTAGGTAAACCTATGATAAAATCCATTGAAACCTCCTCCCAACGTTGATTTGGAATGGATAAAGGTTGTAGCAAACCTGAGGTCTTAATTTTCTTAACTATATTTTGTTGTAAAACCAAACATTCCACCACAAGCTTTTGAATATCATATTTAAGGCCATCCCAAAAAATTCTTTCTTTATCCAGTGGTAAGTTTTTGAAAATCTTGAGTGTCCTCCTAAGGGAGAGATGTGAAATTCCAAAAGAACGTTCTGTTTTAGTTGGGAATTCTTACAAAGATATAAGCAATCTTTGTACCATAAGGAATCATTTATCGAACTAAATGTATCAGATATATTGGGATCTTGCTACAAATTTTGAATGAGTTTCCATACTTCGTCGTCATTTTTCCATTCCTCCCTTGCTTTGGTTATCAAATCTAGTTGGATAATAGAAATGGAACAAAGAAATGCTTCCACATACTCATCATTTCTTGAGAGTGCATCTGCAACAAAATTTAGCTTCCCATTTTTGTAGATGATTTCAAAGTCATAACTCAACACCTTGTGACCCATTTTTGCTGCTCTTCTAAAGATAGTCTTTGTGCTAAAAATTATTTAAGACTATCATGACCCGTTTTTACCTTGAAGTGTCTTCCCATTAGGTAAGGTCGCCATTTCTTTAGTGCATGTAGTATTTCCAAGATTTCCTTTTATTAAACAACTTTCAAAAGCAATGGGTCTTCCTTCTTGCATTAAAACAACACCAATTCCATTTCATGAGGCATCACATTCCACAATAAAGTTTTTTGTGAAGTCTGGCATAGCTAAGATATGTTCTTTTCACATTGCCTCTTTAATATTCTCAAAGGCCTTAGTTGCTTCAGGAGTCCATGAAAATGCATCTTTCCTCAATAATGTTGTTAAAGGTGCTGCTATTTCCCCATAATTTTTAGAAAACTTGTGATAATACCTTGCTAACATGAGAAATCCTCGCAATTTCTTTATGGTTGTGGGTAATTTCCATTCCTTCACGGATTTAATCTTGTTAGGGTCTACCTTAACACCCTCATGAGATACAATATGACCCAGATATTCAACCCCTTGTACTTGAAAGAAACATTTGGAGGTTTTTTCACATAATTGTTTCTCCTCTAATAGTTTGAACACCGTTTCAACATGTTGAACATGATCCTTCCAAGATCTATTGTATATTAGTATATCGTCAAAAAATACTAACAAAAAATTTCTAAGGAAGGGTTTGAAAATGGAATCCATCAACCCTTGAAATGTATAAGGTGCATTGGTAAGGCCAAAAGGCATGAAAAAAAAATTCATAATGACCCTCATGAGTTCGAAATGTGGTTTTCAAAATGTCTTCAGTCTTCATTCTAATTTGATGATATCCTGAATGAAGATCCAACTTGGTGAAATAAATTGCTCTGTGTAATTCATCCAATAATTCATCAATCATAGGAATGGGAAATCTATCATTAATAGTGAGCTTATTGAGCTCCCTATAATCTAGACACATGCATCATGATCCATCCTTGTGCCCTAATACTACTAGAGCACATAAATAATTTTGACTAGGTAGAATTATACCAACCTCTAGCATTTCTGTAATGATAAATTTAATTTAGCTTTTGGACATAAGGACATCTATAAGGCTTGATGTTTGGAGGAAAAATTCCTGGAATCAAATGAATATCATGATCATGATCACGAATAGGTGGGAGTCGTTTGGGAGTTTCAAACATCTTGGAATGATTTTCTAAGACATTTTGGAGATCTGGAGAAATAAATGATTTTGATATTGCAACTTCTAGTGAGCATAATTTTACAATGACACCTTGTTGTTCTTTATTCAAAAGCTTTGTCATGAAATTAAAGCTTATTATCTTTTCCTTCTTTCATATGATATCCCATAATTCAAGTTCCTTTCCTTTCGAATAAAATTGCAAGAAAAGTTCTTGAAAATTAAAATCTACCATCCCCAAAGATTGTAAACATTGTACTCCTAGTACAACACCAGCACTACCTATTGGAATGGAAAGCATTGGAATATTCAATACATATTCCCCCATGTTTAGCTTGATATTATGGAACTTTCTAGAGAAATTTATAGTTCCTCCATTTTCCACCATCACTTGACACTCTCGTGCTGGGTATAGGAAGAAATTCAATTCCTTGGCTACCTTACAATGAATAAAATTATGGATACTAATTGAATCAATAAGCACTATTACATTTTTCTTCTTGATATGTCCTTCTATCTTGAGAGTTTGAGGAGTCGTAATTCATGCCAATTCATTACAGGATATGGTTGGATTCATTTCTTCTTCCTCTAGGGTTGGTTCCTGTTTATATCCTCTTCTTTTAAAGTTTCTTGTTCCTTTTCTTCCTCCTCTTCACAATATATGTAAAATAATTTTTCTCAGCACACTTTTGACCTTTAGTGTATTCTCTATCACATCTATAACAAATCCCTTTTTCTCTTTTTCCTTCCAATTTTTGTGGTGTCAACCTTGTAGGTTGTGGAAGTCTAGGAGTAGTAACACTTCCATCTTTATAGTTGTGAGTGGTAGGCTTCCTTGTCACCATAATGTTTCTTCCAATTTTTCTTGCCAACTTGAATGCCTTCTCCAATGTATCAGGTTGCCAAAGGAGAACCTAATGTTGGATGTTATCCTTTATATTCCCTATGAACACATCAATCCTATGTTCCTATGGAATATTATTTACCCTTATATTCAATTTTTGGAAGCCCTCAATGTGCTCCATCATTGAACCCTATTGTTTGAGATTTATCAATTTGCTAAAGAAGGTGTTGTTCTGTGTATCCTCATAATGTGCTATCATTTCCTCCATAAAAAATGACCAAGTGACCAGTGGTTTACGAGAACAAATCCATAGATACCATACAAACTGATTTTGTTCTAAATATAAAGTTGCAATGTGTACCTTTTGTGTGTTTTGTGTATTATGCAGCTCAAAGTATTGCTACATTTGTAGTATCCAAGTTATCGGATCCTTGCCATAAAAATTCCTCATATATATATTTGCAATATAGTGGGTCTTAAATCCAACATTAAATTCTATGAAATCATGATTAATATTTCTTTTGTACTCATCATGAGTTTCCTCTACTACCTTTTCGCCATTAGGAAGCTTTTTTTATAGCAACTTATCCAAACGTTCCTCCAAACCTTCCATGTCTTTCTTCAAATCTTCCATGTTTCCTTCTATACCATCCATCATACACTCCACTCCACCCATATTAGCTTCTACACCATCCATATTAGCTTCAATGTCATTCTTCAAACCATCCTTTTTAGCTTCCACGCCTTTCTTCAAACCATCCATGTTGCCTTCTATACCATCCATCTTAGCTTCCACACCATACATCTTAGCTTCCATGCCATTCTTCAAACCATACATCTTAGCTTCCACACATTTCTTCCAACCATCCATCTTAGCTTCCACACCTTTCTTCAAACCATCCATCTTCTCTTCCATTTCATTTTTTTTACTCTTTGTGAAAGCAAAATTTGTTGCACTTGTTCTTGTAATTTTGATATATCATGTTGCACTTCTTCATCTTCATGAGCCATAGTAGATCCTTCTTAGGGCTTATTGGGTCTTGGATTATTTTTAGGGGGACTTTTAGAACACAATAATGATATCTATGCCTCAATTCACCATTGGAATAACTTCAAATTGATTTTTCAAACAAGACTTATGCAATTTTTTAAAACAATACACACATTTTTCTTCTTTTTGAGGAACTTGATATAGAAACTGATGTATATCTGTAATTTGAAATCCCCAAGATTTTATCTTCAGTCCTTTAGTAGCCCTATAAATCATATTTCCAATGCCATAGGTTAGATCTGATTTAGATGCTTGAAGACAAAGTTATGCCCAATCTCCCACAATGTCCAAATTATGGAATAGTTCAGTACAACGAACTTGTATGGCATATCACATGTCATTGTTTCCTCCTTCAGCTCTAAAATTGATACAAGGGAAACAAAAGTACGTGTAATTTCGGCCACTTTTTACTGAATTCCAATCCGATGCTGAGAGAGAGAGTTATGATGAGTTTTCCAAGGTCACATCTTTGAGATGAAATTTAGGAGTCTGAAAGCACCCTAAATTCCACATATAATATCTCCAAAAATATTGCAAACCAAGATTTGAAAAATTTCCACGAAGTTCTTTCAGCTTTTTGCGTACATGGGTTTTTTTTTCTTTTGAACCTTCATATAAAATAATTTATAGCGAAAATTCCACATTGACCTATTTAAAGTAGCGAAACCCTAGAATCCAAAGCTCTGATTCCAAATTTTATGAAACCAACTCAGAAAATAAAGGAAAGGATAGATAAGTGCCTTAGAAATCAGCCTCTTCGAGGGGGAAACCTCTTTACATTACATAAATGAACAATTCTTAGATGACACAAATAAAAAAACTACCTTTCTATATATAAGAGTCCATGGGGTCACAATATAATCTTAAATGACCTAACAATAATATTGTAAGGGCACAACAATAACAATATGCAGGTTACAGGGGTACAACAATAAAAATAAGGGGGCTACACTAACAACAATAAGGGACTACACTAGTAATATAGCACCCTAACAATGTGATCTAGATATTTGATCTTTTGTGGTAAGCTAGTGCATGTTCATCTTCTTGCTATATGTCTTTTCATGTTTTTAGCTTCACAATTGACTTCTCATATGATCTCCTTCTCTTCCACTCCAAGAATAATCCTCTCATGTCAAGATATAGTACCTACAAGAGGAATCCACTCGTGATAAGACAACATCAACTCAAAAATATCATAGCCTAGCTTTCTTCATGAAAATTATTGATTGAGCTAGGACTGGGCACTAGACAAAAAAAAGGACTCGTATATTGGGCAATGCATATTCCAGGGGCCAAGATAGGTAGATTGAAGCTTGATACTCTGCAATGCATAGTTTTGGAGGCTTGAGAAATATGACTGCATAATGGAGGATCTCAGTGAGGTAGTCTTGAGCCTTGAAGTTTCCCAATGCGTAGTATAGGAGAGAGAGAGGCCTAGGTATTGCAAAATTTCATAGCTCAATAAGGCTAGGATATAACTTGAGGCTTGCCACTTCACAATTTGTAGAAGAACACTGATTGGAAGGGTCAATTTTGCACTTCTGGAGGTAAAAAGGGAAAGGTTGGGCACTAAGACTACACAATTTGTAGTCCTTAGAAGAAATAACTATGCATTTCACAGTTCCAGGAGGAAATGGGGGAGCTTAATAATTTCTCCTTCACAATGTCCAATTTAACAAGGTTGACTTGGGTCAAGTTGGTCCTGGAGAAAGATTTTCAGGATGTGGCTAAGTGGAGGATCAATAAGGTAGAAATTAGACCAGGATTGAACTTATGAATGATCACACACACTAATTAAAATTTATGACACAACATTAAACACTTAGTAAACAATAACAACATGATCCCCTCAATGTGATGACAATATAACAACCTCCTCCAAGTGTGACACTTATGGTACACTTTGTGACGACAATGAAAACACTCATATGGCACTGCTAAATACATGGGGAATATGTCGAATGTATTTTATTATGATTAAAAATACGTAATAGTGCAGGAGAATGAATGAGAAATTCCCTTTAATAATGTACTATGGACTCCCTTTGACAAGGTGTGACACTTAGGATATACTTTGCAGTGACAATGACGACCCTAGTGCGACAGTGCAAAACAATTTGGGAATGAGTCTAATGCATGTATATATGAACGATAGGACCGATTTGTACCAAAATTTCCTCTCATAATGAACCACAACACTTCTTTTACAATGTGCAACACTTCCCATACCAAACAAAATACACTTGTAAAAGTAATATAAAAGTGTAAACGACACTTGCAAATGCTGATGGAATTGAAGGCGTCACATGCAAGAGTAAAGATAACATGAAAAATACACGTAATGAATTGAAAAAAATAAAAATATATAGTCGTAACCATGAAAGAGACACTTGTGAAAGTGAAAGTGTGAAAAAGCGACAATTGTAAAAACTCAATGAAATAGAAGTAGAATCGCAACCAAAAGTGAGCGAATGTCAATGAAAGTGTACAGTGATTGTTGACATAGGTTGAAAATTACACATTCACTGTCTTGATGGAATTTTTTATCCATGTTCAAGCTTTCTTAAAATAATACACTCTTGAACCTGATACAAACTGAACATGTGTGATCAAGTGACTTCGACACTTTGAAACTGAGAAGAATACTTAAATACTTATCATAAAATTAATTGATCATGAAGTGACTATGGAATGATAGATCATTAGAGCCTTAGTAGGCTCGAAAATTAATGTCTAGGTAAAATTCTCGAGGGTGTTGATGAGAGCATCAACACCTATGAGGGCCATTTTAGACCTCAAAATTCCCCTAATGGAATAATTACAATAAATTATTATTTTCTACTCCTAGTAGTTTATGAGCCCATGGTTTTGGTAAATAATAGTATCCATGTATGGTATTTTAAAGGTGGAAGAAAATAAAAAAATCCTAGGAAGACACTCTCGTGCTGAGTAACTTGTGAAAGTAATATAAAAGTGCAAACAACACTTGCAAATGCTAATGGCATTGAAGCCGTCACATGCAAGAGTAAAGATAACATGAAAAATACACTTAATGAATTGAAAACAATAAAAATATATAGTCATAAACATGAAAGAGACACTTGTGAAAGTAATATAAAAGTGCAAACGACACTTGCAAATGCTAATGGCATTGAAGCCGTCACATGCAAGAGTAAAGATAACATCAAAAATACACTTAATGAATTGAAAACAATAAAAATATATAGTCTTAAACATGAAAGAGACACTTGTGAAAGTAATATAAAAGTGCAAACAACACTTGCAAATGCAAATGGCATTGAAGCCGTCACATGCAAGAGTATTATAAATCTTAAAATATGATTTTGGAATTTTTAGTTAAGTTACTTCATTATGTGTTGTCAAACCTATGAAAAAATCATATACGAGAAAAAGTTATGTAAAAAATCTTTGATGAGTCATTTGAAATTGATTTCATGACTAGTCAAAAACCATAAAATCCATAGGGTATAGCTCCAAATTTACAGTGAACTAGAACCTAAATTTTTTTTAGACATAAATGGAGATGTATTCTCTATCTAAAACAAATTTCACAATTTGAAAGATCACATAAAAAATATTATAGCGAATATTATAAGTTGACTCATGAAATGATTGGTCACAAACCCTTATTTCCATAACATATTTTTTTGAAAGTGTAGCGAACCAAAGTTGAAAATTTTAACGATATGTTCCCTTAAACCTCTCCACGATATGCTCAAAATTTCACTATGAAATTTTCTAGAAGAAAAGTTATTGTGAAATTCCAATATGGGTAGTTTTGAAGCAACAAAATGCAGAGTTCATAGCTCTCATACAAAATATTAAGAACCTTGTAACTTGAAAATGATAATAACACAATAATTACAATCCATTTGAGGGGGAAACCTCATTTTGAAAAGAATACAATGTATATGACAAAATTTGATGTTTCTAATATTATGTTTTCTTACTGTATATAAAGTTGTAGATTAGAAGTACAATTATAATGAAATGGTACAATGAAATTTTCTGGCAAACATAGCAATATAACAATAAAATTGTAATAAGTCAATATATATAGTTTAATAATGGTTTCTCTAGTTAATTTTAGGCTTATATAGGGCTTAACAATCCCCTATCATCCATAGACTCAATCCTTACCAAAGTTGATTGTCATAGTTTCTATGCCCTAACTATTTTTTCTCTCTGACTGTTATTTTGATTAATTTTTTGGTTATTTTTGTGATTTGTGAGCTTAAAATAAATTTTTATGTTTAAGTGCTACTAGTAGAAACAAAAAAGTGTATTAAAATGCCATGAACAAAAATAATACCTACAATATATAGTAAAAATGTAGGATTTTTAAGTGTATAGATGTGTCGAGAGGGTTTTAACAAAAGGATTTTGGGAGGTATTTTTCAATATCTAATGAAATTAAGGGTATTCTTTAATATCCCATGGATGAGTGTGTTATCTCTTAGATTCCCTGAATGAAGTCCCTATGGAAAAATTATGTATGTTCCCTCTAATCCAGGCCTCTATTTACAAACTTTGTACTCAAGCCACGAGTTCATCCTATCCATAAATTTAATTTTAATAAAATACTAATTATAGATTATTCATCTACCCATGTGTCACTCATATGCATAAATACACATGTAATTCCTTCAAAAATATAAAAATATTGATTTATGCTCACCAAATTATCACATTTCTTAATTTCTCTCTTCCATGTTATGTGGATCTCCTCCATGTTTCTTATTTGAATAGTTACAGGTGTAATCACTATTTTAGCTATTTATTAACTCTTTTTAAGAGCTCACAATAGAGAAGAATATGAGAAGCACACTGATTACTTAACTTGCTACTCAACTATAAGAAAAAATTATTGTCATCATTTTTTTTCATACACTTATTTCTAAACTTTAATTCTTTATTCCTAGGAATTAAAAGTTATTTTTTTCTAGTCTATGCAAATTCTAAAATATATTATACTTAAGTGAGGTTAAATGAACTATTTTATTTGTCTTATTTATTATATAAAATAATCTATGTGTTCAATAAACTAATCTACCAAACCTTTCAACATTTTAGAAGTAAATGAATTAAAATGCACAAATTAAATCAAGGGTTTTTTTTTTATATGATTAATCAATCATCTTTCAATATTTGCTAAAAAAAATTTGATAATCAATATCAAGGGTGGCATGCTTATCCAACTCATTTAAGAGTTGCTTTTAGTAAGTATCAAGGGTACCATGTTCATATATGCCCTCCAAATACCCAACTTTCTTGATGTAAATGATGCAACTATTGAGACCAAGTTAACTCAAGGTTTTTTATCCCATGTCTAGAGATTAATGGTCATTGAGGAATAAGGATGTCTCCTTGTTGCATGCCTGTAAGATAAACCTCGTGAATGACCAACTCTACGACCTACCTTGACGGTAGTGTACAACCTCTAAATAAAAGTATGAAAGGATTTTCAAGTCATGCCCTAAAGAAGGGATACCAATAAAGGGAAGCATAAATATTATTCATCCTCCCCTACTAATATCTTGCACATTTCTATACAACACTATTTATCTTTTTTGGATTTATTGGAAAGAATATACCTTCCTATACACACTTAAATCAATGCATCAATTTGTTCCAAAATTATAAATTAAATTATGTCATATATTACATAACATATATTCTCCCAATCTAAAGCCCATGCAATATTGATTTTTTTTTTATCACATTGATAGAAAATTTGAAATCAATACATCAATTTATTCCAAAATTATAAATTGAATTATATCATATATATTATATAACATATATTCTCTCAATCTAAAGCCCATACAATATTGATTTTTTTTTATCACATTAATAAAAAATTTCATGTACCAAAACTATACTAAACAATAACATTATTTATTTTATATTATTTCATATTTTATCCAATTATGTTATACACAAACATATCTAACACAAAAAAAAATATCCTACTTTTTTATAAATCAATTCATTTTGTATCAAACATAAACGGGGCAGCCAAAAAAGTTCATAAACTAATTTTAAAAATAAGAAAATTATGATCAAAATTAACAAAAGAAAATATTTTAAATACAAAATTCCATAATTAATTATAATGCTATTTGATTTTTTTATTGTTTTTACCTCACTTATCTTCCAAATATTCAAACAGCTATAAATATTTAGGCATAACACTCTTCAAACATCTAAGTAAGATACATGAAATTTGCGGCAAAAATTTACCTTCCAAAGTTCAAACAATTATAAATGATTTGGCAAAGCATCCTTTAAACATCTAATCAACATAAATTTATATTTGGCCTGGAGTCGAGCATCATTTCTCAAAAACATTGACAAAATGTGGAAAATACATTCACATCCATTCATTTCTGAATGCTGTTTATGTCGTCTATTTATTCAGGTACAAAAGAATCTCGCCAAAAAATGTTTTGTCTGTACAGGTTCTCTTAACCACATAATGCTTGCAAAGGTAGATGCATCATCATTAAACTTGGTTACTAGGTTATTTTTGTTTATTTAAAAGTAATTTTGGGAATATGATTTTTTTTTTTTTTATCCTGGTTTTAAATTTAATGTTGGAAGTCTCACAATTTGTATTTCAGATATTTGTATATATCTAACCGCTTAAAAATATAATTTTCATGTTTCCGAACTATTAGAACCCTACGGTCTGGTTATTTATATATTGTATATTTTTATACAGCTGTTTAAATCACCTAGATCCATCAGAATATGCACTTGGCCACAAGATCCTTACTCCCCTACCAACCTACCCATCGCAGCAAATCTCTGTCAATCAAACTGATCACAGGCCACATCTCGTACACTCCCATCCGAATGAATTTTCATTTTTTTCAAAGTGGAGAAATCACACCAAGAGTATTCTCAATAGGAGTATATAAAATTAGTAGGTGAATATAAAATTTCAAGGAATGCATCACAGGATTGGTAAGGAATTAATTTTACAAAGAAATTATATGTCTAATATTAAGAATATATGTTTTCTTTTAAGAGGTCATCGGTTCAAAATCACAGAGATAAAGTATATATGTCTTCTTAGATTTAGCAATGAAATTGCTGCATGGAAGTGAGTCTCTTGTCCCACAAACAAAAAGATCTCATAGCTTGATCCTGACCTTAAAATTAGATAATAATAGTAATATGTAAAATACAATTTTATTTAAAATTATAAATGAAATTATTATTTTTCTTTATATATACACACAAAGATTAATACTTAGTGCATTGCAGTAATTGTTGCAAACATCAATACACTTAAAATCAACTTGAAAGAATTAAAAAATATGACCACTATATCCATTACTATTAATATCTGTGGAGATATAATTTCATTAATACATTGCAGCATTATATGTCAGTCATTAGAATTAACCATATACAAATTTAATAGATGATATATATTGCCCCAGTACATTAATGGTGTTATAGCTAGACAAATATTAATTGTCACATTATAGATATATACACAAACATTTAAAGCCTTACATGTTATACAATATTTGAATAAAAATTTATATATTTTTGAAATAATTCATGTGATAAATGTTTTGAAAGATTTTCAAGTATGTTTATTTAGTTAAATTCCTCTGACATTTAATTTAGAATTATTGATTTTTTTTTTCAAGATTCCCACCAAAGACTTCAAAACTTCTAATAAATAGAAAACGTTCTAAATGAAGATAAGTTTCAGGATTCCGACACCATTCGATTAATGGAAGAAGGGTGGTCCTGTTATTAATTAATAGCCTTAGAAATCGATGTTTCTGTTGGCATATCTGTTTGTCGGTGCCTAAAATTAGTATTCGTCTATTTTAGGACGAAAAATCTGTATTCTATTATCAGATAAACATTACAAGGCTGATATATTGGGGCGACTGCGACTCAAAAAGATACACCCTAAAAGACAAAATAAGGACTCAGCTCAATACATCAAGACAAAATGGTGTACATATTGATTATTAGACCTGTGCAAAATTGCAGAATATTATTGTCCCGTTACCTTGCAATATAGTCATATAGGTGGCCGGTGATATAATTCGGTATTAATGGCTATACAACAAACTATTTTCTTTTCAGTGTGTACTTTGGTCGGTGTTGCCCACTGTCCATTGCAAACTATTTATTTGACAGTACCAAAATGCCACCGATGGAACGGATAGGCCGACTTGGAATTCTATTGTTGTACCAAAATGCCACCGATGGACCGGATAAACAGACTTGGAATTCTAAACCATGGAGGAGGAGATATTCAAATATTACCCTATTGATTTATAAGTTCAAATTATGTGAAAAAGAGAAAACAATAAAGAATCAATTTTTTTTGGGTTGTGTTTAGGTTGAGCCCGGCAAATAAGTAATGGAATGTTGGGATGTTAAGCATTAGATGCCTTTAGGAATTAGGATATCAAGTTTGGATGATTTTCTAAGTTTAATTTTTGCAAAGTAGTTTTTATAGGCAATCTACATGAGAATTGAATTTGTGACTTGGGGATTAAATTCCATGTAAACTAATTCATCTATACTTAGTGGGTAAAATTCTTAGTGGGTAAAAAATATTTTTAGAAAAGCATATATAGTTTAACTTGTCAAAATGAAACTTTTTAATTATAAATCTTCCAGGAAATCACATAATATATTTTGGAACGGACGCGTTTCGAACTACCAACTATAATTCATCATCACTATAATGAAGATTGGCTGATCTAACTTGCATATTTAAACCATGAAGTGAGAAGCAACCGTCAAAACCCCACCGAGTTAAAAATGGTATTTGAACTTATTAGTGAACCATAACTGATTATGGTTAAATAAGAGCAAGTTATGAAAGATAACAATTAACCATAACTAATAATAGCAGACCATAATGATTATAATGATAATTATAACTTAAAAAGTTGAAAGTAAAATATCTTTTATATTTCAAAGAAAACATTTTAATAATATTTTTATTATAATCCATTATTTAAAATTAATTTTTAACTTTTATTTTAAGAAAAAACATTTTAAATTAAATAATAATAAATCATTTTTTCAATCAAAATATCATTTTTAATAAATATCATATACTTTACTATTTAATCTAAATATTTTTTAAATCTGTTTAATATATGGTATATTTATTATTTTATTATAAAGTGCATATTATCTACAATAAATCATGTTTTAACATGAGTGGCTTCCACACTATATTTAATTTATATCTCACAAGTTTTAGCATATATCAAATAAGGTTCTAGTTTAATGTCATTTTAAAAATATATTATATCAGAATATTTTTTATGTGAATGGTTCCATTACTAGTATATTGGGGAAATGGGTGGGATATGACCCACTTATGTGTAGAGAGGTTATGGTCTCATATGCAATCTCATTTCTAGTTTTTGGTAAAAGTGAACCTTCAAGTTAGACATACCAATAATTTTCCACTTAGCCAAGCCAAAATATATATCTCAAGGATTGCCTACTTTTCAAACCTTAACACAATACATCAAAAATATCACTTAAAATTGAATTCATTTGAAGAAGAAAATAAACTTTAGTGTAGACCATTAAAATTACTAATCTAAAACATACAATTTATAAATATTATATATATAATTTTATTGAATAAAAATAAAATTATTATCCTTTATTATTTTTTTATAAATTTAATAATATTATTTTTAATAATTTTATATTGATATATAATCGGTTTTAGATCATGAAATAATTTTTTATTATTTATTTACAATTTTAAAGTACATTATTGTGTATTAATTCTATATAAAATCCAGAGAAAGAAAAGATAAATAGGAGAATGATGAAACATTATCATTATGATTTTTTGTGCTTTTGTACATTATAAGATGTTATGTTCTCATTGCTTGTATTTATGAGTGATTTATTAAGTTATAATTTATTAAGTTATATTAATATTTAATTATGTTTAGTTTTGAATTTATAAAGAATATGTATTAGCTAAGTGGGTTAAAGTAGAATTAGGTTTTGGGTTTTGTTATTTCGTAATAATTTAAATGTGTAAATATATATATATATAAAAAATTATTTTTATTTATAAATGTTAATTTAAAATTTTCATTTATATTGAATTTTAAATATAATGGGTATATGTAATTTTACATTTTTAATTATTATAAGAGGTATCTTTACAACTTAGATAACATAATTTAATATTGATGTTTCATAAGTTACTTACACATTATTGTTTGGAAATATGAAAATTTTAACGTGAAACACACACACACACATATATATATATATAGATAGCTCATTAAAAACTATGTAGAAAGGCTTGATTTTTTTTTTTTTGCAATTTATGCAATGTTTCCAATGAAAGTCTATATCTAATGTAAATCCATTAAAAGTCATTATAGTGCATGGGGATATGAGGTGGTGTGAGGAATAAAGGAAAATAGCTCAAGGGATTGACCTTGAAACCTCGCTTAAAGATCTCAAATACTTGGGTTATACAACTAGGCATGTGTGCACACTCATATAATAGTAGCTTGGTAGGAAGAGTGACGCATGTGATAAAGGTATTCAACCCAAAGTATTCACTTCAATTTTTCTTGCATGAAACTTAAAGCACATAGTAATTTAAGCTAGCCCACTAAGGTTGGTCTATCCAATTTTATGAGTGAATTTCATTCTTCATTTGGTATCACTTTGAGATGTAGCATTCTAAGTAGAGTGTTGATGAGTTTATGTTATATATCATAAAAAAATGGATGAAAGTACCTAAAAGTTTCCCCTTATAAATTTCTCCTTAAATATATACACAAAAATTATATGAATAAATATACAATAACAAAATACACAACATTAAATATCTCTTAAACATAGACTTTTCAAATATGTGGGGAAAAATGTTTTATTGAACTTTTACACTTTAGAAATATTTAAATTTGTAAATAGGTGATCCTTTTCTTAATATGAAATTATAATTAATAATATAATTATGTAAGAAAATATTTTAGTTTGTGTGATAAAAGATTTGGATGTACCTCTCATTTGTGACTTGACTACTAAAATGTATGAAAGGGTACATATTCTACTCCTCTTGATTTGAACTTATGATCTTTGAAAAGAAACACATCGTCTTAATCATTGTCTTAGTCATTCTCAAATAATTAAGACTATTTTAAATATTGAAAAAGACCCCCAAAAAAAAATAGATATCTTTCCCATTAAAATGAAAATTTCATAAAATTAAAATAATTGTTTTATATGTAACTTGATTAAATTGATGTTCCTAACTATCTTTATTTATTTATTTATTTTGCTTATTTGCTAATTTATATGAATCTTAAGAAAGTTGCATCTTTAGTGGACCACAACTTTTGCATGGTTTTGGCTCACTAATTTTGGCTCTGCAGAATACCCTATCACTTTTTTCTCTACACCATGGAACATAAAAATAAAAATAATAAGCCAAAAACAATTATGTACAGACGAAAAATCGTTTGTCACATTCAAAAAAAGTGAAGGATCAATTCAATTATATAGAGCACTAATGGTTCACATGATATAATCCGTATTGAGTACGTGGAAGAATGGTCGTGATGGCCCATTATTCATCCCTCTGGATCGGATGTGCATAAATAAAATGTTGATTATGGAGTAATGTAAAAGTCACATAAGGATAAGTATTAGAATTTTTAAATGACTGTTTTAATATAAAAAAAATTAAAACATTATAAATAAAGTTTTAGAGAAAACTTAGTTTATATTTAGGCTGTAAAGTGTTTTTATTTGAAAACAACTCCCCTAAATTGCTACCCGTATTATTATGAACCATTGATTTTATGTTAGACGATTGAAAGATTTTCAACCTTCCATTAAATACCGTTAGAAAAAAGAAAATAGTTAGAAAGAAAACAGTTTTAAAAATGTGTGACACGGAAATTTATGAGAGTTGAGTTCTTGAATCTGGTTTCAAATTAGCAACATAATGATTTTGATTACTGTCTGATAGGCTATCTCACTATATTGAAATCTGGCGTAGGTGCCACGATTTGAGCTCTGTGCCAGGTGCTGTTTTCGGATAGCCATCCACCTTTCTTCGAGGCTCAATTGCAGGCCGTGATCTGTTTTGTTTTAATTTTCTACTGCAATAAGGGAGGCGAATTCAATCTTCCAGGGTTTTACCATTTCACAGCAGTGGTATTGTTACCCTCTCCCATTCCAAATAGCATAGCTATTAAGTTCCAGCAAGTTTACAATATGTTACGGGATTGCATTACTTTGTGAAAAATGTGACTAACATGGGGAAGTTTGTTACGGTGTAGTGTTACATGGAGGGGAGGCGATAACCAAGATTAATAAAGAACTAGAAGAAAGACAAGCTTTATTTGCGACGATCAGAAATTGAGGTTGCAGTCTACTGAAATGATGCAAACTCTCCAAAGTAATTCAAAATGAGCAGCTAGTCGCTCAGGAATTCTTTTTTTTGGGAACTTGGTTGATGGGATTCGTAGTTTTAAAGATTCCACTTCACAAGCAAAACTAGCAGCATCAACAACAATGCTAGTTGTCCTATCGCAGTGCCGGTCATTATGTGTCTACTGTTTTATTTTAATTTCCTATGTATATTTACTTTACCAGCCCCGTTAATTTGGTCATGAAAAAACTATTTTACATGTCACTGGATAGCGGGAAGACAACAATTACACAGTGATTTTTGTATTAGGATTAATAGTTAAAATAAAATAACAGTCAAGCCCCATCTCTCAGAGAAGCATATTTTAGTGAGGAGCAGAAAGTTATAGTGAGGAGGAGGTTAATTCAGATAATGTTCTTTTTGTACAGTATCTGACTCACAATAAGTTGTACCACATGCAATTAGCGATTTCATATAAAACTCGTCTATCTTAAAATTTTATTTGCAAATAAATTTGCACCACATATACTCTACAGCGCAATATGACAGAAATGTTTGCATCCAGAGACATTCTACAGGCTAATATGCACAGATGTTCCTTAAAGTACAATAAAAAAAAACTAAAAAAATAAACAATAAAAAATAATAGATGGAGGTGGAAAAAAACATAAAAAATACAACAGGTTTAAAGGGAAAAAAAAGGTTTTAGGTTTAGATTTATAATTTAGAATTCACGTTGTTGTCTGAATTTTCTGAAAACTGTTGGGTGAGTCCTGCTATGACAGTGAGGAGATTTACTGTAAGGCCACACCTGTTAATGTAAATACACCATCGTGACGCCAGCTGTAAATGTAAATACACCATCGTGACGCCATAGTACTGATGTGTGTTCACTGGAATTTGGTCATACAGTCATAAGCCCATGTACAGATGAGTATTAATTTGAGAGACACGTCGGGAAGAAAGAAGTGAATTTTTCATGTGATATACTCTTTATTTGTACTACCCTAAGCAATATACAGGTATTAATTTGAGAGACATATGGGAAGGAAGAAGTGAATTTTCTGTGAGGTGTACCCATACCCTTAGATATCGGTTACGTCTGTCAGATGGGCTTATGAAAATATGGTTCGGGTACATGGTGGTATAACCTCAAAAGTTTATTCATATATAGTAAATATTAAGTATGACATGCAGTTAAAAATTTAGCTAGTGCTTTTATTTACAACACAAGTTATAATGTCTTGTTATTATTTATTAATGTTGTGTCATTGAATTCCAATAGCATATCTATAATAATATGGTAGTATTCGATGAACAAGATGAAATAATAATTTGGCTTACCATGTTTCCATTTATTTTGGTGAATGAGAATAATGTTACATTTGATAGATAAAATGAAATATTAAGATTTTATTTATACATGTACTTTATTAGCAGAGTATATGAAGGGAAGTGAATAATGCGTAAAGTTAATAGTTAGTTTGGGGAAATTTAATTAGAAATGATAATAATCTTAAGGAAATAGTTAAAAATGATAGTATTTATTGAGTTGTTAGTCTTAGATCTTTTATCTCGAAGTACAAGTTTTTGATCTGATTGCTAAATCATATTTGTATTTTTTTTTTGCTTTTTTTTAAATTTTATTTCAACTAAAATATCATTAAAAAAATTATTAACATATTCAAAAAATAATAGTAGCATAAGTCTTTCACATGCTAATTTGTTTAGTAAATAAAAGCTTATTTAGTAGTAAATAAATAAAAAATTAAATAGTTAAAAAAATTAAATTAAATTAAATTAATTGAAGATATGAAGATAGTTATGTTAATATTCATTATGTTTTTGGATGTTTAAGATTAAGTTTAAAAAATAAATAAACTGCAGTGAATGATAATAGAATTTTCAATATAACAATAGGCTCTACACATACAAGGTTTATTGTTGTTAAATTTTTACATTTTAGTATGTGGATTTTCATAGAATTTTCAATATAGCCATAGGGCTCTACACATCCAAGGTTTATTGTTGTTAAATTTTTACATTTTAGTATGCAGATTTTCATAGTTAATATCATGATGTTGTGATGCACTTCACCTATTTTAGAAAAATAAAACTTTAGAATTTGAAAAGTGCTAGATTATTTTCATTATAACCATAAGGCTCTACACATCCAAGGTTTATTGTTGTTAAATTTTTACATTTTAGTATGCAGATTTTTATAGTTAATATCATGCTGTCTTGATTTTCATTTAGATTACTGCTTTACAGTGTTCCTTTGCAACATATGGTGCAATTGCTAATTAAATTTATTAAAATTAAAATTAGAAATTTCCACCATTACTTTTTCTGAGTTGTTCTTGAGTTGTTCTTTGTAGGATCCTTGAGGCAAAATTGCGTTTTCATGTTGTCAAGTAAACAGCGTACAACGAGAATGGCTACAACTTGAAAGGTCAATGGAATCTATTATTAAAAAAGTAAACGCTCTTATTTAATTTCAATAAAGGATCTGCAGAGAAAGTGTTCTTGAATCAGCTGCAGTATCAAGGATTTTTGTTCGTACTATTTATATTTTCCAACTTGTTATAACATTTGGTAGATAATTTGGCTTTATGTGATCAAATTTGTACATTAGTTTAATATATTTTTCAAGTTAGGAATTTTTTATACAATATATTTGATAGGATTTTAATATATTATTGGCAAAAATTGAACATGGATACAGAGATAACTAAGACCGTTATTCAAAGTTTCTCGAGGTGTTGCACTACTGGAGGGACGTTGATGCTCCGAGATGCCCTCTCAACCAAGACCTGAGTATCATGTAATGTACTCCTGAACAGTATCTGGATATCTTCAACGCTGTTTGCTAGTATTTTGTGACTCATTTTTTTTTCTGAAATGATCAAAAACTCATCCATGCAAATGAAGAAAGAAGAAACTCATTTCATCACTCTCATATGTTACAATATGAAATAATAGTTATAAATTTATCCATACAAACGAAGAAAGTGGGAAATTCAGATCATATCTCACAAGTCCAATTTAGTTGGTAGCGGTAAACATCAGCAATAATAATAAATGTGTAGACAAAGGAAGTCGTCATAATCTTACATGTAAATCATAATACACAAGGTTTATGATCTTGACATTCTCATTTCTGGGCAACAACAACCACATTTCAGTATACTACTAATATACAAACATAAAGTTGAAATTCTTACTCTATCAACTAAGAGATCTGGTTTGCTTGTGGCGGGTTGAGGCCATCAAGTTTTGATCTATTGCAACCTGCTTCTTTATTGCAACCTGCTTCTTTTTTGATAAATAGAAATAGAAAAGTACTGTTTAATTTACAAAAAAAACTAAAAAATCTTCTATTATAATTACATGATGGTGCAAGATTCCTCTGGTCTTCGTTCCAAACATACCAAACCTCTTCAGGAGCCAACCACACTTCAAATACTATACCAAACCTCTTCATTTGTCGGCATCGACAACCACACTTCAATATACTACTGACATACAAACATAAAGTTGAAATTCTTACTCTATCAACTAGCAGATCTTCTATTATAATTACATGATGGTGCAGGATTCTTGTTGGTCTTCGTTCCAAACATACCAAACCTCTTCAGGAGCCAAAGGATTATGGTATCGAGGCCACATTATCTCAGAATTGGTTGGACAAGGATAAGATGTGGGAGAGCATTTTACTAATCTGCATGAACAAGGCAAACCTGGAGGGCAACACTTCGGTGGCTTGCACGTTGTAGGACAATTATTGGGAGGAGGAGTACAGGGAAAAGTGGGTGGAGGTGGACAAGGCAAACCTGGAGGGCAACACTTCGGTGGCTTGCACGTTGTAGGACAATTATTGGGAGGAGGAGTACAGGGAAAAGTGGGTGGAGGTGGACAATTACTGGGAGGAGGGGTCCAGGGAGTAGGTGGAGGAGGTCGACAGCAGTTTCCTAGTCTGCATGAACCAGGCGGGCAAGGAGGAATGCACTTTGCCATGCAGGCCGGACAACATTTTGGCACCCAGAGCTTCGAACAACATTTCTCACATTTCAGGTTCGGAGGAGGACAACATTTAGGTGCATCGCACTCCTTACAACATTTCTCACACTTAGGGTTAGGAGGAGGACAACATTTGGGTGCATCGCGCTGGCACTCCTTACTACACTTTTTACATTTTTCACATTTCGGTGCCTCGCACTCGCACTGGCACTCCTTGCTACATTGACATTTCGATGTATCGCAATCATTACTACATTTCTTACATTTAGGTGTTTCACACCCGCACTCATTACATTTCTCACATTTAGGTGCCTCGCACTTCTTACAACATTTCTTACATTTCTCACCCTTCGGTGCGTCGCATTTCGTACAACATTTCTTGCATTTCGATGTATCGCACTCCTTACAACATTTCTCACATTTTCCTGCGTCGCACTTGTTACAACATTTATCAGGCAAGGGTTCGAAGCAGACCAACTGGACGCAACAAAATTTCTTTTTCAGCAACTGGATCATGCAAACAGGATCCGCGTCTCCGATCACAATCAGCGTGCTCTCATGTATATTTATCGTCACAGATTCAATTCCTGAAATCACAGTATTATCCAATAACTTGAATACCAAAAATCACAAGAACCCAAATAGTTAATGACCTTCTATTTGCAAAGCGACCAACATAAATACCAACAAAAAACTAAATCCCAATAACCCAAATAGTTGTTTACCTTCAATTTTTGTAACAGAATGCAACGCTACCTTCTTGCATTTGGAGCACTGCAAGTCCAACCGTATCACAGTTTTCTGCAGATCAGTCAACATGTCAGCACGCATTAACGAACAAACAAAGAATCAAACCCTAAACCTTCCCCACAGAGTTACTTACACAGGCCATCTTCCGAACACTAGCGATGTAAGGAGACTGTTATTCCTGTGCTGAGATGGATCTGACGAGAAAAACGGAAAATCCTCTAAAATGAATCCAGTAAGCCGCTCGGAATACCTTTATAACAACAGAAAGAAGAAAGCATTGGACTGACAGAATCCTAGAACATCCTTATAAATCTGAAGCTCTGTCTCCACTTAAGTAGTAATGATTATCCAGATGTCTAACTAGTAATGGTTATCCAATTGTTTTTTTTTGTTATTTTTTGAAAGTTTAAATTCACAAAAATTTATTAAAATCACAAATTTAATAAATAATCCCTACACAATCCACCATATATACACTTTTAAAAAATGAATTTAAATGGTACATCTCCACAACGTGATAAGAGTTGCCATAAAATGAATGGTATGTGTGCATTGTACGATATGTGTGCATTGTACGATATGAAAGCATCCTGCCATTTGCGTTGTACGAAATGACAACTTTAAGGTTGTCTCTGTCCCTTATTTTTTAAAATTATTGAAATTAAAAGTTTCTACCAAAACTAATGCAAAGCGTTTTAATTATTTAAGTTGTTTCAGTGATGTTTATAAATTTATTTAACTTTTGATTTATTTTTATTATTGGAAAATTTATTCAGGTTGTAATATTTTTTTTAAATATATTTGGAAAAATTATGATATTTAGTTGTCAAATTAATAGTTGGATATTTATTATTAGTTTTTGTATTGTAGGTTGACTCATCACTTTTATTCAAGGAAAATCATTAGAGATATATAAAGGGTTGTCTTTCACCAATGTTAAATGCTTCTAGGTCTTAGATTATTAACATATCTCTAAGTCTGAAAAACACTGTAACACTCATCAACTCCTAGGTAAAAAAAAAGAACAATAACCTTTAAGATGCAATGTGTAGTTTTTAGAACTCTTTAGTGAATTCATTCTTTCTGCCCTACAATTCGATGACTAACCACATGCAAAATTTATTACACTTTGCTTATGAGAATTTATTAACATATTGTTGATGTGAATTTATTAATGGAGTGCCAGAATCCAGTGAAACAAATTGAGGTGGAATCTTGATTTATGTTATTTAAATTGGTTTTTTGACTGTATATATGCATTCAACACCCTAAAAAAATCCATAGGACACTTTGATTGTGCAAAGTTACCCATCAAACTTCTGTTTCCAATGAATTAGTCTTGGATTTTAGAGAAATTAGATAGGAAAAATCCACTAAAAATACCTTCAAAAAATCGCACTAAAGACAACTTGTTTATTAATGGTATAGTAAGGTCACAATTCCTGTGCATGCTATAAGGTTGTGGTATTGTTGTTTAAATAAGATATCAAACACACTTAATCTTTCTCTTGGGTGTCGGGTGGGCACTGGTTGTCCCGCACTATAGTCACTATAAGGAGTTCCTTGAGAGTTCTATTGCCCCGACACTTGGAACGAGGAGTTTCTTGAGAGCTCTATTGCCCTGACACTCGGAACGATGCTCACCGTGGATCATTTAGGGTTCTGATCCTACGGTCACAATTAATGATAAAGAGATAAGGGAAAACTTCTGGGTTTTCCCTCAGAATTTGATGTTCGTTTTCTAGAGGAACGCGTCATGAACGCTCTACATCGAAGTCTCCATGTAATTTTTTTTTCCCTTCTGGACCATGCAACATAGACATGGTTTATCCATGTGCTTGGTTGATTAAGCTTTCAGCAAGACGAAATTGAAGGAGTTTTGGTCCGAAAATTACAAGGTAGACAATTTTCTAGGAGTCATTCTCTTCGATTTTTCACACACATGTCAGGCTTCCAGGTAAGCCGAGTGAAAATCCTCATTTTCAAAACTGGTTCGTTAGTCTTTGTTTCTTCCTTGTCCAATATGAGGGTTTCTTATACTGTAATTTCCAAAATATGGGTTGCCGATGTTCGATGATGTTTGTTGAAGTTCCTGCATATGACAACTCATAGGTACACAACTCACCACTTTTTTTTTTCATTCCTGTAATATACTTAACCCATCTCGATAAATTTTATTACTGCATTATTTCAGGTAATGTTTCTAGGAACTGAGAATTGGTTTCTTTTTTAGGATGTTGAAAAGTAACTAGGTTCAGTCTTCATAGTGACATGTGTAATTTTGATTTTATGTAATTGATGAGAATAAGAAAAATAAAATTATTATTATGGTTGTCTCATGGGTTTTATGAGCAAGGAATTTTATTTAGTATGACTCCCATTGTGAGTCCTTAGGATTGTTCATAAAATCAATTTGATTCTATGTCATGTATGAAGGACCCTTCTTGGGCATATTATAGTTATGTATGAGTCAATAGGATTGTCAAGTAGCCATCCAGGACAAGCACAAGACATCCTTATTCAAATTGGCTTTAAATAAATTAATTAACTCCTCGAAACTGTCATGTCGGTTCATGTTACTGAAGTCGGATCATTACAATGGAAAACCACTATAAATAGGTCCATCTAAATGCAATTTACCACATAAATATCAAACCAATTGTAGAGCTTATAGTGTGGATTATAGTATGGTTCAGTGTTATTTCAGATGAAGGTTTGGTGCTATCAACAGTGAAAGAGTCTCAATGTTACCACAGTGACATGCTGCCATAATTTTGGTGCCAACATACCACAATCTAGGTGCTAACCATGCTATCACACTCTCGGTACAATATTTGTTTCAGTGCCACCATAGTAAGAAGAGATCATTGTCTCCACATTATGGTTTTGTTGTCATCACAATAAGAAGGATTCAGTATAAATATAGTGAGAAGGTCTTGCTGTCATCACAGTAAGAGGGACTCGATTCCACCAAAGAAATAAGATCTCGATGATGATAATGTATCGGTGATAAGAACGTCAAAGTGAAGAAGAAAGGAGAAAAAGATTTATTGTCAAGACAACTTGGGTCATGGTTTTGAGTGGAAAATAGGTCAGGGGTCATGGTCTTGGTATTCGACAACTGTAATCTCTAAAAGAAGAATTTTTTCGGGTTTTCCTCTCTAAAAGTGAGAGGTTTTGGCCCTAGCTGATAGCCTATATTCATTTTCTCTTATATCTTTATGGTTTATGCATTGGTATTTTTTTGATGAAGAAGAACACTAATAATATAAGTAAAATAATGTCCTAATATAAAGAAGTAGAAAACACTCATAAGTAGTTTCTAATTAAAGAGAAATCACTTAATAGTTATGCCCTAGATTTCTCAACATGGTATCAGAGCTAAGGTGACTAAGACAAGGTAGGGCATCTTATCAAGGGAAACTCAAGGATCAAATCTCAAGGAAGCCATCAAAGAAAAGAACATCTTCAAGTCAAACTAACCTTAGATAAAATAAGTCTACAAAGAAGTATTGGGATCATCATCAAGACAAGAAGGCCAAAACCCTACATCTACTCAAGTTGAAGAGATCTACCAATCAAGTTAAAATATTATTCATCCAAAGGAAATGAGATAAAAAGCCAGTGTCATCAAGACTCTCTCTCATTGAAACAAGTTCCTTATCATTAAATACATCACCAAGAATTCATCAATGATCTTCATCAACATGACTTCACCATCCAAAGGGATCTAGCTCTCTCTGAGATCAATGATCATTATTGAAGAAAACTATCTTCAACAAAGAGAAGTTTTATATTCTCTATATCATAATCAACATCAATGAAACAAAAAGGTGAAAGGATAATCCTACCAAGTAAGTATATGACCTTATCTGAATCTGTCAAAATTTCTTTTTCCAAGGAGAGAAACAAATTGGTTGGGACTTCAAATTATTTTACATGGAAGAAAAAGGACAAATCTAAACCTCGTTGAAAATGAGGTCATGGATCATGTCAAAGGATCTATCACAAAACCAGGAGAGTAATATTCTCAATCTCTTGGAAACTATATGAAAGGGGAATTTAGGGCTCAATGGATTCACATAGAATCCATCAAGGATCCCCTCATCCCATATGTATCTAAAATTGCATCTTCGAAATAAATCTATGACAAACTAGTAGAGCTATATTCCGTAAGAAATGTTGAAGAAGTCATATCATTAATGAAAGAACACTGCAAGTTGAATATGTCTAAGGAAGATGGAATAACCTCATATTTTATGAGGATATCTGAAATCCAATATCAACTACAAGAACTCAGAGAAGTCATGTTTGATAGTGAAATGACTACAATGGTATTAAATGCACTGCTAGAGGAGTGGGGTAAGTTTACTTCAAGAATTTATGGGAAGAAAGAAGCTACTCCATTTCGAGACTTATGGTCACTATGAAAGATTGAATAATATAGAATAAAGGCCATATCTGATTGGGAGCAGGTGAGAAAAATCAGGCTTATGCTACAATAACAAGAAGAAAGGGAAAATTTAGAAAGTATGGTTCTTTGAAAAAGAGGGACATGTCTAAAATTCATTGTTATGGGTGTCAGGAATGCTGAATTTTGCAACAAGAAATAGTGAATTGGCACCTGGAAGCAACATGACAACACCTACACTAAGTGTGGGTCTAGGAGGTCCAAGCAACACCTACACTAGGGTGGGACTGGGAGATCAAAGAAGTACCTACACTAGTGTGAGACCACAGGTCTTAGCAGCACCTACACTGCTGCGAGCTAAATTTGGTGCAGTGTCTATTTTAGTTTTCCCTTAATCAAGATGGACAATAAAATGTAATCTTATCTCATAATCAGTTGTAATAGTTAACTAAGTGTGAGAAACTCAATTAGCTTGTGAATTTCAAGTTGAGGGTAGTTGGTGAGGCATGCAGAGTAATTATAGTTGTAACAGAGTTCAAAGTGAAGTGGTGCATTAATTTAGTGCATGTTGTTATCAATTAACTCAGTTAAGTGAGCTAAAGTCATTTGTGCTAGTTATAACTTTTTTCACTAGTGAGAGATCAAGTGAATTAAATATTATGTCATTCACAATCAATGATCTAACATGCAACTCATGATTTACTATTATTAATTGCATGCATGTCATTTCCAGTGGAGACCCAGTTGAGAAAAAGGTTAAAGGGAAGTGTGACTATCAGTTGTGATATTAGCAGGCTACCCAGATGCAGTTAAAACACCACAGGATGCCCATGATACTTAGCACAGTTGAGGAAGACTGAAATTCCTAAAGAATAGGAATTGTATTCATCAGGGATTGCATGAGCAAGGTAGGCTGATAATTTGCTAAATGTTGGACCGATTGCGTCCGGATCAGTGTGAGACGATAGGAAGATTGCAGGAGATTCTTATGAGAAGAATTGCATTGTAATTGTTTCATGATTCCTTGTGGAATATACAATATATGATAGAGGGGTTTTGAGCAGCAAGCTTTCCCTAAGAAATTATCTGTGTTGTGGTTTGATTGATTCTTCTTTGCTTCATGTGATTGGAAATTGTGTTTTTTAATTCTGCAATTGATTTGTAGAAGTGATTCAGTATCTACCTTTAGTAAATTGTTAGATCAGATTTAATCCATGATATACATATATGTTGTATAATTTTGACATAGTATCAGAGCATGGGAAACCACAATAGTGGAGGAGGAGCTGAGTTTGTGACTGAATAGAATTCTAATTTGCAGAAGACTTTCTTGGTGCTACAACTGATTCAGGATCGAAATGGATTTCAATGGCTTGAGATTGGAGTATGCGCTCGAGGGAAGCTCTAACTATATTTCTTGGAAAGATAGGATGGAGGAAGTACTCGAATATAATGGCTTGAAGGAATTCATTGATAATGACGTTCCTAAACCCGATGTTGCAGATGCTACAAATCTAGATCCATGGAAACATAAAGTGGCAAATGCGAGGAGGATATTATTGGAGGAAGTATGATACCACATTGTCTCATGTCTCCATGGAAAAGTGACACCATATTCAATGTGGAAAGCTTTGATAGATCTATTTCAGAGCAGAAGTGATCACAGGAAATTGGCACTAAAAGATAAACTCAGGAAGATCAAAATGGAGAAAAACGACATTATTCTGGTATACTTAACAAAGTTTGTCCAATTTCAGGATGATATTGAGAGTGTAGGAATTACTATCATTGATAATGATTTGGTGAGCCTATCACATCTAAGAATTCCCAAAATTTGGCATAGTTATCAAAACTCTATCAATGGGAGGGAGAAGCTGCCAGATTGGGAACGACTTTCATCAGAGTTGGTGTAAGAAGAATTTAGGCGGAACAAAAGAGATGGATCTTCATCTAAGAATGAAAATGAAGAAGATTTTTCTTTGGCTACTAAGGAGAAGAAGTGGAAAGGAAAGAAACTTCATTCCAAATCTGAGTCCGGTGGAGATGGCAAGGAACACGACATGTCCATAGTGAAGTGTTTTCACTGTCACAAGCATGGAAATTATGCCACTAACTTTCCACAAAAGAATAAGAACAAGAATGCTTCAGGATCTGCAACTGGTGAGGCTTTGGCCTCGGAATTTGAGCTTGACTTCTCATTTATCACGTTCATGGTGTCAAGTGCAATGATATCAGTGTGGTATTTGGATAGTGATGCATCATTTCGCATGACGGGAAAAAAAGAACTTTTCACTAGCTTGGAGGAAAAGGACCTCCATATGCATATCAAAATGGGTGACGATGGAAGGTATAATGCTACAATATTGGTACAACTACATTCCAGAGACAGTCAGGTAAACCATTTTTATTAAAAGATGTAATGCATGTACAAGGCTTAAAGAAAAATTTAGTTTCATTTGTAATGTTGGAGGGTAGGGACTATGATGCTTTTTTTAGTGAAGGAAAAGTTTTCCTTCGACACAAAGTAACAGGACAAGCCAAGAATATTGGGATTCATGTGAATAATCTCTATAAACTTGATGTAGATGGAGCCATGCAATTTTCCCTTGAGAGGGAGCTAGATTTGCATGCAGGTGAGGAACTCTTGGTTCCAAAGAATGAACCTCAAGATGTGGAGCAGCCACATGCAAAGGATCATGGAGTGGTGGAAACCACACAAGAAAAGAAATTTCAAGCTAGATGGGAAAAGGGAGTGCATTTAGCTATACCTTAAGGTGTGAGGTGGGGTAATGTGAAAAATTAATCCCAAGAAGAAATTTGGGCTGGGTTCGAGAGATAGTGCGTGTCATGGATCCAACCTGGCTATGAGGAGCCCACAATACAGCAGTATCAGGATCAGTTAGATTGATGCATTCAGATACTATGAGGACATAAATCAGAGTGACATGTTGGATACTGGAGTGTAGATCAGAGTTGGTAGTAGTTCAAGGTGCATGGATGAAGATGTCAACAATGTAGAGAGTCTAGTAGACATGTGAAGTAGCTAGCATCAGAAGACTCTGATGAGAGGTGCATTATACTAATTCAGTTTTTTGGAGGCTATTTAGTTTCAGAAGTCTTGCATGCAATGGTTGCATGTGCAAGAAACACTAGAGAAATGTTGCATGCAAGATTTGCATGTCGCATGCAAGGGTTGCATGTCACATGTAAGAGGTGCATGTTGAATGCAAGGACATTCCTTTCTTGTTCAGAGGGAGTGTTGAAGTTTGCAACAAGAAACAATGAAATTGGCATCCAGAAGCAACATGTCAAAGCCTACACTAAGTGTGGGACTAGGAGGTCCAAGAAGCACCTGCATTAGGGTGGGACCACGAGGTCCAAATAGCACCTACACTAGGGTGGGATCATAGGTCTCACCGGCACCTACACTGGTGTGGGATAAATTTGGTGTAGTGTCTATTTTAATTTTCCCTTAATTAAGATGGACAATAAACTGTACAATCTTATCTCATAATCACTTGTAATAGTTATCTGGGTGTGATAATCTTAGTTAGCTTATAAATTTCGAGCTGAGGTTAGTTGGTGAGGCATGTAGAGTAATTCTAGTTGTAACAGAGTTCGAAGTGCAGTGGTGCATTATTTTAATGCATGTTGTAATTAGTTAACTCAGCTAAGTGAGTTAAATTCAGTTGTGATAGTTGTAACTGTTTGTTGCACTAGTGACAGATCAAGTGAATATTATTTAATTCACAAATAGTGATCTAACATGCAACTCATGATTTAATATTATTAGTTGCATGCATGTCACTTCCAGTGGAGACCCAGTTGAGAAAAAGGTTAAAGGGAAGTGTGACTATCAGTTGTGATATTAGCACCCTACCGAGATGCAGTTAAAACACCACAGGATGCCCATGATACTTAGCGCGGTTGAGGAAGGCTGAAATTCCTAAATAATAGGGATTGCATTCATCAAGGATTGCGTGAGCAAGGCAGGCTGAAGACAGGCTGATAAATGGCTAAATGTTGGATCGATTGTGTTTGGATCAGTGTGAGACGATAAGAAGATTGCAGGAGATTCTTGTGAGAAGAATTGCATTGTAATTGTTTCATGATTCCTTGTGGAATATACAATATATGATAGAGGGGTTTTGAGCAACAAGCTTTCCTCGAGAGATTATATGTGTTGTGGTTTGATTGATTCTTCTTTGCTTCATGTGATTGGCGATGGTGTTTTTTAATTCCGTAATTGATTTGTAGAAGTGATTTAGTATCTAGATTTAATACATTGTTAGATCAGATTGAATCCATGATATACATATATGTTGTATAATTTCTACAAGGAATATGGACACCATAAAAGGGATTTTCCTAAGATCAATAAGGGAAACAATAGAGGAAGAGAAGAATCACATATCGCCATATAAGTAGAGGATGTTGAAAATACGTCCAAGAAGGAGGAAGCAAGAGATATCTATTACTATGATAGACTTCCTCACCTAAGTTCTTTTCATATTCTTGATTATTTTATTGTAAGATATCTCTATCACGATTCACTAAATGGGATGCATCAAGGCATCATAGAAGCATTTTGTTATCACACTCAAAATTTTCAAAATTTGTTTTGATAAGGTCACCATAGTTTTCATGTTATGTCATGTTGGGTCTAATATTTGATGAAGAATTTACAAAATCATGTTTATCCTATGTCAAAAAAACCACCATGAGCCATGTCATGTCAGTCAACTACACTCCATGTCTTTTTGTTTTCACACCCATGCCTTCAAATTATAAAAGTGAGCCACTGGCTAGTTTTACATAGTTTCGTAGTGAATTTAGTACAAAATAGGCAGATTTTTCTATGAAACTCCCTAATAATTTTGTAGCGAATATGAGGATTTCTCTGTTTTTTTACTTTTGAGTAGTCAACTTCAAGGCTCGTTTATGGGCAAAAAGAGAAGTATTTTAATAAACTAAGAGAGCTCATTTTAAAATACATATCAGATTACATTAACCTCTTTCACATTTCTCAAAGGTGCAACAAATTGGGAGATTTAGGGATGTCTTCCGGCTCTATTTTGAGAATGAAGATTTTTCATGTTTTATACATGATTTTAGGATGCTGATTCTGGATAGCTGGAGATGGTTTTCAAAAAAAAAGAAGAGATTTTTATTCAAGACATACGTACCTACAAAAAAATCCTTAATTTTTGAAAAATATATCAAGGATGGGGAGATAATATCTCATCTCTAAACCCTATGTTTTCAGAAAAAATAGAGTCATTTTAGTGATGAATAAACTTGCTAAAGGTGAAAATGATGTTTTTTGAAGAGGGTAAGAGGCAAATTTGCATGATTATATCTCATTATATCACTTTTCAGACCTACAGATGAAATTTGGAAGAAAAAGGAAGATTTTGGAATTTTCTCCATTATCAGGTAGTTTCGTAGTGTGCTCGAGGCTTGAAGGCCAAAAAATGCTATGAAATTTCTGAAGATGCTTTTTTTCCTTTAAAAATAATTTTTTAAAGATCCAAGGAGGGAGGTTGATGGTATTCACTCATTTTGACCTGACAAAGATTGTTTGACTAGTAGAGGGGGCAAAAGGAAAAGACAAAGGACAAAAAAAACCTTACTACTAAACTACACTATGAAAATTTCTGTACATGATTGTTTTAGAAGTCAAGTTCAAGTTTGATTTCAGACCAAAAGAAAAAGTATTTTGGAAATCTGAAAGAGATTTTTCTTCAAAACAAGTCCATCTACAAAAAAATCTCTCATTTTCTGTAAAGCCATCAGGGTTTGGAAATTATACGCACATCTTTGAAGCCTAATTTTTAGAATTCTCACTAACCATATTTGTGAAAAATTTGTAAAAATTCGACTTGGAGGAGGTCAAGCTCAACATCCAGATGGCATAATGACACATCAACACTCTATTACACTCAAAAAACTAGTTTCTTGCAGTTGATAAGGATTATTAAATTGATTTGTTTAACTATTAATGAAAGAAGAGTCCTTTTTGTATTCAAACTCTACAAAATAGAAATATCCCTAGGAAGTCTCCAAGTGATGGAATCATGTTTGCAATAGGTCTATGAGGTGGGAATTGAGGTCAGTAAGGTCGAAAATAATTTTTATGAGTTCTCATTCTATAAATGAGAGACGTTTTAGAGTTAGAAAGTGGTTGGAAGTTGGTTACTTGAGACTGCTACTATTGTAATTTCTAATATGAGTAATATACATAGACTGTGTTTCTACTTTACCTATGATTCTTAGAATGTTTCAATGATCTTATGTTTTATGTCTCTCTCTATCTTACTTACAGCATCTTGAGGTTGAATTACTAAGAATTCATGTCACACATGCTCTGACTTCCTTTTGACACTAAACTACTGAATATTTCTTTGTGTTAGTATTGTCCTTCCATTGAAATAGTAAAAGCCTTAGCTTCCACAAGTAGATTCATTTGTCACTGAATTCCTTATTACTAACTCCATGAGCCCAATGGTAGTGAAACCTATCCCATTTTTCACCTGCAATCAAATACACTAAGATACTCATAAAGTTAGTCATCTGATTTAAGACCTAATTGAGAAAATCATTAGATAAATTGAGAGAGCCCGAGAGGCTAATTAAGTGGTTTGAAAGAGTTACTCCGAGTTGACTATTGAAGTAGCCCAACAAGACTCAATTTGGTGATAAAATTTTGGCATCGTTGTCAGCGACCGAAGGTATAAATTTTCCCTGGGAAGAATGACAAAGTTTCATTTCTAAGGTTTGAGAGCAGCAGACACTTAGACACATATTGGTTGTATTTCTGCTCTGGTGACTCCACACATAAAATAATCAATTGGAAGGTGACTGCACTGCTTGAAGATCAGTAGCTTGATGAAGTTCCAGGATGAGTTCCAATGTAAGAATAAATGCCATGTATGCCCCTATGAATTGGTCTCACATCCCTAGTTTTCCAAATCCTATGCCAAAGGTTGATTGGTTAACTGATCTTCCCATATTTAAAAATTAAAAGAAAGTCAATGCCACTCTTCATTTGGTTAGATTCCATATACATGTACACATACTTAAGGTTCAGTTCCCTAAGGATTGTCTCTTGAATTGTTTATGGTCACTTGAGAAGGAAAATCATGGTCTTGGTATGAAAGCCTGCGAAATGGTTCCTTATATTCTCTTGCTGATTTCCATGTTGCATTTTATGAGATGTATGAAGAATGTCATCCCACCTTATTGCTGGTCAAAGGATGCTGTAAACACTGTGTGAGTTTTATTGAATATTTGTAGAATTATTATGAAGATGATGAGTTAATGGATAAGGAAATTTTAGAGGCTCTTCATGACAACCCATTTCATCACCAAGAAGAAAGGATAACCTCTCCCTTGGATGAAAGTGAAACCCAGCAGGAGTTTATTTATGACAATCATGTTACATCCTCTGAGTTTGATGAAAATTTGCAGCAGACTTGTCAATCTTTTGATCATCAAGAATATGAGAATCATTTCAAACAACAAGAGGAAATATTGTATGATATTTTCTATAATCCTTAGGTAAAGGAAGAAGTTTATTCTTCATGTAATTCCTTGCATTATCCTACATCAAATGAAGAAAATTTTGAAAATAAAATTTTGGAAAATAAGATGAGTATGCTTGTTGATCATATGAAGAGTTACCTTTAGAAATTTCTGTGGTACATGTCAAGGTAGTTCCTTGTGAAAGTGTCCAAATGTACTCAAAGTATTTCTTCCTCTCAAATGAAAATAATGATCAGCAAATTTTTTCCTTTTTATTTGAGAAAGGTCACAAGGGTTATAATGAATAATATGAACAAGGAACACCATCAAAGGATCATATTTACTCACATTTTCTTGTTGATCAACAAGAATTATTCGTGCATACTCTCAAAGATCCTTTCGCAGCTCAACTAGAATCTTCTATAGGAATGAATTTCAATATGATTTTCAGTAATGTATACAAATTCAGATGGTGAAACAATTTGTCATCTCTCAGGAATGGTTTTATGATCAAAGAAGTGGAATGTTAGTTCCAATACAGTACTCAACTTCTTGATTGGCTTCATTGGAAGTGTGAGATCACTTG
The DNA here is from genome assembly GCA_034641835.2 of Pinus albicaulis. Taxonomy (NCBI): domain Eukaryota; kingdom Viridiplantae; phylum Streptophyta; class Pinopsida; order Pinales; family Pinaceae; genus Pinus; species Pinus albicaulis. The sequence continues at coordinate 840,651,312 of CM076583.1, forward strand.
ATTCAATTTTTATGTTGAGAAAGTAGAGTAGGATCATTTTTATATAAATAAGCTTAAAGATCAAGCATTTTTTTAGCTTCAGTTTTAAATTTAGCATGTGTACTTTCAGTTCTTTAGCAGCTACTGGTTTTTTTAGTGCCAAGGTTACAGGTCAAAACAAGCTGCAAGTTTTCATTTTGAAGATGGGAGCAGCGTAATAGAGGTGGCACTGGAACTACTAGTTCTTTGTTGTACCACGGGGGCACACCATCCCTAGTGGAGCCACTATTATCACACTCAAAATTTTCAAAATTTGTTTTCATAATATGACCATAGTTTTCATGTTATGTCATGTTGGGTCAAATATTTGATAAATAATTTACCAAATCATGTTTATCCTATGTCAAAAAAACCACCATGAGTCATGTCATCTCAGTCAACTACACTCCATGTATTTTTGTTTTCACACCCATGCCTTCAAATTAAAAAAGTGAGCCACTAGCTAGTTTTACACAGGTTCATAGCGAATTCAATGCAAAATAGGAAGATTTTTCTATGAAACTACCTAATAATTTCATAGTGAATATGAAGATTTCTCTATTTTTTTACATTTGAGCAGTCACCTTCAAGGGCAGTTTCTTGGAAAAAAAAGAAGTATTTTAAGACACTGAGAGAGGTTATTTTTTACAACATCTCAAATAACATTAACCGCTTTCACTTTTCTCAAAGGTGCTACAAATTGGGAGATTCAGGGATGTATTTCAGCTCTATTTTCAGAATGTAGAATTTTCTTGTTTTAAACATGTTTTTAGAATGTGGATTCTGGACAAATGGAGATGGTTTTCAAAAAATATACAGAGGTTTTTCTTCAAGAAATATTGACCTACGTAAACCTCCTTCATGATTTCAAAAGATATCAAGGATAGGGAGATAAGATCTCATCTTTGAACCCTATGTTTTCAGAAAAAACAGAGTCATTTTAGTGATGAATAAACTTAGTAAAGGTGAAAATGATGTTTTCTTGAAGAGGGCAAGAGGAAAGTTTGCATGATTAAATTTCATTATATCACTTTTAAGACCTATAGAGGAAATATGGAAGAAAAAGGAAGATTTTTTAATTTTCTCCATTATCAGGTAGTTTTGTAGTGTGCTGAAGGCTTGAAGACCAAAAAATGCAACGAAATTTGTGAAGATTATTTTTTTCCTATAAAAACAGTTTTTTAAAGATCCAAGGAGGGAGGTTGATGGTATTCACTCATTTTGACCTGAAAAACATTGTTTTACCAACAAAGGGAGCAGAAGGAAAAGACAAAGGACAAAAACAACCTCGCTACTAAACTACGCTACGAAAATTTCTGTACATGACTGTTTTAGAAGTCAACTTCAAGTTTGATTTCAGACCAAATTAAAAAGTATTTTCGAAATATGAAAGAGGTTTTTATTCAATGCGGGTCCATATACAAAAATTTATCTCACTTTCTAGAAAGCCATCAAGTTTTGGAAATTATACACTCATCTTTGAAGCCTATTTTTCAAAATTTTCACTAACCAGATTTGTGAAAAAATTGTAAAAATTTGACTTGGAGGAGGTCCAGCTCAACATCCACGTGTCATAATGACACATCTTCACTCTAGTACACTCATCAAATTAGTTGGTTGCAGTTGATAAGGATTATCAAATTGATTTTTTGAACTATTAATGAAAGAAGAGTCCCTTTTGTCTTCAAACTCTGCAAAACAGAAATATCCCTAGGAAGTTTCCAAGTGATGGATTCATGTTTGAAATACGTCTCTGAGGTGGAAATTCGAGGTGAGTAAGGTGGAAAATCATTTTTATGAGTTCTCATTCTATAAATGAGAGGAGTTTTCGAGTTAGAAAGGGGTTGGAAGATGGTTACTTGAGACTGTTACTATTGTAATTTCTGATATCAATAATATAGATAAACTATGTTTCTACTTTACTTGAGATTCTTGGAATGTTCCAATGATCTTATGTTTTATGTCTCTCTTTATCTTACTTATAGTATCTTGAGGTTGAATTACTCAGAATTCATGTCACACATGCTCTCACTTCCCTTTGACATTGAGTTACTGAATATTTATGTGTGTTAGTATTGTCCTTCCATTGAAACAGTAAAAGCCTAAACTTTCACAAGTAGATTAATTTTTCATTTAATTCCTTATTACTAACTCCATGAGACCATTAGTAGTGAAATATATCCCATTTTTCACCTGCAATGAAATACAATAAGATACTCACAAAGTTAGCCATCTGATTTAAGACCTAATTGAGCAAATCATTAGATAAATTGAGAGAGCCCTCTCATACTGGAGAGGATGATTTCAAGTTGAAATTGGTTTGAAAAAGTTACTCCAATTTGACCATTGAAGTAGCCCAACAGGACTCAATTTGGTGATAACACATTGGATGCAAGAGCTCTGGACATCATCAAAGATGGTTAGAATCTATGAAGTCTAGGATATAGTTCTTAACAATATCATTGGGAACATAAGTGGTAAGGTTATCTAGTACTAGTTCCATCATACATGTGTCAAAAGGAAACATTTGCTAAAAATTTACTGATAGGGATACTTTAGATCCTCAAGATTCTCTAATAGAATCTTCATTGAAAGGTTCACCCATCATGAGGAAAATAAAGTGTTTCATGAAGAATTCCAAACTTGTGGAATTCATGGAATGATAGTATGATGACATAAAGGTGAAGCAGGTCAAGGGATTGAAGCACTTTCAATCAAGGAAGCTGTTGCAGGAAGTTTGGATGACCGAAAATAAAAAAATTAGATATGTATGATTACATTTGTTTTTTTGGAAGTCATGTCATATGGTTGCAGGTAACATGGATCAATGATATATCTTGAGAACATAATCAAAAGAAAGGATATCCTCCCTCAAAGGAATGTAGGAATGCATGGGTCACACATTCATTAGATGAGCTCGACATAATATGTTCTCATATGAAGTATAAGGTGGTTGCCAACAATTGAGAAACTCTCAATGGAAGCTCCTCAGAATGAGATGTGTGACAAAAGGAAGGAACATATCATGGAATATGAAACCATGGTAAAGGAATCCAATATCTGAAAACCCAAAAAATATTTGACTAGGATATTCACCCATGGTATTTATCCTCCCATGGTAATTTAAGTGACATATATCCATGGTATTCATTCACCCATTGTATTTATCCATCTACGGTATTCATCCACACGTGGAATTTACCCATTGTATAGTAAATGGCATCCACCCATGGTATTCATCACCCATGTTATTTATCAACCCTTGGTATTGTAAGTGACATATCCCATGGTATTCATTCGCCCATAGTATTCATTCAACGATAGTATTTACCCACCCATGGAATTTTCCTGTGGTATTTTAACTGAAAATTGCTATAAGCAACAAGTCGCATCTTGTAAAAGAACAGATTATCTGCCACAATGTAGCTTCTACAATTATTCTCTGTTTTAATAAAAATATTTATTACTGGTATTATTTACTATGTGTTCTCTCATTTTCCTTGCCAGATCCCTTTCAATATTTTAGATCTTGGGGGCCTCCCCCAAAGATCTGGATCAATTCGTTTGAGGATGGTACGCGGTACTGAAATGAACTCGAGTCCCCAATCCCATGAAGAGAGCCTTCCAGAATGCTGAGGTGATTTTATATCTCTGTCAAATATAACTACTTTAGGTACCCCATGCAATTGAAATACTTCTTTCATAAAAATACCAACAATCTGTGTGGTCTTATAAGTAGATTGTACTAGAATAAAATGAGTTGTTTTACTAATTTTTTCAACAATCACCATGATCAAATCATTGTTCCTCTTGGATCTAGCTAGTCTTGTTATAAAATTGAGCATGATGGCTTCCCATTTCCATTTAGGTATAGGTAGTATATGGAGAATGTAGGCAGGGTCTTTATGCTCAACTTTAAGCTGCTGGAACTCTAAACATTTTTCTAAATATTCAGCAATGTATTTTCTCATTCCTAGCCAAAAGTAATTATTTTTAATAGCTGAAAATTGTTTTTGGTAAACGGGTTGGTAAGTATATGGGCTTATGTGAAAAACATCAGGAATCAATTGTCTAACTCAAATATGGTTTGGAACATATATCCTTCCCTTAAAGGTTAACAACTAGTCTTTCTCCATACCATAATTAGATTTATTTTCCAATTTGTTAGTTTGATAGCCTTGCTTCCATAATAATCTATATTCCGGAGCCCTTTGGGATTCCTCTTTAAATTGTTATAAAAATTTAAATGTATTTGATTATAATGAAGCTTATATATGCAGTGCAGTTGAATTCTTAATGCATCTAGAACATGATTTTGTCTTCCCTTTAGATGATTGATATCGAATTCAAACTCTCTAAAGAATGAATTTGACCTCAGTTGATGGGAATTCTGATTGGGTTGCTTAAAATAACTTGTTAGATTGTTACGATCCATCATCAATAATTTTTTTCTCCTAATAAGTAATGTCTCGAAACTTTCATCACATGAATTACAACAGTTAATTTCAAATCATAGGAAGAATACCACTACTCCTGCTCCTTCAACTTTCATGACACATATGTTATCACTTTCCCTTCTTGCATCAACGTTTCTATGACCCCCTCTTGACAAGAATCCATGCAGAATACAAATTCTTATTTTAGGTAATCAATTTTTAATATGGGACCAATGGCCGATAAATTTTTCAACTTCTTAAAACTTTGATGACATTCATTTTTCTACTTGAAAACTATCCCTTTATTTTCCAAGAAAGTAATATGGTAGGAAATTAGGGAGAATCCCTCAATAAAATGATGGCAGTACCCTAGCATACCCATGAAGGATTGGATTCCTTTGACATTTTTGAGCACATGCCAGTCCATGAAGGTTCTGATCTTTTTAGGATCAAAAATTATCCCTTCAACTGAAATGACATGCCCTAAATATTGGGTATGATCCTTATAAAAGTCACATTTGTTAAATTTAGCATACTTGTGATGTTATTGTAGAACTTGCAGCACTATAGGTAGGTCCTCCTTATGCTCCTCAACAAAACTGGAATAAACTAGAATGTCATATATAAATATTAGAACAAATTTATCCATAAAAGAATGAAAAATACCATGCATTAAACTCATAAATGTTGTTGGTGCATTGGCTACTGCAAAAGGTAAGACAACAAACTTATAATATCCATAACAGGTTCTAAACGATGTCTTACAAATGTCCTCTTGTACCCTAATCTAATGGTAACCATATCACAAATATATCTTAGAGAAAATTGTGGCACCTTTGACTTGATCAAAAAGATCGTCAATTCGGGGCAACAGGGACTTATTTTTGATAGCCAATTTATTAAGATTCCTATAAACAATGCAGAGTCTCAAAGTTCCATATTTTTTTCTTACAAATAATACCAAGGCTCCACAGGGTGACACACTAGGACGACTTTACCCTTTTTCGAGTACCTTTTGCAAATTCATTTTGAGCTTAGTTAATTTAGGTATGCTCATATGATATGTATCCCTTGAAATTGGGGATGCTCTAGGAATAAACTCAATTTTAAAGTGAATCTCTCACTTCGGGGGTAGTCCTAGAATAGACTTGAGAAATACATCAACACAATCTTGAATTACCGGTATCTTCTCTAAGGTAGTTGTTTTGTCCTTGGAATTAGAATATCCCACTTCAACAACATATATTATACAACCTTTCCTCACACATTTGCCTAACTGAGAGGCAGTAATGGGACATAGTTTTACCAAATTTTTAACCCCCTATAGTTATTTACAAGAGTCATCTTCAACAAGATAACTAATAAACTTTTCCTTACACTTTACTAAGGACCAATGTCCCTCTAGCTAGTCTATTTCAATCAACATGTCATAGAAAATTATTTAAATTTAATTTAATATGTTGCTTTCCTACCTGAACAGGGAAATCTAACACCTTAGCAGTCACACTTCTCTTAGCTCCTATAGCTAGTTGTACTAGCCAAGGATTCTTAAATTTATGAGCTTGTAGATGAAAAATTTCTACTACTTTAGGGATGAAATAACTTAAATTGGCTCCCTAATCAACTAAAGTAGATATGGGTTTATTAAATAACTTACCTTCAAACTCTATGATAGTATTTTGATAATCTACTTGATGGTTTTCTAATGTAGCATTGATTATGGGCATACTCCTTGCCACCTCCCCAACTGTAGAAGCTTTCTATACATTAGTAGCCTGCTTAGGCCTGAGATGATATTGGGGGGAATTCTTATAATAATGGGGTTCCCCGCAGCCCCAACACTATAGAGGGGTATTTTGTGTTTGGCTGGGCTATGGTTTGCTCGATGCTTCTGTCTACTTGGGTTCTATTTTCCATTTGGTTTACTTCTAGTTTCTTCCAAACTATTTGTTTGGATTACTTTTCTATGCATTTTTAAAACTTGCAAACTTGGTGCCTCTGATATTCTGATAGTTCTTCTTCCCTTTCCTTTGGTGCAAGCCTTTACGACTGTCCCATTTTTTATTCATCTACTGATAAAAATTCGGTCCTTTCGAAGTACTTCATCCATTGTCTTCAGATTATAGAACTCTAACCTGTCCTTCATGTATGCACATGGACTACTAACAAAATTTTGAACTTTAGATTTTTCCTCATGTATATATGGTACACATATTAATAGAGACATAAATTTAGTTACAAATTTATCCATAGTTAACTGTCCCAACTTAGAGTCATGAAACTCCTTCACCTTCTCATCATAAAACTTTTTTGTCAAGTTTTTTTTTTTTTTTAAATGCTTCTGAAATTCGTTCCAAGTTAGCTTTGGCTCTTCAATTCCCTGTACTATCTTTACCTCTTCCCATCATAAAGTAGATTTCCTTGAAGTTGATAAATAGCCAACCTGGGTTTAAGATTATCATTGTATTCATAAATTTGAAAATATTTATTCATATTAATAATCGAGGACTCTGCAGCTTCTTCTACCTCCCAACCAAATGTTGGGGGTTTAATTTTTTTGAATTCCCCCTGCAATTTGTTCTTCTGCTTTTCTGTTCTCATTTTAATAGATACATTTCTAGGCTCATCACCATTTCCATTCATGGAACCTTCAGTCCTATGTGCATGGATTCTTTCTGGAATGCAATCATTCCCTTGTCTAGGTTCTTCATTTCTAGCTCTTCCCATGGGGCTAGGTTGATTCTGTCTATATGAAATTCTTTTCAGAATTATTTCTTAATCCTTTCATTTTCAATCCTCAAACATTCCATTTTAGTTTTCAGTTTTTGGATAGTTTCGAACACTATCATGGTTGGGTTATATCGTTCTTCACCCAACTGAACCCAAAGTTCAGGATTCACTCTCGTAATTGGTATGGAACATGATTACACAATTCGTGTGAATGGAGGTAAACCTACCACTCTCCTCCTCATATTTCTCTCCCTTATGTGCACATTTTTACACAAAATCATTACCTCATTTTACCAAATAGGCCACAACGTTGAAGTGTGGCTCTAATACCACCTATAACACTCATCAACTCCTAGGTAAAAAAAAATCCTTACCATAAAATAAAAGTAACATCTAAGATGTAATATATAGTTTTTAGAACCTTTTAGTGAATTCATTATTTCTGCATTCGAGTTCAATGACTAACCACATGCGAAATTTATTAACCCCTTCCCTATGTGAATTTATTAACATATTGTTTATGAGAATTTACTAATGGTGTACTATGGTCACAGTTGTTACACAATTCATAGGGTTTCAATCATATTCCTATGAAAGTTATAAGGTTGTGCTATTATTGTTTAAATAAAATATCAAACACACTTAATATTTCTCTTGGGTGTCGGGTGGGCACTAGATGTCCTGCAGTAAAGTCAATATAAGGAGCTTCTCTAGAGTTCTATTGAACCTACACTTGAAATGATGATCATCATGGATCATGTAGGGTTACGATCCTACGGTCACTATTATTCAAAAGGGGATAATGGAAAACTCTCAGGTTTTCCCTCGCATTCTAATGCTCATATGTTGGAGGAACACACCATGAGTGCTATGCAGCGAAGTATCTAGGTAATACATTCTTCCTTTAGGGATCCTCTATTTGCAAGGGTTGTATGAAGTAATACCTTCACGGGAGTTCTTTTCACTCTCCTAGAGGTATTGTTCCTCTAAGTTACTCTTAATGGATCAGGAGACCTACTTTTTCTTCCAAATGTAAAATAACTAGGTTGTGAATATATATATATATATATATATATATATATATATATATATATATATATTTATATATATATTCTCCTTTCTAAAATATTTCAGGTTCGTTCAATGGAATTGTTTTGGTGACTCAACCATAAAACCTCGTTCTTGTTCTTTTTTATTGCTATTCCATTTGGGGACTTCCCTAGCTATTTTTCTACACATGTTGTTCTTAACTGTCTTTCTCCAGAGTCGAGTTTCATGCATTTTTATATTTAATATAATTAGAGTTTCTTCGGACTTCAATATTTTGAGGTTTTGCGTGCGGGTTTAATTTCATGGGTATATGGATATGCTTTTGTCTGTATATTTAATTATTTGGAATTTGAAGCCTTTTAGTTCATATGTTGCGTGAATTTAAAAGGGTTTCCCAACTGTATATTAAGAAGTTCCTTGGATATTTACTGTACGTGAAAAAATAAATTTTCCTTCCATAGTTGTTTAAACACATGGTTTTAGTTCACTTTTCATTTGTTTAGTAGAATAAAATGATGTTGTCTATTTAATTAATAGGATCCCTTTAGGATTTTTCCCAGGTGGCTAGTTGTTCGGGCCTTGCCAAGGAACTAACCTAAAACAAAAGTCCACATTTTTGTCTTCTCCAGTCTTGGTATGAGCAGAATAGGGTCCAACCCATTTCACCTATTTAACTTGTTAGTAAAAAGGAATAACTCTATTTCAACTACACACTCATGATTTAGTAATTGATACAGAGCTACAACATCCATACAAATATAGTAAGAAATACAACATCCTTACATATACAGCCAGAATTAAAACATATACGGTCAAAATTATAATATCTTTATATATATAGTCATAATTAGAACATATTTACAGCTATCGTGAGAGTTGGAACATCTTTACAAATACACTCAGAAGTATAACATCTTTTCAGATACAAACAACTGAATAATTATATGAAATCTCGAGTTTCTAGGAATCCACCGAACCGTGAGAAAGGAAATTGTGTCATTTTCTCTCCCCTCAACATCTTTGTGCCTGTATATTTCCTTCCCATCAATACCCCAACAAGGTGAATTATTAGGCACTAGAACCCCTTAGGTTCGACCTAAAATTTGGTAACAATAAGGATGCTTCCACTGGCTCCAGGTCCAACTCAAAAATACCTCATGGCAGCGTCCTGCCTCCACCCCACAGTGTCTTGTGTGGGTATTCAATCCATTTAATGTTTTCTTTTTCCTCTCTCTCTATCTTCTCTTTTCTCCTTCTGAGATAACCCTTCTTATGTCAAATGAAAGAAAGGTAACTAATTTCTTTATAACTGTCTTGTAATTTTTTTATTTTATTTTATCTCATGGTTCCCTCCGTGAATTCTAAGATTCACTTCAATATTATTTTCTTACAAATATATCTTTTAGAAATAAACTTAACCACCATTCAATTATCCAAAAATCACATTAGGCTTCCACTTAGCCTTTAAGTATTTTGTTTTAAACAATAATAAAAGTAACTACAATTTACTCACAAATTCATAATATCACAAGGGATGTTACAAAGACAAATTCTTAGCAAACCAAAATCAATTTTAAACCATACTTTAAATTCAAATTAAAAAAAAAAAATCCAGTTTTAAAACCTACTTTATGCCCAAAAAAATTTCCAAAGATTAATATATTTTTTCAATTAATATTAATTAATATTTATTTATTTTAACAATTAAATAATTAAAATTTTCCTTTGTTAAATAGATCTAAAAAACTAAAACTAAAAATATGCATACAAGTCATTCAATAGCTTACCAAACATGACGTCCAAAACCCAAACTATATTATCAACTCTGACACGGCCATCACTCCCATCTCGTCCTCCATGGTCCTGTGAAGACAAGGAATTATTTATCCAAAATTTTAATGTCAGATTGTTAGCCCCCCATAAATTTTTGACGTGCAAAAATAGGGGGGCTAAGATGTTTTTTGAGCCTTCAACGAATGCATTTCCCCTAAAAAACACATCATCCCTTGAAGCCTCCTTGTGCCTTTGTCCTTTGATAAAATCCCCTCTGCTGGTTCCCATTATAAAGCCTCTCTGTTTGTGAAGAAATTCCCAAAGGCCTCCTTTTCCCTCTTATATCATCCCTAAGCCTTTTTTTCTGTCCCCTATTTCCTTCCCCTCTAAATTCCCACTTACTTCCTTTAAATTCTACCCTTACCCTTTGTTAGGAAAAATACCCCTTTTCCCCCTTTCCAATTATAAATTAGCATTATAAATCGCTTTATATACAAACGCGATTTATATGTTAACCACTTCCCCGACCATACCCCTTAGAACTTTATTATAAACAAATATCAAAGTTTATTGTAAAGTCCCCGCCCCTTAACCACTTCCCCTTTCCATAACCCATAAAACTTTATTATAAAGTTTCATACAATATATACCTCCGCCGCAATCGCAACTCTTCCAGTTGTAATGTTTGTTTGAAGTCCTCCGATCGATTGACGCACCATCCCTCCGACCAATCAATCGCACAAAACTCGCGCTCCTCCGATCTCATCCTCGGGTCGTTCATCTTCCACTACTGGATCCAATGAGGACTATACCTCGTCCAATCGCAACGCAGTCTTTGTGTCACCCCGCCGACCTTCCCGATCTGCGATCCCCCGATCACGCCCATCTCCCATTTGATCCTGTACTGTCCGTCTTCTCGTTGATCTGGAATGGGATCGGAGGTCTTCGCTCTAATCGCAATCGGAAGTTTGTTGGTGCCGCCCCTTTGTGTCCCCTCCGATTGCGATCCCCTGATTCACATCTCCACCGTAGATTCCTGGCTAGATCCAACGGTCATCGCATCCCCTTTCCCAATCGCAATTGGAACTTATGTATTGTGCCCCCCCTGCCCCTTCCCGATTACGATGCTTTGAATTAATCTCAACCGTCCATTGGATCTGAATATCTGATGGCTCAGATCTAATCTCCCTCCACCACACTGGGTCCCACCATGTACGATCTTTTCCCCTCACATTTCATTACATTTCGCCCGAATTCCTTTGTATTTCCACCGTTAACCAAAGTTTTATGTTTTTCATTAAAGGTATTATGTTTCATATTTGTTCCCCCCGCTGTTCATAAATCATTCTGTTGTTCGATCTCCGCCATTTATTTTCATCTCCAAGCCATGATCGAATGGTCCATACGCAGGTTTTGGTCAAACCCTATTTGCTCACTGTTACACCATATCAAAGCATTTTCACCGTTGTTTCATATTAAACCACTGTTACCACCGCCACATTATCTTCCGCTTTACCATTCCTTTCTGCCCTCCGTAACATTTCTCCACCACTACTCCGGGTTTGTAATATTAGGTTTATTTTTAGCATGCATAGCACAGATGGCTATTTCTGGCAAGATCATCCACGATCATCGAAGAGATTCAAATGGGTTATGCCTATTATTGATGTAATTAATGTTTAACCTCACATTCAAAGGATGAGTGGAAGTTCGAAGACTTAAGCACACCGTCAAGTCCCATCAGTGCCCCAACGCGCCGTAACGTTTCCAAGATGGACACCTTCCGCAGTGCTTCCATGCCGCCCGAGCCTGGCGCTTAATTGCACTGACAAGAGCTTCTTAAAGACTATTAGGAGCACCATTATGAAGCATGGAGACCTTGCAGACTTTTCAGCCAGTGCATTTATTCCAGAAGGCTAGCACAGAGCTCCAAACACTAGAAAGGACTCCAAAGAAATATCCGAGGTCAAATCCGACCTGACAGAGATCTCCGAAACAGCCTACAGAGTACAGACAGCGGTGCTGAGCCATTAAGTAGTATGGGCGTGAAAACTTCCACCACTCTGTCTTAATGAGATCCATTTAATGTTCATCTACCCCTGTTATTCTCATTCTCCTATATGAAATACCCGAGAACATATTGGAAAGGTGGTTGGTTGTTGTTGTTGTTCGTGCCGTTTTGTAGATGTAGGATTCATTCTGACTGTTAGAACAGTCTTGGGAGGGAAATAGCAGAGTAGTTGGTATGTAGTAGGCTGGGAGGAGAAAGTCTGGGCTATAACAGCCATTGAGCTCAGTGTATATGACTGGTTTTGCATCAATTAATCAAAGCACATTTCACAGAATCCTGGTCTATTACTATTGGTGATGTTTTCCTAACATTTTTTATTACACTTTCATACTGTTCCATTTTCTACTGGCTTGCATCAGAAAAATGGCATAGGATTTACCCTTGTTAGGTACCCTATGTCTCTGCTCTCCTTGCCCTCAATGTTTTCTGCTAAATGTGTATCTGAGAATTGATTTCAGCTATTTTAACCAGTGTAGTGGATGTTATTGCCTGCTCTCTGATGTATGAATTAAATGAATCCGTTCTTATATGTTCTTGTTGGGTTTGTCGGGAAGATTTGGGAACACTAGGATCGTAGTTAGCTCGTCCACTAGGATCCTTGTACGACCAGCTAGCCTTCCAAGATCCCTCTTCTCGTTTAACTTATCTCTCGTTTTTCCTAGAGCATGCTAAAGCTGACTCCGGGAGTACAATGATCATTCCGATCTATAGATAGGTCACGACAATAACACCGTGACTCCTTGCCTCCCTTTGAGCAAATGACCTCCCGACCTCAATAAGGTCACGACACACCACCGGCGAGACTCCTTGCTCTCCTTTGAGCAGGGTAAAATGTCGGTGTTGTCCTAGACTACATCGGAATCTTGTTGGCCCCAATCCTGAACCTAGGTCTTTCCTAGAAGTCATCCATATGTGCCAACAAGTATGTTGGTTTTATTTAATTTTGTGCTTGGTACCTCAGGAAGGTATCTCTGTAGAGTCTCTTTTAGTCTTCTGGGATAAACCTTTCGTCCAAATGATTCCATTCTTGTAGTATTTTTTTTAAGATTTTCTCATTGCTGAGATCTTCTCTGATACCACATATTTCCATCGATTGCTTGATCTCAATTTATCTCCCCTCCTAACTCATCAACTCCTCTTGGGCTTTCCTTTTTTGGATTTGATATGTTCTGGGTGGTTCTCTCCGCCCCTTCATCGTCCTTCCCCTGGCTTTTCGATCTTTCACCTTCTTCTTGGAGGAATTCATACTGGTTTTGATTAGACTAGTTCTTTTGGGTTTGTTTCTTCTCCCTCCCTATTGGGGGTTTTACCCCCTTTCTATGATTGGGTACCTCCTGGAAGCCGACTTCTTTTGCCCCCTGTTTTGCATCCTTGCTTTTCCCTTTTTCCTCTTGCTGAGTTTCTTGGTTCAGATGGAATTCTTTAAACATATGTCCAAACTCATGATATCTGCGACATCTGAACAAAATGTGTGTACTCTATTAGTTGAAGTCTATTAGTCTAATATGATATGGATCACAAAATTTTACACTGTGAAACACTTAATATATTAGATAAAACTTAAGTGAACCCAATATACTCAAGAGATTATTCTTTACTTAAGAAATTAACCATCAAAAATTTATTCTTTGGCTAAAGGACTAATTATCAAAATAAAATATAGAATATTAAGTATATCCAATACAATACAATTTATTACACTATAATCATTAAACAATCAAAACTATCACTTGACATGAATGGCCACACATAGAAAGAAATTATTTATTTTTATTTTTATTTTTCCTTCAAAACTTTTAGGATAGACACAAGGGTTAATTGAAACTATTTTTACAAAATTTGTATTCATTACAAAAAAAAAAAAAAAAATTATTATAATAAAATGAGCTAAAAAATAAAAATCTTATATATACGGTGATGTTTACATAGGTAAAGTGAGATTAAAACTAGTAAAATGATTCACATAGAGTCAATCATCATTTCTGGAACTTGCACGAGGTAGGTAACTGGGATTTCTAGGAGGTCACTCATCCCAAATCGCCTCTGGTTCAAGAACACTTAACTAAATAATTTCAAAATTAAAATTAATAATTCTATATTCTAAAATAATTGAGAAGGTTATTTTCTGTATCTAAACACCATATATTGCGTCCTCGCCTCAATAATTGAAGGAAAACTGTGACGGCCAACAATATTGTGCAGGCATTGCATTGTAGTGTCACAGTACAAACTCTAAAGCACCTTTAATAATTTACATGATGTAACAATGTGATGTAACTGATAAAAATGTGACGGCCTAACAATATTGTGCTGGCATTGTAGTGTCACAATACAAACTCGAAAGCACCTTAATAATTTATATGGTGTAAGCAATGTGATGCGATTGATAAAAAAGTGACGGGCTAACAATATTATGCTTCACTGGACTTTGGAGTGTCACATTACAAACTATAAAGCACATTTAATAATTTATATGTCTGCAATGTACAGAACAAAATGTGGTTTTCTTTCATATGTTATGGAAAAAAAATGATGATCTCAAATTATTATATATACATTTACTTGGTCAAGTACAAAATATAAGGCATTTTAATAATTTATATGTAGTCAATGTGATGTAAGTGACAGGATAGGAAAAATAATAACTTCTATGTTTCGGTGTTTTTAGTGAACCTCAGTAATATTATTATGTAAAATTATAATTTTTTATTATTTAAAACTAAAATTATAATTTTTTTATATTTTATCAAGTAGATAAAATTAAATATTTCTACCATTTTTTGTTATCAAAATTAACATAAAAATATCAAAATAAAAGGTGCAATCATAATTCGTATATGAATAGTCTTTTCAGAAATTGTAGTCTTATTACAGTCATAATACATATGATATGATTCATAGTATAATTATAATTCATATTATATGATTTAATTCAAGAAAAATTTTGGTGGCTAATATTTATAGGTGGGCTAAATTCCATTCTTTTTCCAGAAAAATGATTGGCCAATTTCTATTTAAAAAAAAATGAAATCGCTCAAATTTTATAGTATAAAATTATTTTAGCTTAAAAATTAGCAATATTGTATATTGTCTAATATAAAATAATTAGAAATCTAAACATTTTTACAAAATGATCATCAAAAATTTCAAAATTTGGATATTAGGGACTAGTAAGATTTCCCAAGGTTTTTAGACTTTAAGATAAACTTCATCCTTAAAAGTTTCCTTGAGGAACTACATTTTTAGAAACTATAAAGAGTCTAATGCCATAAAATATAAAAGAGTCTTTAATAATTCACATGGTATGATGCAATTGTATGACACTAATTAATAAGGTGAAATTGGGCATATTGTTATGATGCAATTCATATGAATTGCCTTTTTAGAAACTATAAAGAGTCTTTAATAATTCACATGGCATGACGCAATTGTATGACAATAATTGATAGAGTTAAATTGGGCATATTGTTATTAGCATTAGTTATAATTGGTATGGAAGTTTTCATTTTAGAAAAAACTAAAACATCTTTAATAATTTATTTGGCATGATTCAATTTTTATATAATTCATGTGGCATGATGCAAATTTTATAAAATTAATTGATAGGATCAAATTGGGTATGTTGTTATTAACACTAGTTGTAGTTGATATGACAAATCTAGTGCCCAACTTTGGTAACCTTAATAATTGATACAATGCTTTTTTTGGTGGGTTCTTCTTTCTACACTTTTATTCAAGGTGTGACTATCCTTGACTAAGTTCGACTTCTCCATAGTATTTTGATGATTTGACTTCTAGTGTTTTTTTCTCACTTCTCTTTCCATACACTTTTCATCTTTCTTTTATGTCAAAGACAACTATATTTCCATTTAGAATGGTTGTTGCATGTTATATATCTTGGTTTATTCTAGGTAAATTTGTCATATTCTATATTGACATTACACCCTCAATGATTTAGAGTTACCCACCCTAGCCACTATATACCTCAAGATGTTTGTAATTTTTTAAATTAGAAATAATAAATATTTCTCTTGCATCATTGTCTTCAAGGCTTCTTAGGTAAAGAAATGTTGCTCCATGCTCTAAAATATTGTCAAATTCGAAATAAGGAACTATTCTATGGATTCTGAAATGATTTTTAAATAGTTGGCAAAGTGTTTCATCAATTTACATGGCATTGATAAGTCAAATCATGATGGTAAAAATAGAACCAATTGAAAATCGTTGTCATTTTCTCAAGACGTAGTATGGTTTTAGGTGAACCATGATTTTTGGTCATGCAACACCAACATGTTTTTCACCAGCAACATAATCACTTCGAAAATACTACACCTGGACTATGTCTCACGAATCAACACTTATATTATATTTTTGTATACACCACGATCTCAAAATTAATCAAAAACCATGCATATCTTTGTCACGCCATACATTACACATAATAGGTATGCCATATACATCACATACACCAAAATATGCAACACCAAGAATATTGTGAGAGTGGCCCTTGGCTTTATTCTCCACAAAAATTTGGTTTACCTTTAATTGATACAATATACGATGCCAATGTTGTGATATCCTTGACTTGAAGTTTGTGTGTGTTTCTATATATATATATTCTTTTTGGATCTTTAAGTTTTAAAGATATATGAAGGAATTATTTATTAGGATAATGGATGACTGCAAATTTGTATTTAAGATGTTGATAACCAGTATAGAGGTCTAGAAAATTAATGTCGGAGTACACCTGGTTGAAAGAGATGAGGCTACAAATTTATGATGTATATTAATTATCTAGCATTAAGTCCTAGGCATAGAATGTAAAAGATTACATTAATTCTGAATTATGGAATTGACCAATTTATTACTTCCCTAAAAGACATGACATCGTCTTTGGGAGTGGGAAGCAAAGCTTATAAATGAGCTAGTAACTACCTGCCACTTGTCAGTGAGGTGGAGGTAGTTACCAACTACCAAAAGAGTGGTATATGGGTAGGAGGACTATTCTATTTTTTTCTTCTTCTTCCTGAAAAGAAGAACCCACGTTGTCTTACAGAGACTCATGTGAAGCAAGTGAAAAGAAAAATAAAATAAAATAGATTGTAGAATTGTGTTCAGGGAGATACATTCTCGAAGAAGTATTAACGCTGAGAGGATTTGAGTACTCGAATATTAATTTTCCTAGAATTCACAAACTTTAAGTTGGTATTCTGAACCTTGCTTATGTGCAATATTTGTAAAGTGAAATACTATGGATTCTAGTTTTTGAATTGTATATTTAATGATGGACATGTCTTGATTTTTATATAGATACTGTGAAAAAGTTCCAAGTTGGAAAATTAGAGTAAATAAACTCTAAAAAATGAAAAATATAGAGTGAACACATCTATAAGAAAGCTTTTGTATAGAAAATGAGAAAGAAAATGTTACTATACATGTTTTATTTTAACTATCATTGTAGTTGATGTAGTTGAATTTCTCATTTGATATATATATATATATATATATATATATATATATATATATATATATATATATATATATATATATATATATATATATATTCATTAATTTGCTATAACAACCATACAACGAGAAGAATTATGGTAATAATAACTATTTTTTATTTCATTTTATTATAAATAATCTTGTAAGAATTACAGTAGGTCATACCTAGAAGGATTGATATATTGGAGAGGAGGTCTTGGTAGATATATATATATATATATATATTCCCAAGGAAAAATTGTAACTTCATTATTTAAAATATTGAAAATTACATACTATAAATGCTGAAAAAGGAGAATATCTCAAAATTGGTGGCCATATCTCACCACATACTTTATAGAGTTCCAAAAATTATTGTTGCATAGAAATATTGTAAACAAATCTAGATAAACATAAGAATATATTTAAAACCATAAGTTCTAATATTCAGAAAAATAAACAAAAAGATATCCATCTATGTTCTATGCAGAATCATGTTAGTGTTGCTTCCCATGTCTCATGATCAATGAATGGTCTGTGAAAATACTAATAGAAATAATTTCCAATAGACTGCTCTTGAATCATCCAAATATCAAAATGTCTTTTTGCTACTTCTTTGGATAAATTATTAGAAATCTGGTTCCTTTCCCTGTAGATATGACATCAGATCACACAGTCAAATTGTGATTTTAATGGTATTACTTCTTCCAACATATTTCTGAGTGTGTGCACGTGAAAATTTGATTGTAAATTGAACCAATTTATGAAAAGTTTAGAATCACCAAATATCTGAGGAACATGTAAGGTTTTTCATCTCCCATCCTCCCCAACTTTTGGAAATGGAAATGGGATCCCAGCTAACCCAAGCAAACAATATTCCTTCATTTTTCCTTTCCAAATAAACCTACAAAAAATATATTTTATTCTATGAAGAATTCCTTTTGGGATCCATGATAAATACATCCAATACACAAGGATGGCCTCCAGTACTGACTTGATAAGAGCTAATATACCTTCCCTTGATAACCAAGGATGATACCAAACATTTATTATACTTTCAATATTTTCTACCAACCACATCCAATCTGCAATTTTATAACTATTATGTTTTAGTTGAAATCCCAAATAATCTAGTCAATATTCGAATTCCAAATGTCGATAAGGAAATATATATTTTGCATAATTTATTTCGAAATGTGTTCATCCCACAATAGATAAAATATATTTTTCCTAGTTAGTTTCCATCCCTGTGGCGTTACAAAAATTTTGAGGTTATTTCTGAGCACATGTGGAATCATTGATAGCCCCACTCAAAAAAATGAGGACATCATCTACAAAGAGTAGATGAGTCAAGATAATATTTGTAGCATTTTTTACACCTTCGAATCTCCCCTAAGTCCTCTCTTCGGAAAAAATTCTACTAAGACCCTCGATGACCAGTAGAAACAACAAAGGTGATAACAGGAATGCTTGCCTGAGACCAAGTTCTGCATGGAAGAATTGTGTTTCCGATCCATTGATAATAATGTTGTGGGATACAAAATCTATACAACACATTATCTAATTTATGAAATCATTTTGAAAACCTATGTGTGTCAAAAAAATCCTAATGTATAGCCAACTTGTCCTACCATATGCCTTGGATAGTTCTATTTTTAGGATCATGCCTTTAATATTCTTAACTCTTAAGTGGAGACCTTCCTATGCAATACCAATATCTTTGTGGATCTCACAATTTTACGAAAAAGCCAAATTTTTACTTGGAAATGTGTTGTGATAAGATATGCTTAATTCGGTTTGTTATGATCTTGGAAAATATTTTACATATGCAATTACTAATGAAATACGCCTAAAATCATTAAATATTTTGGCCTTATCTGATTTACGGATTAAGGCTATGAATGTGGCATTGAATGCATCATACATTCTCCCATTCACTCTACAATCCTCTATCACCCTTAGTAAATCTTGTCCAATAATATAAAAAATGGCAAGCTAAAATTCCACTGGCTACACATCTGGACTAGGGATTTTGTATTTTTTTAACCACTTCAACACAACCTCTAGTTCCCATATCGTCACAAGCATGTTCAGTTCTTCATTGACTTCCTCATTCACAAATTAGGAAAAGATACTAGCTACCTTAATAATTTCTGCTAATGACGCCTCCTATTGTTCTTTGTACAGATTCCTAAAATTTTGTATCCCAAGGTTTTCTATGCTCCTAAAAGTATGCATTAGTGCTCCCATCTGATTCTCTAGAAACCATATACTATTGATGGCCTTCTGACCTCTTGCATGTCATTGGAATAATTTTGTATTATCATCTCTCGCCTTAACCTAGATAGCCCTACTCCTAAGTATCCATGTTTCTTACTTCTCCTTTAATAACTTGATTTTCTCTCCCTCTAATTGTGTAATATCTAGTTTTGATTATGGAGTGTCATTTCCTCCACTATCATGGTCTTCTTACCTGACTAATCCGGACTCTATTTTACAGAGGGTCTCATCTTCCTTTTTTTTCTTTTCCTTTTCCCATTCAATCTTCCTCTTCTTTAGGCATATAATATTTCTAGCCAGCTTCTCCATCAAAGACCTATCCTCGTTTAGAGAACTAGCCTTCCATACCTCTTTGAAAATCCTTTGAAATTCCTCGTCCTTTAACCAAGTCACATTGAATTTTAATGGGGCACACGACTTTGGAGTGGTACTAGCTACTTCTAAGAATATAGGTGAATGATCCGATATACCTCCCAAACCCACCCATTGTCTAACCAAAAATATCTTATACATCAATGATTCCTTGATTAGGAATCTATCAATATTCCTTTGCTAACATAACATTCCATGTTATACAATTTCTCTGGGTAGGTTCTATAAAGGCTACTTCTATATCAATAAGGTTTTTTTTCTCCAATAACTATTAAACAAAATCAATGAGCGATTCCACCTGAGTGCATCTTCCCCAGTATTCTGCATGACCCAGTGAGAAATTCAAATATTCCCTCAATATTATATTCTCAGCTTGCATAAATGATAATCCCATGAAATCTTCCCATAAAATCATACGATTGTGAAATGGCCCATATATATTGACAATTCTAATATTAAAACCTAACTCTTCAGAGGATATATATCCCACTACTATTCCTTCCCTACCCCATATATTCATTAAATTCATCGTTCTACAGTTAATACCAACTACAATTCCATTGTATCTACCTCTTGCATCTAGGGCATGGGAAGTCCACCCTAATACCATAAATTCTAAAACAAATACAATTTTTTCATTATTCCTTAATGTATCTTGTGTTAAAATCACATCCAATCTTTCAGACTCATTTAATCTTTTGAGGGCTAGTTTTTTAGTAGCCAACTATTGATAATTAAATGATAGCCACTTATCGAGAAACCATGTCTAAGCTACCTTTTTCTCTAAGAACCCCATCAAGTGATAATTCTTTTCCTTGTACTACATCCATACTTACCTCTGGTAGACTTGGGTATCTTTGGTGGTGAAGAGATACCTATACCCCCCCTAGCTATTATAGGTTGTTTATCTATTTATCTCAGGTTATATCTATAGTTAGTGTTTGTCTCAGATGATATATCCATCATCGAGGGCTAAAATACTTTGGTCTATGCAAAAACAACAGGGAAAGGAGTCGATAAACATACAAGGACTTAAACCATGGAATAATCTAGAATACTTAAATTGCATAAAGATAATACCACCTCAACAACATTCTTTGAAATATTAGGTTCTGAGGATGGGGTAGAGAAATTGGTACGTGGAATGAGAATTGATGAAGATGCTCACGAACGAGTAACCATCATAGATCCCTGACTAGGACATGTAACTTTCCCCCCTTAATTCTTTTCGTTCCCCTTTTTTGTCAAAACAAACTTTTTTTAGGAGTTTGCGAAATAGAATTTGGGGCTTCTTCGTTTTTGAATGTGCTTTCATATCCACCCATATTATCCTCAACATCCTTCTCCTTAGCAATCAGTGGGAATTCTTTGAAAATGTGTCTTACTTCATAACACCTCCCGTATCTAAATGACACCCCTTCATAATCCATCTTCTATAGTCTGGAAAGAACTCTCCATATATATATATATATATATATATATATATATATATATATTAAGGTACTGAAAACCTGTGTAAGTATTGATGTGTAGAAACACATGTAAAATATAAGAGATATATGTATGCGCATGAAATTATTAAAAGGTTGTCCCAAGGACACCAAGGGAAAAAAATGATAAAATATTTCTCTATATTTATAACGTAATTTTATTAATACTAAAAGAACAAGGTTTTACTATATATAATACAAAATAATCAGATCATAAACAAAAAATTTCCTTGAAAAATCGCATCGTGCAACTGCAAATAGAATATCAATTTTTTTTTGTGAATATACATTTATATTCAATCCAACAATATAGAAAAGATTTCAGTCATGGAATTTTAATATAATAATTTCAGTTATGGCTAAGATTAAACATGCTAACATAACTTACATATAATTCTAAACATATTTTAAATGTGGGATTAAACTTCCTAACATATTGATAGAATTTAGGCTGAAAACCTTAAATATTTTACTTCTTCACATGAAGTAGGGTCTTAAATAAAAAAAAAAAAAAATGTTTAACATATGCTCAACATACAAAATCCTGAAATCATGTTCCCGACCTCAACGCCACATCAAATCATGCTCAAGTATATGGAGTAACCAAGTGTTTGGGTCATCTAAAGTGGTAATCGTCAGTTGACAAATTTTCATGGGTAAGAAGAATATTTTGAGTCTCCTCGTCGAAATAAGAAGTCTGTAACAAATTTGTAGGCTATAATTACATGTGGATATATGCCAAAAACGGAAGACTATATGAAAATTTTATATACTTATGCACATAAGATATAAGATATATCAGAAATTATATTCATAAATATATAATAATTACGAACCATAATACCGTGGTGAGAATAAATACATATTATTAATAAAAACCAAGTTTTATTATTATATTATATGTGGATTGTTAGTTTTTAGGCTTCTGTGGTTATCATTTATAACAAAGATCCTCGAATTATCCACAGTGTAAAGAGAATCATGTCGATGTTTCAAATCCCAATGGGGATTCAAGGATTGGTCCTGAAGATGGATGCCCATTGGGATTCAAAACGTTGACATGATTCTTTTTACACTATGGATAATTTGAGAATCTATGTTATATATGTGGATTATATTAGCAAAACTTTATGTAGAAACTAATATTATATTGATATACAAAATAATGTTAATATAATAAGTATAATTAAATAAATATAAAACAATATGGCTATTATTATTTATATAGTTATTAATAATCAGACATTGTTAGCCTTTAAAAAAACACACACAACAATTATTAATGTGGTGGGTTGTGTTGTTGAAGTCTCGAAAGTTACTTCCTCAACATTTTGGATTCCACCCGGTCGGGAGCTTAAAAAAACGCCTTTTCCGTTGAAATGGTGCGCCCAACTCGGGATAACGAGACTAGTTTCCCGTATAAAGAGATTTTATATAACAAAAGAAATGAAATCAACACTAACGGGGTGATTTATTCTAATGATAACACAAACTAAAACTGAATCTAAATAATTCCCGAGATTGGATTCATTTATATGACTAAGGAGTAGAATTTCACAGTCATGAAATAATATAGATCATTGCATACTTAATGAATATAAGCACTTTTAAGAGCCTAAATAAATTTAATTGATTTAGTTGATGAAGAAAATTTATCACATAAACGATCTCTAAGGCTCACATCTAACAACATATCGTTCAATATATTATATTGATAGTAATAAGAGCATATGCCACTTCAATTCTTATCTTAATGAAACTAATAGACAGAAATAATTTTACCAAAATTTCAAAAACATAAAACAATCAATACATAGATAATAGTACCCGTTGCACCATAGCTTTAGATATGAAAAGATAGCTTCAGGGTTCAGACTTTCAATTAGATAACTTTCATTCAAACAATAGTGTAAGCTCCAAAATAATTCTTCTCAAAATTCTAGACCCCTTTCTAAATGCGTGAAAGGGGTTTAAATACTAATTAATATTAAAAAAATAAAGGACTTGTAAAATAATTCTCTAATATTACTCTAAACTATAAAACTAGAAACTCTGAAAATAAAATGCATAATCTGTAACAGTCTTATGACTGCTTCCCGGATTCACTCTCTAGTTGGTCTTTGAGCTACCATGCTTTGACCATATGTTTGAGCTGGGGGGATGAATCGGATGCATTCTCATCTGTTGTGTGAATACTGCATCGTTCAGTGCCGGAAGAAGCTGAGCTGCTGTGTTGGATAGGCACCTCAAAATTATCAATTGGTTATGATGCATAATCAACAAGTGCAAGTAAATCTCCATATTTAACCATGTCAGTTTTTTTATTTCAAGAGATTTTCTGTTTGATGTATCTTGTTGGGATTGCTTTAGGAAACAGATATCTAGCATGGTGTCCTTTGTTACTTCTTGAATCGGGTTGGCTTGCAAAAGAGAATCTTTTATATACTGAGAGATGCTGGAAGATAAATTATTAGCTCTGATAATAGCTAATTTTGTGCTCTTCATTTTAGTATCCCAATCTCCAAATATTATATATTTAATTGATTCTTCAAGACGAGGGAGATCGATCGCTCTACCTTGTGAAATTTCTTGCCAATCTATATATTTTAACACCTTATCATCAATATTTGAACATAATAAGTTCTCAGATTATAAACCTTAGTAACTAATTGGTCACTGGTCTTACTTTCCTCTTGAATTTGATTATACATCTGATAGAAAATGTCTTGTTGTGTTACTAGTAATTCTTCTAACTTTGTTGCTTGTTTTTTTACTTCATTGATTTAGGGCATTTCATGGAGCTTTTCAATCCTTTGCTGCAATTGATTAATTTTTTTATCTTGTTCTTTAATCTCATTTTTTAGTTTGATTTTGAGACCTTCAAGCTCTTGTTGTAGATTATTGATGCTTCATTGCAGCTCCTACTTTATATTTTCCTTTTCATCAAAGAAAACTTGCTCCATTTGAGAAATTTTCTGATCCTTTTCTATAATTAATGATTCAAATTCTTTTGCCTTATGAATTGTTGCATTTGTGTAAGCACTTGAAAATTTATATAATCTGTTAAGTTCCCTCCCTAGAGCTGATTGAATTTCTTTCCGAAGGACTTGCATTAGTGTTGCATCTATAGGAAGTTCTTGAGAATATTCCATCTTCCGCTTCTTCTTTTACCTAGTCGTGGAAACTTTGTTTCTTGGACTATAAAATACGTCCAGTGTAGTTATTTATTCAATTTTTAGGACTACTTCAGTAGTTGGGAAAGACGATATTATTTCCATATCTTGGGCTGATGTATCTTTTTGTTTCTCCTCTGTATCATTTTGTCCTTAGATCTGGCTTTGGTTAAGAATAATTTTGGAAACCTCTATAGTAAATGAGCTTTCCCTGATTTCTTCCTAATCTTTGGAGTTGTTTATATCGGCAGAAACATGTTGCACACCTGGCTCATATATATGAGTTACAGGACTTGTAGCACCCACAATAGGCATGGTTTCTAACTGAATGTGGCATTCTGAGTAGCAGGAGTTTAGTCTTAGATAGTGCTTTCTCAAAAGCTTCCTAATTTAGGAATAATTTATCATCTTGTTGAACATTTGTGATTTTTTCTTCTTGAATTGGTACCGATACCTCAGAAGTCATTGAAACTATAACCTATTCTACCTTCTGCTCTAGTCTGTGAAACAAATAATCTAGAAAATGGGCATTTCTTTTTCTCGATACACTTTGAATCTTAAAAAATATTCCAGGCTGAACCTTTCAGCTGACTTTTGTTGAACTATTGAAAAATCGGGAATTGATTCAAATATATCGTCAAATCTATCAAGCTCGCTTGAAAATTCTCGCAGCTTGACCTAATTCATTATTTCCCTATAAATACCATATGAATCATAATTTATATTGGGTAAAACTGTAAAATTGAAAGGTTTTAACAGATCAATTTCAAGGCAGGCATGCTTGAAATTTTCTAGGGCATATGAACCACAAGAAAAAAGGAAATGTTGGCCAAACGATCTTTTTGGCATCTTTCAGGGTTTTTGTCAAACCATTACCAACTGTTTGATAATAAATTTCTTTAGCCATAAATTTGTTTGGTATATACAAGGGTAGGACATGATTATGGGAGTAACTTCAAAAAATTTGGATGTATGTGAATTTCTCTTCAACAAACCACCTACCTACAGAATTAAGACTTTTATTGGCTTCCGGGGTGACTCTAGGGATTTTTCTTTCGAAAATGACTTGGAAGACCAGGAGCATTATGTCATTTTATATTATGAACATATAAGAGTGATATTTCACTTCCCACGGTAAATCTAACTGTATGTAGATGGGGGTTTCAACTTCTCTGGTCCATTTCCATCCTAATGATGAAAATTCAAACGAAAAACAGATCGCGTCTAAGATATTAGAACTCGTATAAAAAGGGGGGACTGCATTGTGTGGGGCATTTTGAGTTTCTTTATAGGCTGTGATAAATCTTATCAAATTATCAGAAATAATAGTAGCCCAATCTATAATATAGTCATTAAAGGCTGCTTCTATCAAGGGTGTCTAATTCTATTTAAACTTGGTCGTATTTACAGATCCAAAGAGACGACACATCATTGGAGCTATCTGAGAGAATGAGAATTTAAGATAGACAACTGAATACATACCCTTATAATCATGCTTATGTCGGTTACAATCATTTCTCCATTCTTTAATTACATTCGTAGGATGATCATTCTCCTGCATGAACTCTTGCACAAATTATCTGTCATATCTCTTCTGGGGTTCTGGTAGTTTATACATATTCTTCAAATCTGATGGCCTGAGAGAGCCAATAATAGTTATGCTTCTAGTAACAAATTGCCTATCTCTGATATCTACATTATCCAACACCCATTTCTCTAAATCAGTATATGGTATCATTTTAGGACGACCAAAAATTCTATGAAGAAAAGAATTAGAAATATCCGTCCATGATTCTGAATCATTGGATAAAGTATCATCAACCACAACTTTTCTGTCTAGAATTACTTGTGGTTTCTCATTCTTGAACAAATGATAGATCCATTCCTAGCTTGAAGAACGAATCTTTAGGCTTCATGTAGTATCCGAGATTATGGGAACCATTTTGTTGTTTTCCTCTTGTTGTATGACTAACAGCGATGGGGTGGCAAATTTTCGCCGTGATTTAATCAGCATTGACATCATTTTATGCCTAAGTTTTTGGAATTACCTTATTGAAAAGAAAACTAGAGAGGATAAGTTGAAATCACTTCAAATGCTATTAACTATCCTATCAATTTAACTCATGCATAATGGGAAATACTTGGTATTAAATCTGAAATAATTACAAATCGATTGCAAGCCTCGAGATTAAAAAACACATGAATTAACATTAAATTGATAAGCATGGGTTTGTGTGATTTTCAAAGATTTCATGACATTGGGATCTGTTGATCGAAAATTTTGGTAGTTGGCGAGTTTTAGCACTTCAAATCAATCTGCGAAATGCGAAATGCGAAATGTGATAGCGCAATGATTTTAGATGAGGTGAGATATCTGGGTATGTTAGATGACAAAATGTAATATCGACATCTATTATGTTACGGGTTTCACTACTTCACATTTTAGCGATTCACATATTGTCAATTCGCTACTCGCATTTTGGCACTTTGCTATTTTGGCTTCGGAAATTCGCTATTCGCAATTTCGCTGTTGTTTTCTTCCCGCTTTTATACTTTTTTTTTTTTTTGCTTTGTGGGTTCTTTAGGTTATTTTCTTATATTTTAAGGATAATTTAAAACTTAATCTAATAAAATCCTATCTTTAGGTTTTATTTCAAAAAATAAATACTGACCCTAAAAAATTTAAAGGGTCCCTATTATTCTTTCTAATATATTTTACTTGGATAATGGGGGGTTGTTGTAATACTACAACATGGGGATATACACTTATTGGTGTATATAAACCACATTGGTAAATGTGGTTGCAAATGTATTTCATATACACCAATTGGATAATATCAATGACATTGGTAAATGTTGTTGTGTTAGTCTGTAATAACATTTATAGTTGTCATTATTGATTATTATTAAATATATTTCACAACTTTAAATTATTAAATAGAATTAGATTTGATAAATTATCTTCAATCAAATGCTTTCTATATTGGTATATGATTGAATATCAACCCCATTAATAAATGATGCGAACACATTTATAGTTTTCTGTTGTGTTCTTATTAAACTGATTTCCTTTAAATTATTAAATAGAATTAGATTTGATAAATTATCTTCAATCAAATGCTTTCTATATTGGTATATGATTGAATATCAACCCCATTAATAAATGATGCGAACGGATTAAATATATATATATATATGTGTGTGTGTGTGTGTGTGTGTGTGTGTTTATTATATCATTATATTGATTGATAGGATAAAACACTCAACATAATTTATTTTATGTGCATCAATGTTCATTCTGTATTTGGTCTTGGTCTAGGTTTGACTTCATTAATAGGAGGGAAATAGCAACATGATGATAGTCCGTAGTCAATGGGTCAGCTTTGAATTCTTTAGTTGTTTCTCTCTGTGATCTCGATGATTGATCACCATGGAGGGAATAGTCGATTGACGCTTTCAATTTATTGCGAGGATATTCCATTGATATAATTTAGGTTAAACAAAAAAAAAACTTTTATCTATTGAATTTAAGGATGGTCCAAAACTAAATGCACTGTGAAGTCAATGATATTTGCATGCTTCTCAATAGCATGAGAATAATGTGTGAGGTCAAATAAACATAAAAAATACAACCATCTTATTCAAACTAAAGTTCGAGAATATATGAACTCGGATTGTATCCCATTACATTTCTTTTTTTAATTAGAGATATACAAATTTTAGGGCATTGCATTGTAATAGGGTGAATCGTGGGAATGGAACAAAGTGATAGTTTCCAAGATATAGTTGAAGAAAGAATTAGGAGAATTTTGAGGTATAAAATGGGCCACCTAAGGAAATTATAAAATAATATTGGAAATAATAAAATAATATTAGACTACATCATCAAAGTTTAGAGGGAAAAAAGAAAAAACTAATTTTTCAACTCGTATTTTCAACTTCTCTCCCGATGGGTTTACTCAAATTTTTAGCAGGAACACTCATTGGATTCATAATTTGATTCCTCGTACAAGGAGGACCCATGTTGCATACTTTCAATGGACCCTACAACACGAAAAATGAGAAATAAATGAAAAATATGATTGCAATCACATTTTTTTCAAGTATTTCTCGTTTTTCATGTAGCATCGTCCATCGAAAGTATGCA
This sequence comes from Pinus albicaulis, assembly GCA_034641835.2. Lineage (NCBI taxonomy): Eukaryota > Viridiplantae > Streptophyta > Pinopsida > Pinales > Pinaceae > Pinus > Pinus albicaulis. The sequence goes on from CM076583.1 coordinate 840,680,339, forward strand.
ACATGGGTACTACTTGGATGAGTAATTAAATTTTGCATATAGTGAGTACTCCCACTTGATATTTGAGTAAAAAATTAGGGATATGAGTTGAGAATACAAGTTGAAAAATTAGTTTTACTATTTTTTAGTATTTTTACTTTTTTACCCCAAATATGGTGAATCATCCCCCATAGTTGACATCATCATCTTGAATCATATTGGTTCTTATAAAGTTATTTTTGGTTGTAAATTTTTCTTAGGAGGATCATTTTATACCTAAAAAGATCTCTAATGGTTGGCTTGGGTGAGAAATAGTAGCTTACGTTCACGACCAAAAAATTGTTTCTCCACATCGTTGCACATTTGTTTTTGGAATATCGTGTTGCATTAATGGATGATGAATGAAAAACCTTGAAATATGACTTTGGAAAGATAGATTTTATCTTCTCTCGAGATATTATTAAGGGTGAAAAATATATCAATTCACTTATCATTGATTAAATTTATCCCTTAGTATTATGAGAATAGAGGATAAATTACATGGGTGCTAAAAGAGAAAGGAACACCAAAAGCTCATATTTGAGCTTCTTAGCAGTCAACTTGTTATTATGTTATGATATTGACATCCAAAAGTTCCTTATCAAGAGAGGTCATATGACATTGAAACATAATTTGTTGGTTGATGTGATGGTGCTATTTTCTATGTTGGGTTTTCATCTGCGTATAGCATGAAAGAAGCTTGGAGGGAAACCAAGGGGCTCTCTTAATATTGCAGATATGCAACTCTCTTTAGACTTGGGGAAATCCTTTGGGGTGTTCTGGACAAGTTCCTTGGAATTGAATTGCCTAAAAAATTCAATGTTAAATAAAAAATTAAATTGTGTTGTGATGTAAAAGAAAGCATATTGAGCTTAGTCTACTCAATGTGTGAGTGAAATTTTTTTAATATTGAATGCTCTACAATTGCAATTTGAAAAAAGGAATATTCAGGACATTTACTGAATTCATTATCAAAGACCAAAGACACTTGATGGTGGATGTTATCAATGAAATGGAGGTCAGTTGAAGAAGATGTGAGGTAGAAGTATATAGTGTTTGTCATAGACCAACAAGTGGGATCTACAATATCTAATTGAGGATTGGAGAATGGACTACATGGATCCATATTTATGTATTGTGTTTTGAGTTGTCAGTGGATTTCTTGCTTGCTTTTTTGAACATAGCATTGGAGGGCTTGTATCTAATCCAGGATGGACAGCTTGCTTAATGAAATTTATTCTTGCGTCATTGTACATTGTAAATCCATTCCTTGAGTTTGCATAGTAAATTGTAGTGTAGCTAGAAGGGAGATATAGTTACAGGTTTTTCTCCATAAACTATTTGATGAATGGTGTACTATAAATATTCATTGGTAGGTGTGGAAAATGTAAAATTGTGATGGGTACAACTACTATTAAACTTATTTCCCTATAGAACTAGAATATTGATTAGACTACTAATAAATATTTTGATTTAGAGGAGACATAATATGAAGTAAATAAGCATCTTTCAGGTGAGATACGATCAATCTAAAGAGTTCCTGCATAGGAGAGTTCAATCATTCACCAAATAATTCGTACATAGATAATATTGGAAATTCATTGAGGAATTGAACATATTCCTTAAGCATAGGATCCAATCTAAGTCATCACAAAAAATAAAAATAAAAATCTCTAATTATAGAATAATATCAAGAATTCTACATTTCTCCATTATTCTAAGTTACTCTCTTAATGGAGAAATGTATCAAAGTAAAACATGAATATCATACAACTTGTTATCACTCCTAGAGACAACCATGAGTTGTGAAGGACCAGTGCCTATGTCATCTTAAAAGCCAAGAAGGTTCAAAAAAACTTTCCATGGTCAAGGGCATAAACCCTCTTGTTCATAAATGATTTTTTAACAAAAAAAACTTCATAATGTGGGACTCAGACCTCAAAAATAGAGATATACAAGCAGCAGTACCCAGAAGTAAACAATAAGGGTCTTAGGAATTCATTATTGAAGATGGATATGAATTTTATAAGCCGTGAGGAGGGCCAGATCATGAGACGCAGTGCGTAGTTATCAAAATATGAAAGCACAGTAAAAATGGTAGCAAATGGAGGAAGTATTAACTGCAGATAGGCTTATTACCACATAAGAATCTATCATTAGTTAGTATAAGAAGAAAAGTAAATGAAGGAGGTGAAACATATGAATATAATATCATAGCTCCGAGCCATATTTAAAGCATAATAGACTAATAGACATGAGTATCTGAGACAGATAAATTCATTCCAGTTAATCAAGCGCTTGCATTCCAGTAGCATAGAACATAAAAAGAGTGATGAAGTGCTAAAAAGTTTGTATATGAATATAATAGAAGAAACACAAACTGTGACCGATCTCACTAGGAATCCATCTCATAGAAAAATAATTTCATTATAGTCTCTCAACGGGATGCTTCAACATAAAACACAGGAAGTCCTCAAAACTTTACAAAAATAGGGATTTACAATTAACAAACTCTGTTCTGGAAAATCTGGAACCCCTCTATAGACTCAGGTTCTTTATTTTATGATCCCCTTTGTCTACCATTAGCAGAAGATATTTTTGGATCAACATTTTTTCACCGAAATATCTTTTATGTTTCTTGTCTCTATCAGAAGCAAAAACCGATGAGGAGGAAAAATGCCTCTCATCATCTCTGTAGTGGCCTTAGAATAAGCGCCAACCAAAAGTGAAAAAATTAAACAGAAAATAAAAATGTATAGGGTGAAATGACAATTTCACCCAATATTACAAAAGTAAAAAATAAATAACAAGGCCACTAGGGCCAGAGTATGATCATCATTTTTTAGAAGAACGAAGCGTAACAGCCGCCAGCTGAGTTGGAAGCACCGATGACACGGACGAACCAGTTTTATGCTTCTGAGGAGGCGGGGACTGGAGGGATGGTGTGACAACTGGTATATTTACAAAATCACTGCATTTTTTTCATATGGTTGCTCTTGGCAGGGACATAGTGTTGAAAATCTCCACTGAGGCTTGCATATCAGTCAATTCCAAATAGTCCACCGGTATAGCCAAGCGCTGTCTGATCTTATAGAGAAGGGAAATTTCCTTCCTTAGGGCAGAAATTATAGTCTCAGCTTTCAGATGAGTGGTTTTCTCATAAGGAATATTTGTCTGATTCATTACCATTGCAAGCTTCTCTTCGTAATCAGTTTGAATTGAAAACGTGGCAGTCGTAGAATCCCAACATGATGGGAGGCCTGCTTTCACCAGCTCATCCCACTCTTCCTCAAACTTCCCCACTCCCTTGGCGACCCAATCCAAACCACTCAATGCATTTACGTGCACGGTCTCTTTCTCAATTACCCTTCTAATTTCCATCACTCCCATGAAACTGTCTTCAATCCCTTGTACAGCCAAATCTTCAGAGCACAATCCATTTAGGTAGGTGATATACTTCTTAGCAATGAGTACTTTTGTCTCGGCTTCTTCCTGTCCTTCCTGCAACTTCTTTTTGCATAATCGGACGGCAAGTTTCTTCTCATTCATTAACATAATAAAATCCAAACACTTCCTTACCTCAAACCTGATGTCAGTCCAAATGAGACGTCTGGCTTCCATGAGGGTTGTATTCCCTTTCATCTAATTATTTAGGTCTTTGATAACCTTCTCTTGCAGCAGCTTCTCCCTCTTCACTTCGTCCACCTTTGTTTGCAGGGCCGCTATTACTTTATCGTTTTGTTCCATCCTAGCCACCAACTCTTGAATTCTCTGTTGTGTTGTATGAGCTTGCTTTTCTGAGACTTTTAAGTATGAGAGGGCCTTGGTTAACTATGTAGAGGTAGCACCTGCTGTATCAGAAGTAGGGGTCACGCAGACATGGGTATCCCACTTGGCTTGCAAATCGGCTAATCTCTGTCTGAAGGTAGCTAGTTCTGCAACTGTTTTGGCATTCTCATCCCTTTCCCAAGCAATTGTATTTGTGAGGGTCTATTTTTCTTTTTCCGCCTGGGCTAATTCCTCAAGTTGTACGTAGTCCCCACGAGGAATGTTGAGTCTCCTCCTTAATTCTGATTTTTTGACCTTCAAATCCCTGATGATTTTTGTCCAGATTCCTTCCTTATCGCTTCCTTTTTCACTCATTATTCTTTTGAGATGGTGCAGGTTATTGCCGACCCCCCTAGAATTTTCCCTTTCTTTTTTCTAATTCTCTACCACCTCTTTTTATTTTTCCTCAAGCTTCCTTAACGCGAGCGCGAGCTTTACAACCTCATGACTTAGCAGATCCCCTGTGCATTGATGTAGGCCTAGTTTGTCAGTTATGGGAACCTTTGATAAATTGAAAACAACCTCTAGAGCCTTGTAGCTGATTTCATTAGCAATAGGGTCTAGCACTGCCTCCATGACAGCTATTATCAGTTGTTCTTTATCCATATCTAGCTCTGTGGTGAGCCAGGTATGATAGTTATCTATGAAACCAGCCAGTTTTGCTCGAAGCTTCTCCCTCACTGTCCTATTTCTGTTTATGATTTCTTCCCTTACTTAGGCTTTGTCTACCAAAGCAGCCTGTGATATCCCAGAGGGTTCCAAAGAGGAGGCATCATCATAATTTACTCTGAAAAAACCTTGCTCTTATCTGGCTCCCCATATCTGATTAACTCCTCTTGAGATAGCTCATCCCAGATTATCTCCACATCATCACTTTTATGCTTTTTGGAGCGATGGGATGCCTCCCCTATATACAAACCTTTCGGCTCCTCTGAAAAATCCACCTCATCAGTCTGTCATTTCCTACCTCTGCCCACTAAAGCAGTGTCACCCCTTCCTTCTTTTGCCAAAGATTCAGCCTCCATCTGTAAAGCCAAGGGCCATGTGTCAAGGTTAGCTCTCCATTCAATGAAAGGCCTAGTCTCATGCACATATGCAGTGGACCTAATCTTCCTTTTCCTATTTGAGATAATTCCTTTTGGGTAATAGGGCCAGACTTTCCCCAACACTAAATCCATTCCCTGAAGCAGCATCTCCACTGTGGAGAGGGTGTGTCTTGAATTTACGGTAAAAGGGCCAATGGTGTTAGGTAGCTTGAGGATATAACCCTTCTAAGCAGGAACGAAGTGGAAATTCTCTACCTTCATGGTTTGGAAAATGTATTCAAGGGCGAAAACCGGCATAGCAGGGAACAACAGCAGGCGGTAGGGGGGTACATCAGCGTCATAGACTCTGATCTCAGTGTAATCATCAAACAAATACCAATCACCTGTGCTTTCCTCATTTCTAAACTGCAACCAGTATTTTTTCTCGAGAAAAATCCTGGGCAGGGGGCTGTCATGAAGTATGGAGTAGGTAATGGTCATGAACTCATTCAAAAACCTTAAGTAACCCCTCCCATTAGGCTACTGACGTACTGAGACGTTCCATTCAAAGACGGTTCTTGGTTGGCCGTTCGTTCTTCAGAGTTTTTTGAGGCCCAAAGCTTCGAACTTGTCAGCGTGCTCAAACAGAAATAGGTAAAAGACTAGTGAGAAGAAATGGAAAGCCGTCGAAGAGGTTAGTTCGTAAAACTAGGTCTGGATGGCCAAATCCATAAAAGTGGGGATATCTAGAACGAAGCCTGGCTAAGAGATGAGCCAAAGGAGGGCTATGCACTCTTTTGACACCCTCCCGACCTCTCTAAGACCTAGTAACTCAGAAATGAAAGCGAGAACAGGCTGGAGGCCATCTGTGAATGCGGTCAAGGGCACCATGTCCCAAGACGAGATGGATGTGAGGCGGGAGTCTGAGATAGAGGAGAGGAATTCACTCTGTTATTTCCAGGGTAATTTGGAAAAGTGATGTGACAAGGACAGCTCTGTGAACTCGACATACTCCGGGTTATGTGGGAAATGGAGGGCGTTCTTAATGAGCTTAGGGGATATTCGGAAAACCTTATTTCCCTGAGCTGAAAGGAATATATCCATGTGTTCGTCATAGGTGTCTCTGAGCCAACATATGAACTCGGTGACTAGGAAAGTGAGCGGAGCAATATGGTAATGTAGGCCAGACCGAACGACTCTGAACCAGTCTTGGCCTTTCAGATGACTTTCTAACAGGTCGAACTTGACACGGGAGACACTGAAAGGATACTGTGGGTCGCGAATGCGGGCCTGTGTATTAGTAAGGGGGTCAGGTCCAGGGATGGCCCTAACTTCACGGGCTTGGGGGGTTTTCTGGTTTAGAATTTATGGACTTGACTCTCTTAATGACCATTTTGAATGAGTAAAGCGGAAGGAAAACTGTAAGGAACAGGAATGGCTAAATACCTATGACCAGTGCGGAAAAACCAAGAGGGAAAGAGACGCGAGGGGCTGAAAATGACGTGTTGATGTAATCCAAGCTTAACTGTTAGGAAAATTGATAAAAACGAGTAATTTACCCAGATGGGTCTCAAGCAGGGTTAAACAAGTCATATTTTATGAAAAACGAGGCTCGGGTAACAACTAGGATGGTTGACGTCATAAGGACGTCGACACTGAGGCACGTGGCATTTGGGTATTAGCTGTTAAGAGTCGGGTAGGTGTGAGCCACAAGCCGGGTTAATACTAGTACTCGTCGTGTACTAGCTTTCCTGACTTACCTTACCTTTGCCTTTACGTGCACCACCTAGCCATCTCGAGGGGTCCACCACAGAGTTCTGGCAGGGGCTTGTGAAGTCCCTTCGCACTGCGCCACTAAACCACGGAACAAGTGAAACCTACCCCACCAAGCTATGACATCTTGGGGTTCCGGGGGTCAAAGCTCCATTCTCTTTGTGCCTTCCTTGGTGCCCCCAAAATCTATCCACGTGGCAACGATGTTTGAACTATCCCATTGTATGACCCGCGGCCTTTCTGCTTAGTTATAACACCTTATTTACTTCCTTTTCCGTGGTCTTTATGAGGGGAGAATGTCACATATTTCCCTCATATCTCGAAATTCGCTCACACTGCCCGATACTATGTCTTAGCTTATTCCAAGATATATATTTTTTCCGAACCTTGTGAGATGAGGGTTATCATAACAACACAACTGTTGGTCTAAGTTTGAGCTAGGCTTACAATGGTACATAAAAAAACTTGATATTTGATCTTTCATTTTTCCGTCTTGATAAAAGGTCAACGCTTGTCCATTTTCTCATGAATTTTCATCTTCATCTTTCTTTCCACAAGGTAGTGATGGATTTCTCCTCTTTCTTACATTTTATACGCCAACAATGGAACACTTGAACTATTAATCTCTTCTTTCTTGATCTTGATTATAGACTAACATTCTTTGTTTTCAACACTGTTGTAAGTTCCTGGAACTTATACTTGTCCTTAATGTTTTCAATTTATTCAAGTTTTATTGCTTCTTCTCGACTTCCAATATCTGCACACTTAAAAGAAATGCTAAATTCATAAAGAGAACCATACTGGTTCTTGTCATCCTGCTCTTTTAAGAGATATTTCCTTTCTTCATATTTCTTTGCTGGCATAGGTGGTTGTTTCATGTCTTCAACCTCTTTCATCAATTATGTTGTTTCAAACATGCTATCTTGCATTTAATTTGTGGATGGAGGTAGGCATCTCCTCTCACCAAACAACAACTCATCAATAAGATTTTTTTAATGCATAAGATGATTTTACCACTTTACACGAGATACATAATTCTCATAAAATTTGACTTCATATATTTTTGCATTAGAGAAAGTTTCTCATAAGAAAATTCATATTCTACATCCTTCATCCATCATTGCAGTCTCAACGTTGACATCTTCAGTTTCACAATTAATTATGGGATTGAAAGCACAATAATCATTTTTAGAACAATACTTTCATCATTTTCAGCCTCAATCAAATTCTACTTCATTTCTAAAATATCCCACAATAATTTTGCATTTTGAATCTCACCATATTCATGTAGTATATTGAACAAGATGTTTTCATCTAAGATGTAACGTTGATGCATCTCTACTCATATCATGTTTCAAATTAACATAAACCTCTTCAACATAATTCAATAAATCTACCTTATGTAGTATTGCTTTCTTTTGAATTTCCCATATTTCATAATTTATACCTGAGAAAGAGAATAGATCTTGCGTTAACCTTTTTAATGTTTGATATATTTCATCAAATTCTTCACTGCGTTGATCCATATCTGCATTCTGATCTTAGACTTATCAAATACAGATCCATCAGCGTCATTCTGAAACTCTTCACCAAATTCAACTGAAAAACATGTTGCATCTATCTCTTGATGCTTTCTCCTCGTAAGTTTCAGTTTTCTTCGAGACTATTTCAGTATCCTTTGCTGACCCATCACTAAATTTGCAACCAAACCAAAGTTGGCCGCCTCTAAACACTCCTTCACTACAACAAAGTTAGACGTTCACCACTAGTTGGCTCTTCCAAAACGCATGAATTCCTTCGAGGAACACAAATGAACGATTTTTTTATGATGTACACATGAAACATATATATCCATTATTGGTTTCTATATACATACCAAATAATTACCAAAAATCATCCAAATTGCATGTTGTTGAAGCAAGATACTAGATGACAGTGTATCTCTTCACAACTCTCAATGCCTAGGAGCTCAATCCAGTAGTCTCTCCACATCAACCAGGTCAGGCTCAAAGTCAACAATCGTACAAAAAAACAACAATGTCGATCCATTGTAGATCCTCATTTTCATCTCAAGGCCTCCTAGATCGAATCCCAGGTCCACACAACATTGTTAGGTCCACGGAAAAGTAATACAACCAATAAAAAATATATATATGCAACTAGTGAACAAAAAAAAAAATTAAATAAAGAGAAAATAATCAATGTCTCTACTCCGTGCTATTTTCAGTGACCGTGCTCCACGATCTTCAGAAATCAACAAATCATACATTGTTTGGGTGACACACGGATGTATTCAAACATACGACTCCTCACCTCAAATGTCGACTCTTCCCAACGATCCAAGCATACAATGGCTTGACTATGAGACTCGATCTAAGGAAAACATTCCTCAAGCTCACAGGCCTCACACACACAAACTTCAAATGAGGCCCTTTAATTTCACAGCCATCGCTCCAACTGAGCATTCAACAATGATATTTTAAATAAGTTGACAATTATTTTCTTACTTCACAATTCACTTAGATAGATGACCAATTTCTTCGCTCTTATCATAGTGGAGATCATTCTATTCATTTTTCCCTTTATGACTTCACCAGATTCGTCCACATCCACTAGCAAAGAAAAGAAGCTCCTTTGCACACTCGCAACGATTCTGCAAGCAACGACCTCTGCATAAAATTTCAATAATGATCCACCTCACGCAATAGTAGTTCAACCTCTATGTGATTTACTTAGTCTTTCAACGACCAAATTTCTCTACCGCAAACATGTGCCCAACTACGTCCACGTCCCACACTTACTGAAGCTTCTTCAAAGCAGATAACAACATAAATATGCACTTTCACGACCTTGACACAAGGATTTGATTATCATTTTATTGATTTGACAACGATGAATCTCTCCTTATGCCGCAATCTCTTCCGATTAATAGGAAACAATACTAGGATAGCGAGGGAACCCTCTACTCATTTGCTTGCCTCTGAAGATGCCCTCTACCTTGGAACAAAGGCCCTGAAATCTCAACAATAACGTGATTCACGGGCACGACGATAGTCTTTCAACAAAAATGATGGCCCCTCATAACGATACAACAACATATGTTAATAGGGATAGATCACGAGGCTCTGTTGACATCATCCACAACACCTGACATCGGCACTTCACTGGCCTTCAGTGCACTAAGTTCACTTGCGCACTTCAGCACGACCCTCATTCTCCTGTACAATAGACAACCACCCCTCAATGAAGAGCACTTTAACAACACAAATCTCAGTAAAAACTTTCAATGCCGCACACCATCTTCACGACCCCCAACTCGCCTCTCCGCACTAAGAAGACAACAATTTCAAGAATTTTTCAAATATCCTGGTGTTGATGCAGATAATTAGATTGGAACTCTGAAAAAAAGCTTGACCGACTGGACACATCAACCACACCACTATACCAAGTTTTCGGCTGGAAATAAGACTTCCACGAACAAGTGTGCATACTGTTGACTGAACTTCAAAAAATTTGGTGATGGTTTCAGCTCCACACTGTAGTGACCTATACCAAGAGCCTCATCCACAATAATGGTTTATCAGCTCAGTGTGAGAATTTTTCTACCATCCTAGAGTTACAATGTTCAGGCTTCATCCAAATTCTCAACCACTTTGTTACACGACTCACACGTACCAATGAACAGGAACCGCCTGATGTAATTTTATTGTTTGCAGAATTGTGTCCCACTCATCCTTCGACTTTAGTCGCCATAAGTAATTATGCCACGAGGTAAATCTCAACGCACCATAATAACACTTCTGGCGATGATTTAAATATAAACGAAGAGGCCAGTGAAGAGGATTCAATACTCTTCTTACTCGTTGAAGTGCTCCACTTACTCGACCTGCATTCCTCTACTCGACCAAAGCAGCTCCCTTTCTCCTTTGTTCACCAATTGCACACAATATTTATGATAATAACACCACGTTGTTCCTCTGCTCACACCAACCAATGATGACAACACCTCCACCTTAGGTCCATGACTGTCGATGGATTTGTCCACAACTGTCAATGGAAACAAGTCAAGCACTCAATCCACCTCTATCACACGCAGTCCACATGAATTTTCAGCACCAACCTCAGGCTCTGGCTTCATGTCGGGTTCACCAATACTTTCTTTGTATTTCTCCACGCACATATTGGGTCACCAATCGCCAATCGACAACCATACCAATCACTCACCAGTCAGCTCTTCCACATTATATCACTCCTCGTGAAACGTTACTTCCAACAACAGTACCACTTTTGGTCCATGCCTCGTACTCGGTCCACAAATTGCACAACACCTCTCTATGGAGTTAGTGAAGGCTCTTATCCCACTGAGTCACGAGTTTCACCGATGCACTCGACTCACAAACCTTTCCACCGGCTTTCCACGATAGATTTATGACCTCACCATGAAAACATAGCAAAAAGGGAACTCCACCATTCCTGCTTGGTTCCACCCAGCTGATATCCTTTACCACTTGGCCACCATAAATCGACCCTCCAAACGCTGCACCATGCATACTCTTCAAAAATGCTTATGAAAAAATCAACACACGTCAGAAGTGCTGGTCACTTCTGACCACATATTCCTGACTACTCACCTAATCCTCTGGACCTTGAAAACTCTGATCCACAACAGATAAATCTGCACTCTCTTAATCATGTTCACCTCTGCCTCAATCGCTGGAGGTCACCACCGACACATAACATGGCTGCCACTAATTGTTACAAGGTCACTACAAAATAGAGCATGCATTGGTCGAAACACTCAGTCACTAAATCTATCCACAAACGCACAGCTAGGTCATAAGGGTTTACTCCAAAATAAGGAGCCACACTCCTGACAAAATAGATCTCTATCATCAAACATATCTCAGATATCCATCCTCACAACCTCACCAATCACAAATCTATATACGTTATTGATCTATAGGGTCACAGCCTCACTGCTCAAACACTACTCTCGGAGATACAACGTCTCCACCACCACAATTCCAACGTCACATCATTATCAAGCTTGTATATTTTCCATCCACAAGCAACAAATCACACAACCATAATTATCTCATAAACCTAGCAAGAGCTTCACATATCACCTCTCTAATACCAACTAAATAATCACACAACCATAATTATCTCATAAACCTAGCAAGAGCTTCACATATCACCTCTCTGATACCAACTAAATTTTAGGGGAGACAGAATATGGAGGAAATGTGCATCTCTTAGGTGAGCCAAGATAAACCTAAAGAGTCCCTGCACACTTTAATCATTCACCAAATCATTTGTACATAAATAAGATTAAGAATATGATCCAATATAACTGATCAGAACATGTAACAAAAAAATATCTAATAATAGAATAATATGGAGAATTCCACATTTCTGTATTATTCCAAGTGATTGGACAAGATTAAAAATTTTCTATACAGTTTTGTCCGAAATTCATTAAAATGAACCATCACAAAAATCTACACTCCTATTATTTATAATCAATAAAATTTAAGTGAATAAATTTCACCATTAATAAAAAAAAAATTAGAGAAAATTAGAATCTCAAAAGGAGTTATTATAATAGTTTGTTCATTAATATATTATTTTTGGAGAATCTAATTCCAACCATCTTCTAGGGGTTAAAACCATCCATACAAATGTCCTAGTTTAATTTCAGTTAGTATAGATTAGTTTAGTCTCACTGTAGTCATTTAAAGTTGATGTCTAAAATGTAATCTTAGTTAACTGATTCATAATATTGAGAAGAAAATTTCTCTGCTCAACATTTTTCAATTCTTGCCAGAGTATCAGAGCTCAGTTTAGATCTCAGTTTAGAGAGAAACAAAGAGCCAGAAGTATGCATTGCTTGAAGAAATTTTTTGAAGAAGGTTGGGAGAATGAGTGACGGTGTTGTTGAAATAAATATTTAAAAAAAAAAAACCTATGCTGCAACAATGATCCAAGCATGCCAACCGCCATTTGTTTTTTAAAAAAATTAGAGCTTTCAATGCATTCAACACATAGGAGAAGGTGCGTTGATCGTTAAAACTTGACAAAAATGCATTGCAACGCTGCCATACACCATCGAAAAGTGCGCGGACGATTTTAAGGTACGATAAGTCTTTTTGTTTCTCAACTAAACGACAAAGCCTCCAAGTCATCTCTCATACGAATTAAGCTTTAGGAACGCAACATGTTTTTTTAGTTTTTTAAAAATCTCGAGTGGCACGAGGCAATAAATTTCAAGTATCGAGCCCAAGGTGGTCAAAACATTTTCTTAAAAGTTTTCTGTTTTTAAAAATGACGTCTCTTATAAAAGGTCATTTTTAACGATGCATTTCGTTGAGCTCCGCTTAGTAATTTTGTTCAAAACGTTTTTCAGTGGGTCTTATGTGAGTTTTTAAAAGGGTTTATTCCAAAGAAAATTTTGTTTCACATATATCATTTCAAGAGGGACCATTTATTTTAAAAAAACATAGAGGGCTTATTAAAAAAGGACAGTAGATAAAAATTCTACTGTCAATCAATCTTAAAGAATAAATAGAGAGGATGTATTATTATCCAGAAATAACCGATGAGAAGTAGCCATTAAGAACTAGCTGTTAAGATTGCTGTTAAGAATTAGCTGTTGGAAAATTAGTTAGTTAGTTAGTTAGTTGAAAATAAATAAATTAAAATTAAATTAATTAAATAAAATTTTTATAATAAGGAGGTTTATAAAATATATTATGTTAAAAAGGAGTTTATAATTAAAATACATGATAGGAATGGGAGAAGATCTTAAATTAATAAATAAATTAAGATAAAATCAATTAATTAAACAATTAATAATTGAGATACAAATATATTAATAACTAAATTAAGGTATATAACATCAAAAAATAATAAATAAATAAAAATATTGAACTAAGGAGGGGCCTAATAATTCAAAAGTAAATAAAAATAAAGAGAATAAAAGATATTAAAAAAAAAAGGAGGTGGGGGTTTCATAAATTATTATGTAATAAAATAAAAATTTTATAAATAAATTAAAAATATTTAGGGAATATATATATATATATATATATATATGAAATAAAAGAAAAGAAAAATAATAAATGGAAACTATCTGGAGAGGGCCGCGATCCAACTCTTACTCAACTTCCAACCATCATCACGGTTGAGATTCGTAGCATGTCGCTCAATTTCGATCGCCTCCCTTAATTTCCTATGGTGGACGTGATCTACCCTTGCAACAACTTTAGAGTCTTCAATACAAACATGGTGGCGGGATATTTCCACATGTTCAGCAAGAGCTAAGGTACGAGATCGACTATGTCTGAGGTCCGCAGCATGCTACCGAATTCTTTGCCTAATGGATCGACTTGTCTCCCCTATATAGGGAGTTCCGCAAGAATAAGGAATCATGTAAACCCCCTTCATGTCCTTAGGGGCAATAGGGTCTTTAACAGACCCAAGAGAATTTCTAATAGTGCGGAGAGTTTTGAAAGAAGTAGAGATATTATTTCTCCTAAGGACATGGGCCATCTTGTCCGTTGTCCCTTAGATAAATGGGAGGTGGACTATGGAAATAGGATCCACCTAAGTAGATTTTCCACTCAAACCTTTATATGCCTTTTGAAAGGCTTTAAGACCTTGAGATCTAATGTAACCATTATTTTCAAAGACCTCAAGAAGATGAGATTTCTCTGATTCTAAGGAGTTTTCGTCAAAGATTCTAAGAGCCCGAGTCGAAAGAGTACACAACACACCAAATTTCTGAGCAGGGAAATGATGGGAACCAGAATGAAGATACTGTTCCGTGTGAATCTTCTTGCGAAAAACCCAGTGTGAAATGGAGCCATCCTCATTCCTTGAGAGCGGGATATCAAGGAAAGGGTGGCAACCATGTATCTCCACTTCCATCGTGAACTTCATGGAATTAGATAGCGAGTTCAGGTGCCCAAGGAACAGATCTAAATTCTCTCGACCATGGGGCTAGATGACACAAGTATCATCCATGAACCTATTCCACTTCCTAGGGAAGAATTTAGTAGAGGCCAGGGCTTTAGATTCAAATTCCTCCATAAACAGGTTAGCAACTACGGGGGAAAGAGGGGAGCCCATCGCAACACCATAGGTTTACTCATATAACTCACCTTGAAAATTGAAAAAAGTCAAGGTAAGGCAGAGGCTAACCAACTTAGAGGTGTCCTCATCAGAGATCCGCTTAATTTCATCCATGGCTTCTTGGATGGGGATCTTATTAGGCCCCTCCTTAGTTCAATATTTTTATTTATTTATTATTTTTAGATGTTATATACTTTAATTTAGTTATTAATATATTTGTACCTCAATTATTAATTATTTAATTAATTGATTTTATCTTAATTTATTTATTAATTTAAGATCTTCTCCCATTCCTATCATATATTTTAATTATAAACCCCTTTTTAACATAATATATTTTACAAACCCCCTTATTATAAAAAAATATTTAATTAATTTACTTTCAACTAACTAACTAACTAACTAATTTTCCAATGGCTAATTCTTAACAACAATCTTAATGGCTAGTTCTCAACAGCTATTTCTGGGTAATGATGCATCCCCTTTATTTATTCTTTGAGATCGATTGTCTTTCCACCTTGTCCTGAGGATGAACCATATTAGCTGGTTCGAAATGTCGACCTAATCCTAACAATGTGATTAATACGAAAGCATTTTTATCTACATTATGGATCACAAAAGTCTTAGATCTAACAAAAAAGGACAGTTCTAAAAAAAATTGTAAAGGCCCTCTCATATTTGGGAATTTCTCAATTCTTATAAAAAATAGGTTTTGTTCATTGTTGATAGTGGGCCTTATTCAACTAGAAATTTTTATTTTTATTTTTTTAAAGAGGCCTTTCATAGATGCACAAAAAGCTCGTCTTGAGAAGAATCTAGAGGGGCATATTATTTGGAGAGCAATGATCCTTAAGAGGAGCATAATTGATGTTAGATCCAGAGGTAACTGCAAGAAAGCCACTATATTTGTAGTTCAATTTTGCACAGTGAGCCAATGCTCAATAAATAGGAAAAACAAAGAGGTTAAGAAATTCGAAGAAACAAATAGAGATGTATGAAACATTTTTGAAAAAATTGGAATTAAAGAGGACAAATGGCATCTTTGCATTGAAATGCATAAAATAATCTATAGATGACAATATTCTTCCAATGATTTCACATGCCAAGAAAACCAAGGAGGCTTTGGATACTGTTGAGAAGAGTTTTTGTATAAGTGGGGGTAATTTAGTTGAAGGTGAAGAGATTGGTGAATCCCATTGTACTTAGCCACAATTGGATGATGATTGTGCAAAATCTAGACCAGAAAAAAAGGAGCACATAGATGCTTGTTTTTCCCACTAAGAACACCCACAAGTGTATGAAAGTTTGTTGAATCCAATAAGACGACTTGGTGATGACATTGACGGTACCATTTTTATGGTTAATCCAGCAAAATAAATTTGATGATGTTAATTTTGATGAAAATTTTTGCCTAATGATGAATGTTTTTAGATGATGCAACAGAAACATCATATAGACATGATGTTATTTAGTGAGAAAACCCCACTTGAGTTAGTGGAAGACAACATGTATGCAGTAACACATGTTAGTATAGAAGTGGAAGAGATAAAGATAGAGTCTGAGACAAAGATAGAGGTAGAAGAAAAGAAGGAATCCTGCAAAGAGAAAACATAAACAAAGGCAAAAGCAGATCTTTAAGTGCAATGGGAGAAAGCTCTCATTATAGATCATAAGTAAAAAACCAATGTAGTTCTGCAAATATTTTTAATTCTAACATTTATTTCTAGTGCGCATGTACACAAAACAATTATGAAGAAGAGTTAAAATCCCTTGAAGCATTGATTGCAACACCATGTCTTGATAAATTATGCATAGAAGTTGCAGAAATGAATGTTGAAGACAAAATGAATGATGAAAACATGAATGAAATTTTCAAGTATTGGAGTTATGAAGAAATATTTTCTAGCAGATTAATGATGAAGATCACACAAAAAAAGATTGCATGTGGAAGTGGTCCACATACAAGCTAATTTTTGAAGAAGTCCAGGACATGCTTAGACAACCTCGAAAAAGAGAATACCCACACCAACAAAAGAATAAAATAATGTTTGAAGGATACAACAAGAAGAAAATGATGAAACAATTTAGAGGCTAAAAGATCTCGAACAAGAGAAGAAGAAAAGTAAATGTAGTTGAAGTCTATTTTTTAAATCGTAGCCCTAGCTAAGACATAGACCAACATGCATATTACTTAAATTTTTATGTGGTTGTAATTAAGGGTGAGTGTTGGAGAATATAATTACGACCACCTTCTAGGTGTCAAAATCGTCCATCCAAGTGTCCTATTTTTGTTTCAGTTAGTCTAGTTTAGTTCAGTCTCATTGAAGTCATTTAATGTTGATGTATCCAATTTAATTATATTTAACGGATTCATAATATTGAGAAGAGAAATCCTTTGCTTCACAGTTTTCGATTCTTGTCACTTATCAAAAGAGTCTAAATAATAGAAGAAATAGTTATTTTGGGTATTTTTCTGGTTAATTTCGCTTCAAATATGGCATAAATTTTAAAAATAATATGTTTAAGTTGGGTAATTATTTAAGATTTAATGTATCACAATTTTTTTGGATGATAAATATATTTATGCATTCAAATGAAGAAAAAATTACATTTTAAACAGCAAAAAATCACAATCTAACGCAAAATTATATTATCGACTTTCCAAAAAAAACATTGGATATATTAATTAGAATCCTATTAGAAAATTACAAACCAATTCTTAACAACATTTCTAATTAGTTCTCTCCAACTTGATATGGAAATTTGATATGATAAATCCACGTTAAATAATTATATACATTTAAATCGATAATCATGTAATATTGTTATTCAAAATTTAGTCAACTGTTTTGAATCTTGATATGGTAAATCAAAGTTAATGGTTTTTCTATACTGTCCACTTAATGAGCATAAATAATTTCTTTAACTAAAAATTTTATTCAATGTTTCACGAGGTGTTGTACTACTGGAGGGACATTGATGCTCCAAAATTTCGTGTCAACTAAGACCTGAGTATCATGTAATGTCCTCATCAAGATCACCTGGGTATCTTCAACATTGTTTTCTAGTATTTTGTGACTCATTTTTTTCTAAAATGAGTGGAAAATGATACATGGAAATTAAGAAAGAATAAACTCATTTGATCACTCTCATATTTCACAATATGCAATAATAGTAAATTGATCCATACAAAAGAAGAAACTAGGAAATTATCTTCATATCTCGCAAAGTCGAATTTTGTTGGTAGCAGTCAACATCAGCAATAATAATAATAATAATAATGTAGACAAAGGAGTTTTCATAATATTACATATAAGTCATAATACATAACTATGATCATTCCATTCTCATTTTGGGGTAGCAACAACCTTACTTCAATACACTACTAATATACAAACATAAACTTGAAATTCTTACTCTATAAAATAACATATATTCTATTATAATTACATGATGGTGCAAGATTCTTTTTGGTCTTCATTCCAAGCATACCAAACCTCTTCAAGAGCCAAAGGGTTATAGTATCGTGGCCACATTATCTCATATTTGCTTGGACAAACACAGGATGTGGGAGAGCACTTTACTAATCTACATGAGCAAGACAAGTCTTGAGGGAAACACTTCAGTGGCTTGCAAACTGGAGGACAATTATTGGGAGGAGGAGTATAGAAAATAGTTAATGGGAAACACTTTTGTGGCTTGCATGCTGGAGGACAATTATTGGGAGGAGGTGTACTGGGAAAATTTGGTGGAGGCAGATAATTACTCGAAGGAGGGGTACAGGAAGGAGGTAGTGGAGGTGGACAACATTTTCCTAATTTGCATGAACTAGGATGGTAAGGAGGAATGAACTTTTCCTTGCATGCTAGACAACCTTTTGGCACCACATTTCTCACATTTAAGGTTCAAAGGAGGGAAAAATCTAGGTGCATCACACTCCTTACAACATTTCTCACATTTTGGCTCAGGAGGAGGACAACATTTGGGTGCATCGAGCTCACACTCCTTACTACACTTTCTACGTTTTTCACATTTCGGTATGTCGCATTTCTTATTACATTTGTGTGTGTTGCAATTATTACAATATTTATTTTCAAATTTCGACGCGTTTCACTCGCAATCCTTACTACATTTACATTTTGATGTGTCACAATAATTACTACATTGCTTACATTTCAGTGTTTCACACTTGCACTCATTACATTTCTCAAATTTTGGTGTGTCTCACTTCTTACAACATTTCTTACATTTCTCAAACTTCGGTGAGTTTCATTTCTTACAACATTTCTTGCATTTTTATGTCTCACGCTCCTTACAAAATTTCTTACATTTTCATGGATCGCATTTCTGACAACATTTCTCATACTTCAATGTGTTTCACTTCTTGCTACATTTCTCATATTCCCTTGCTTCACACTTATTACAACATTTATGAGGCAAGGGTTCAAAGAAGACCAAGTGGACGCAATAGAATTTATTTTTTAGCAATGGAATCATGCAAACATTATCCACATCTATGATCACAGTCAACATGCTCTCTTGTATATTGATCGTCACAGATTGGATTCTTGTGATCACATTAACATTTAAAAACTTGAATACCAGAAACAAATTAAACCACAAGAAACCAAATAGTTAATAACCTTCTATTTTCTTTATAGAATGAAAAGTGACAAACATAAATAACAAAAGAAAACTAAATCCCAATAACCCAAATAGTCGTTTAGCTTCAATTTTTGTAACAGAATGCAAGGCTACCTTCTAATATTTTGAGCACTGCAAGTCCAATTTTATCACAGTTTTCTGGAGGTCAACCAACATGTCAGCACGCATTAACGATTAAAAAAATAATCAAACACCAAATCTCCCCCACATAGTTACTTACATAGGCCATCTTTTAAACACTAGAGATGTAAGGAGACTCTTATTCCTGCGCTGAGATCGATCTGACGAGAAAAATGAAAATCCCTCTAGAATGAATCTCGTAAGACACTTGGACTAGAATAAAGCTAATTACTATCGCATGAAGAGTTGGATAAATTTAGAAAGTCAATTAAATGATTCAATTTGAGTCAAGTTGAGTCAAGTAAATTTAAGTCATATTTTGGTTAAAGTCAAATTTAGTGTGTGGTTGCATATCAAGTTATTTTAGGTGAGTCATTTGTCAAAAAATTTAAATACCCCTCTTCAGGTTCATTGTAATAATCATGTTTATGTCTCCCGAATGCGGGTTTTTGTCAATGACACACGGAGTCCTGACGCATGGCACAAACCACAGCCACATGGTTGCGTATGTCCCAAGCGCTCGCCATTAAAAGCTCCAACATTTTCTCCAGCACCAGTCGCTCTCCACCTGGTCTCGGCTTTATTGCTTTTCCTTCCCGCGGCCTTCTGCATTAAACCATGGATCCACACCATATATCTCCCGCTCCCTCCGTTCGACGCCTCTTAGTGCAGGTTGCAGGGCTTTTCTCATAGAGCCTCTACCCACATTCTTCGCCTCATTTGCAACTTGAAGTTTCTTGTCAATTATATGCTCGCCATCCCATCTCCCCTCGCACCTCCCCTAGGCTCTCCTACAATGCTATGCCTCGATGCCACATGATGCGTTGTCGTCAGGGTCGAGGACGAGGCCAAGCCTCCCATCCATCCATCTCCTTTCATGATGATATTCACTCACCCCTCCGTGAGGGCCAACCTACAGAAGTCACGCTCAATTTGGACTCCATTGAGGACTAGGACCAGCAATGTGTCCCAGCCACCATCTCTCTTCATCTTCCAGAAGTGCACTCTAGCTCAATTGGGTCCAACTCTCGGAAGCATCCGCGGAAGTCCACTCTTTCAGATTCCAATAAAAAACTCTCCAGAAAATCAGTATAACTTCTGACAAAAACTGCATTGTACTCCTTAGGCAGTGATTGTGGGCAGAGCTCAGATGCAGAAGATAAGAAAGAGATTGCATGGGCGTGCTCAGCATCAACACTTGAGCCATCAACAGAGCAGACGAAAAAGGTTGAGTATTCTTCCGAGGAATATGGCTGCTTCATTATCGAAGAGACTCCCTCAGATGTATGAAGCATGACTAGCTGCAAAAGATTTTGCATCTCAAGGTCTTCTACTCTGCAAGCTTTTACGCTACTGTTTTTATGCCTTTATTTTTTATGCACAGTTTCATATTTTTTTGGACAATGATGGCTCATGCTAGTTTCCCCACCAGGGGCAACAAATTTTGGACTGGTTTCCCCACCCAGAGCATTACATATTTTGATTTTTTGAACTTTGTCTCAGCTAAAATTGGCTAGCACAAGAAATTCCAATGAGCATGTGTCGTCTGTAAATACTTTGTATTATATAATAGAATTAATCTTAGTTTTTGTCATCAATAGAAGAGTCACAACTCATTTTACTTTGTGTCAATTATTTGTGTTATTTTGTGCTTTACCTCCTCTAACTTTTTAGAAAATTGGTATCGAGTGATTTATCATAGCTAGCTTATAAAGAGCGAGAGAGAGCGAATTAGCAATAATTCATGAATGAGAGAATATAATAATTTTTTTATTGTTTGATGCTATAGTGCACCTTTCAGGTTGTACACAGGGTGTTATAATGCACGAGGGCTTAGCAAAGATCCACGTTACAGGATCTCAACTTACCACACTTTAAAATAACCCGAGTTCCTTGAGCTTTAGAAGCATTGAAGCACTAAAGTTGTCATGTTATCGTGGAAAATGTTAGCACGCAAGCCTCAAGTAGAAAAGGATGTGTTAATCAAGTGAAAGCTGAAACTTCTAAGTCCAAGGCATAAAGATGAAAGAAAATTCAAAAGGGTTTGCTCCAAAGTTCACGTGGGTGGTTCTTTTAAATCGCAACAATCGATTTTTAAAGGGGATTTTGGTCCACCATATATATATATTTTTTTTAAATTCACATTTAAAAGGTTTGGTCATATAATTGAGTGAAGTGATTTATAAATAACCTTTTTTATAATATATATATATATATATATGTGGTGGAATTTTTTTTTTTTAAATGGCCTTTATAAATTTAATAAATTTTTCTGGTTTTTTATAAGAAGTTTTTTAAAAGGCTTTTTTTTTTAACAAAATAAGGGAGCCTTTTTATTATTTGAAGAAATATGGCTTCATCAAGCTTCCAACCCCAGTTTCTACCATTTAAATTTAAGGATTATGATGTGTGGGAAATTAAGATGGAGATCACATTAAAGGCTCATGATGTATGGGATCATTTCTAATATGGGTTTTCACAACCTAAGAATGAACCAAAATAATGAGCCATCACTAATTCAGAGAGGGAAAAATGGAAGAAAGGTAAAAATAAGAATGCACAAAGTTGCAGCTTATCAAGTAAGGAGTGGATTGAGTAGTGCTCCAAAAAATTATGATCACATCTTTAGCAAAGACAACATGGGAGACTTTGGCAAAAATCTATAAAGGTATGGCTAAATTAAATAATGTTAAGTTACATTATACTGGAAGAAATTTTGAGAGATTGCAAATGAAGGAGACAAAGGACATCGATTCATTCATGAATAAGATTGTAACTGTCATAAATCACTTAAGATTTTATGGTGAAGATATTAAAGAACAAATAGTGGTTGATAAGGTCCTTAGATATGTGTCTATCAAATTTGATGTTGTAGTAGGAGTCATAGAAGAAGCCAAGGATTTGGAAACATTGAAAGTTGATGAGTTTATGGGATCACTTCTAGCACATGAGGCAAGGATAGACAAAATTAAGGATTCCACTTTAGAAACCACTTTCAAAAGAAGGGTTTTTATTTCAAGAGAGAGAGGTCAAAGAAGAGGTAAATTGAGAGGGAGAGGACAAGGAAGAAGACATGGTGATCAGTGAGATAGATGATAAGAGCATGAACATGAAAGTGGAAGCAACAACAGAAGCTTAAAAAATAATCAAATATTTTACAAATCAAATGTGAGATGTTATTATTGTAATAAATTTGGTCGCTATGCCCGTTATTGGAGGAACTAGATAGCTGATAAAGGAAACCACAGAGCTAATGTCACTACAGAGAATACTAACTCCAAGTTCCTAGAATTTCATACAATGCACAAACTTTATGATAATGTGTAGATATTACACAGTGATTCCAGTAACCACATGACATGAAACAAGAATTTGGCTGTAAATTTGTATCTCATTGGAGTCTAACAAGATTGTGGATGTAGATGGAAAATGAGTGGTCAAAATTATAACCAAGTAGGGGGAACTGAAGATATTTTCAGAGGTATATTATGTCCCTAGTCTCAAACATAATCTTATAAGTGTTGGTCAATTGACGCAAAAGGGATACATAGTAATCTTTCAAGTACAAGAGTGTGTTATATATGAAAAAACCCCAAGAAAGAAGTTTATAGCAAAGGTCAAAATTAAGACGAATAAACTCTTTCCTCTAATTATGAATTACAGTTATCAGGTCAGTTCCTTTACAATTGCATGTTCTAATGATTACTGGCTATGAAAATTTTGGTTCCGACACTTGCACTTTTCCGGTTTAAGTTTGTTGCAATAAAAACATATGCTTATATGACTACCTCCCATCAAAGAACCTGCTATTACTTGTGAGTGTTTCATTTTGGGAAAGAAACACCGTAAAAGTTTTCAAAATGGAGTTGCATACAGAGCAAAGCAACCTCTTGATCTAGCCTGATATTGTTGAAGTTTTCAACAAGAAATAGTCAAATTGGCATCCGGAAACAACAAGCAACACCTATTCTAAGTGTGGGAGAAAGAGGTCCAAGAAGCACCTGCACTAGTGTGGGACCACAAGTCCAAGTAGCACCTACACTGGTGTGTGCTAAATTTGGTGTAGTGTCTATTTTAGTTATCCCTTAATTTAGATGGACAATAAAATGTAATCTAATCTCAAAATAACTTGTAGTAGTTAACTGAGTGTGATAAACTCAGTTAACTCATGAATTCTGAGTTGTGGGTAGTTGGTGAGGCATGCAGAGTAATTCTAGTTGTAACAGATTTCGAGTGCAGTTAGTGCATTAGTTAATGCATATGTAAATCAGTTTAACTCAGTTAAGTGAGTTAAAGTAAGTTTTGCTAGTTGTATCTGTAGTTTCACTAATGAGAGATCAAGTTAATTAAATATTATTTAATTCACAATTAGTGGTCTAACATGAAACTGATGTTTTACTATTATTAGTTTCATGCATGTCAGTTCCAGTCGAGACCCGGTTGAGACAGAGGTTAAAGGGAATTGTGACTATCAGTTTTAATACTAGCAGGCTACCCAGATGCAGTTAAAACACCACATGATTCCCATGATACTCAACACATTTGAGGAAGGCTGAAATTCCTAAAAAATAGGAAATACATTCATTGGGAGTTCCGTGAGCAAGGCATGCTGAAGACAGGCTGAGAATTGGCTAAGTGTTGGCATGATTTTGTCTAGATCAGTGTGAGACGATAGGAAGATTGGAGGAGACTCTTGTGAGAAGAGTTTCATTTTAATTGTTTCATGATTCCTTGTGGAATATATAATATATGATAGTGGGGTTTTGAGAAGCAAGCTTTCCCCGGGAAAATATATGTGTTGTGGTTTCATTGATTCTTCTTTGCTTCAGGTGATTAGTGATTGTGTTTTTAATTCCGTAATTGATTTGTATAAGAGATTTAGTATTTAACTTTAGTACATTATTAGATAATATTGAATCCATGATATACATGCTTGTTGTATAATTTATGCATGGTATCAGAGCACAGGAAATCACAATAGTGGAGGAGAAGTTGAGTTTGTGAATCAATATAATTCGAATTTGTAGAAGACTTTCCTGGTGTTACAGGTGATTCAGGATCGAAATGGCTTTCAATGGCTTTATATTGGAGTATGCACTCGAGGGAATATCAAACTATATTGCTTGGAAATATAGGATAGAGGTAGTACTCAAGGTCAATGGATTGAAGGAATTCATTGACAATGATGTTCATAAACCCGTTGTAGCAGATGCTGCAAATCTTGATGCATTGCAAAAGAAAGTTGCAAGTGTTAGTATGAATCTTGATTCGAGGTGTACGAAAAAAGACCACTTTAGCTGCGCATAAAAAACAACCCTAACAGCAGAAATGCTTGCTAATATCTTCATATCTGCAGTTAGATGATCAAGACAAATGCTGCAAAAATCTAGATCTATGCATTAGAAGACATTAAACAGTAGAAAAATAAGATTTACTCCATAGATTCAATAGACAAGACAAGAATATATCCAATGAAATTTTATATTAAGGGCACCTGGGAGGAAAACACAAGAGGGTGTTCCCTGTTCTCCGCAATGGGATGGGTTCTTGTAAGTCCTCGACACTTCAAATTTAGAATTCCTCTCTCTTGATGGTGTAGAAAACACAGACAAAAATGGAAAAATATGGCTATGATAATGGATCAATATCCAGACCAAGAGTTGAGATCCAGAGTGATCTTTAGGAAACAAAAGGTGACAAATGAGTGGGAAAACCCTTCTATTTATAAAAAAATATTGAGTTAGTCTAGATATTGGTGCATAATTAAAATATTATTAACCAAATCTAGATCCAACCTTTATGGAATATTTTATTATAGTTGTTGGAGGGAAAAGGAATTTGACTTGAGTCAAATCCCCTTATTTGTAAATAATAAATAAATAAATGATTTATTTATCATTTTAAGGATGTGATTAAGTAATAATAAATAAATAAATGATTTATTTATCATTTTAAGGATGTGATTAAGTAATAATAAATAAATAAATGATTTATTTATCATTTTAAGGATATGGTTGAGTAATACTCAAACAAATAATGATTTATTTAATTATTTAAGGGTGAATTAGTCATATTTAACAAATAATATTATTTAAATAAGATTTAAACAATTATTCTTAGAAAATAATAAGATAAATAATGATTTATCTAATTAATTTCCTTGTTTTGCAGTTAGAATATAATGAAATGTCATTGAAACTATTTATTTAACTAATTATTTGTTGAGGGAAAATCAAACAAATGTATATTTATTTAATATTTCCTTTTGGGGTTTCCCGTTTAGACCATAAACAACCTAATAAATGTGGTTTATTAAGTTATTTGACATAGTGAGAGCAATTTTACTTAGGGTAAAATTGGTCTTACATGGTGTACTTGGGTCTATCTAATGATAGTAGGTTAGATGACCAAAAAATTGTGTAACAGATTGCCCCCCAACATGCGAGTGTTAGGAGCTAATCGTATGACCGAAGTACGTTGTAAGAACTCAATCACTAGACAACAACAGGGAAGTCAAAGAGAGAGGACTACAAGGTAGACCAAAGTGCTAAAAGAACTAGACCCTGAGGAGGTGACTTGCAGGTGCAAAAAGTTTTTTTGATAAGTGAGTACCTGCTATAGGCAGTGGGGGAGGCATACCTATGCCCGCCGAGGAATATAGTACAAACAATAAGGCATTTGGAAAACCATGAGACGACATAATGCTGGCATAAACATGAGCCGAATAAAAAACACGATAAGGAATCCCACATACATATTGTGCCTGGGATAATAGCCAAGACTTTTACAATGATATCTAAGTACATCAGATATAAATGCAACCCAGATGCCCCTGAAAACAGGAAAGGGCTCTGAAAATTTGACTGATACATGCAAACAAAAATGCGCTGCAAGCAGTTGAGGCCGACATCATCAAATATATGGAGCTACATCGAAGGCTGCAATGAAGAGGTCATCCGAGCATGTGGGGGGCTACCTACAGGGCCACCCCCTCAGGAGGGCTGAGACATCTCACACACAGCCGGGCATCACCAATAGCTGCTGCTGCATCACTGGACCATCAAGCATACGGATCTCGATCATGCGAAAAGGGCGGAGGCTGTGAAACAATCAAGTGAAAGGGAAATGAGAGATCCCTTTGCCTGATCTGAGGCACCGAACAAGAGTGGAAGCTGGAACCAAGGTACACCGCCCTCTAGACCTGGCTTCTGGAATGAATGAGCTGATGTCGACAGAAGGAGGTCCGCCATAGGTGAGGCAATGAGAGATCCTCAACTAAGGCACGAGAGAAAAAAGTAGAGCGACGGACAGACTAATACCAATGATGATGGTGGAATGGAAGGGACTGAGTAGCGAATGGACGACTTCCCTTGTTAGAGAATAAAGAATGAATGACACAGCGACTAGCGACACAACATCATGAGGGGATAGGGGATAGTGGGACTGAAGGCCATAATGTGTGACACGAGAGAGGGAGCAAGCAATGAATGATGGAGGGCTACAACGAGATGCAAAGGGACTCGGGATAGACTCCATGAAAGCCATGATGACTCAACTCGGGTACTCTAAACAAGGGTGACTCGATGGTGTTGCCACATATGTAAAGGGTCCAAATGGGACCATAAAAGCATGAGTACAGGATGGTAACTCATGACGAAATTCGACACGAGTGTGGACAAGTATGGGGCAACATGGTGCCCCCAGTACGAGTATTACAAGTGAAGAAATTCGATTTTGAAGAAGGGTGAAGTGGTGCTTCTTGGACAAAATGTGTCCTAGTGAAGTATCAAATCACAAAAGGCTAATAGATACCCATTTGAGGGCTTGGTGAGATCTTTCTAATGGTGTAGACGGTTCGTCAAATTGAGCTACGGTTTTGGTCGCAGGAAGCGAAAGAAAAATCAGGGGTTTTTCTTTTAACAAGGCATTTTCCTTCCAGATTCAATCATTTTCTAGTGGAGCTATGGTGAATGTCGTGAGGAGAAGAGGCCTTAAATCTTGCAGTGGTTGTAGCAGAAGAACCGACCATTGGAATTTGAGATCTATCAGTTGTAGGTAAGATGTCTAATCCTACTCTTTTATTTCATTGGTTTGCAAGTTCAGTGTAGGTACCCAGAGCTCATGGATAGGCCAGGGCGCATTTTTTGGGGTCTGTTCTGTGTCCTGGGTAGCAGGTACTGGGCAAAAAACTGTGACCTATCCCTGGAAATGACCTGGAAAATGCGACCTGTTAGAGAAAGGGGTTTTTAGTGCTGTTTTTTGGCTGATATCTAGGATTTAATGGTTGAGGGCTATGGGTGCCCCCAGGCATATTATGGACATGCAAAAATGTATTTGGAAAAAGGGAAATCTAACCAAATTTTAATGATGTGGTGCGCCACTTGTTTTCGATATGGTTATGCAGTTGGAGAAAGGAAATAGCTGATTACCGATCGCTTTTGGTACTGCATATATGAATTAAATGGACTTTAAGTTTCTAGATTGGCATACATGATGTTACTATCCCAAAGCTAGGATTTGGGATAATGAATTGATGTTTTCCCAGAAAACCCATAGGATGGTCAACCACAATGTCTATGAGACTGGGTTTCTGATGAAATATGAAGGAATGATGAGGGGTATCATCCCTAAAGTGATCTTGAAGTGATATGGGACTCTAGAGGTTCTTCAAAATGTGCAAGAATAATGGGACTAGAGTCGACACACCTAGATTCACTAGGAGAGTGGTGGAGAAATGGGTACCCCCCTGGCCCAAACATTGGGTGTCAATGTAATGGCCACAAGGTGCATGTGGTTCGAATGCATGAGTTCGATGTAAAGGGGGAATAGATAAATTTAGGAGTGGTGGCTACTTCCATAATGTCGTCATCATAATAGGATATGGGGTGACTGATGGAAGAAATACCACCTGGCGTGGCGAAGCGACCTTACTCCTCATCATGAGAGGAGAGGTTCGCATGCACATTGTCACGAGGGGTGACAGAAGAGTAAGTAGACAGAGGATCTACCGATGTTGAGACTCGGGCTGGTGCTGAAGGGAGGTCAGGTGAAACATCAGGGGAGGTCTCATCTGAGACTTCCGACCATGGACCCATTATCTCGACATCATAAGGGGAATGTGAATGGGAGCATCTGTGTCTTCTGGTGGTGTTGAAGCAAGATGCGGAAGTAAGGGAGCAGTTGACTCATTGTGCTTGGCCTCGAATTTGCGTAAGGCTTATAAAGAGGAACGATACTCTTTCAAGGCTAGGACAAAAGTGAGTGTAGTGACCATGGAAATCGCACAAAGCGCAAAGGTGATTTGTGCACAATGGTTTGAGTTTCGGGATTGAATCGGGTATAGTGACATATACCTCTGGGATGTCAAATTTCGGAAACGTCTCATTGACCAAGGATTTGAAGTGAGGCAATTCCGGACAAGTATGGGTGGCATGGCCAACAAAATCACACAAAGAAAACTAGTTGGTACGCTTTGGAGGCCGAGAAAGGGCAGGTTTAGTCAGGGTAGCCTTGTCCTTTGATTCCCCCTTGTGAGCTTTTCCCTTCTTACCCAAAGCGGTCGCAATGAGAGGTGGTTCCTGTTGAGGTGAATGAGGCACTATTGTAGCGGGAGAAGTCATAAGGAACGGTTTAACTGGGGTCAAAGCAAGATAAGGTTTAGGCTGACCAGGCGGGGTGGCGGCTGGAGGATCGAGGTACCAGATGGGAATCCAAAGGGTCAGGTTAGGAAGAGAGAGGGTGGCCATAACAGGCACTGTGTACACTCCTGGTGGGGGAGCTAGGAATAGTATCTGACTAGAGGGGTAATGACTAGGCGGGATGGCTCCAAGATTGTTGAGGTCGGGAGGAACCATCCTATGAGGGTAAAGGGGGTCATGGGTACCAACTGAAGGTGAAGGGCCAGGAGAAGAAGGTTCAGAAGGCTGATCAAAGGAAATCATGAAAATTTGGTAATCGGGAAAACCAGATGGAAGAGGTTAAGTGGCCACCTATCCTTTAGGTGGTTAGGTAGCCACAAATCCTTGTTGAAGGAAATGATCAGTAAGCACAACTGGCTGACTAGGTGCAGGACTGGAAGGAATGGAAGGGATGGCTTGCTGTCCTCTCAATGTTGATTGAGACTCCCATAGCTGTCGCATTTGTGGTAGAATATGACAATCATGCATATAATGACCATAAAAACCATAACAAGAACAGGGCTTGTTCGTACAAAGAGGCCTGTCTTTCTTGGGCTGAGTGCCTTGTTGCTGGTTTGTAGTGTTAGGAGCATTACCTTGATTAGGTCCATGATTACCAGAGGCAGCTTGATTTTGATTGCCTTTCCTCTTCCTTTTTGAGGGAGTAGGATTAGTCGTGCCCTGCTGTGCGTACACCTGCCCCCGAGAGGGTGGTGGTTGCTGTTGCGGGGGTTGAGAAAGCAAGGGAGGAGGCGGTGCTAATGCTAGAGGAGCTGGAGCACCAAGCTGTGAATACAGATAATAAGGAGGTTGGGTAGTAGTGTGGTGAACAAGAGGTTGGGCAAAAGGAGGAGGCATGTCGTATCCTGGATACATGCTACTGGGAGGGGGAAAAGTGCCGGAGGTGATGGCCCCACCCTAAGAGAAACCATAGCCCATGGGAGGTTGAGCATACAGATTAAAGAGAGCTCCAATGATACCGTCAGTAGTGTGAGATGCCCCCGGTGCGTTGGCACCACCAGGTCCGGGAAGATCAGGTAGAACGGTATAAACATAACCTGACTGAGCGTAGATCAAGTCATATTTTAACGCAATTTGGAGAGCAGCTTCTTCGGTTTGAGGAAAGTACGATGCGACGTCTTTATCGATAGGCGAGAAGAGAGTCCTAAGGAACCAGTCCATGTAGACACGATCTTCGAAGGGAGGGGCTTGACATAGGCTCCTTCTTCTTCGCCATTCTTGAACATGTTCGGATAGGTGGGTCGTAGATGATTGACGGAAAGAGGTCAAGATCTCGGTACCAGTGTCGTAACGAAGGGGAAGCTGGAAATAAGACAAAAAATCTTGGGCTAGAGTCACAAATGTGGTGTGAGAGGAAGGGGCCTGATCAACATACCTCTTAGAAGCTTCGCCTGTAAGCATTCGTTGGAACAACTGAAGACGAACAGAGTCATCAGTAATGGAATTAGACAAACACCACATGTGGAAAGATCGAATATGATTTGAAGGATCTTCCCCAGAAATACCTTCAAACTTTGGGATGTCTGAAGGGAGCTTTCTTGGCATAGCAGGCCAACTAGTGTCATGGTGTATAGGGTTGTTTATCAACTGGTCAAAATCAGGGAGGCTGAGGCCTGCCATGAAAGGGAGCAAGGGTGCAGCCGGGGTAGTGTCTGTGGCAGTCCCACTAGTGGTATTTCCGGTGGGAGGGCCGGGGTTACCACCAACATTAGGTCCTGCACCAGACATAGTGAAGGTGTCAGAGGGAGAACCGGAGGTGGGACAAGAAGGAGAACCCAAAGGACCAGAAGAAGAGTCGGTGTGCGGACTCGGTAGAGGACTAACTCGAACTCTATGTAGAGGAGTAAGTCTTCCAACTGGAAACTGAGGATGAAGGCCAAGAAGTCTCCGGGATAAATGCCTTGGTGGCACAATGGTGGCGACACAAACATGACACAAGGGAAAAATAGACCAACAAGGGCAGGAGGGTGCAGGATCAAGTGATTACAATGTCGAAACAAGGGAAAAGGGGTGCTGGATCAAATGATTTCAACGTTTTAGAGTCTTTTCTTGGTGGTGTTAACCAAGCCCTTTTTCACTTAGGGTGTGTGTGTAAAAGTGTGTAAATTTTAATTTTTAAACCTAGATGTTTGTAGAGAAAAAGAAAAAGTGTGTTGTATAGCTGTAAATAAACCTGCAAATGCCAGTATATAGGCCCGCAAAACAGAAAATAAATAGCTGATAATGCACTATTCCAAACCCAAGGAGGCGGGTCTCTCAACAGCTAGCTTATAGGTGAGTAAAAAAAAACTAATCTAAAGACACTAAAAAAAAAAGGCTAATAGATCTAGGGTCAAGAGGGACAGAGATCTAAAAGACAAAATCTGCTGGAAAGTGGTGCAGAAAACAACAACAAATTAGAGGAAAATTGCTGTAAAAAGAGGTGGCGAAAGGCTATCTCCAGGAGGGAAGCGGAGTGCACCCTAAAGGAAAACCCAAAAAAAGCTAAATGAGGTGATTTGGATGGATAACAAGCCGATATGAAGCAGATCTGAAGGTGAGGTATCAGATCTGAAAAAATGGCTGAAGACTCTGAAATTTCAAACAACCTGCAACAGAAAACACTCTTCCACAAAAAGTGGAGGGTACGGAAGCCCTAGGGGGCTAGCTTCGCACTTATTTCAGTGAAACAGAACAAGTACAGGTCCAAAATGGGCAGAGACGGTGGACAACCACCGTTCTAGATGCTCAACGGAGACGAACGGTGGAAGAAAAATCCTCCCCAGAAAGTCCGGTGGGTTTTGTTGGTGCCTGACCTGGTGTGCCTGGGTTCGTGCCCTAGAGGTCCAGGTCGCAGGTTTTGGGTAGAAAAGTGTGACCTACACTTCCGGCACTCTCGGCAGCAGGTTTCAGAAAAATTTGTCGTCTCAGCTGCGGCTGATGACTGTCACTTGCGCAATGGGTCCGAAAACATGTGGAAGTTATATTTTTTTATCATTTTAAGGTTTTATGGGTTTAAACACACATCAAGAATAAGCAAAACAAGGGGCTGAAGAGAAATCCTAGGGTTTGAAACAGTTGGATATGCAAGGATAAAAAAAACGACAGTAGTCGTAATGGTAAACCCGTGTGGAGTCGTCAGTTGTTAGTATGAATCTTAATTCAAGGTGTAAGAAAAAATACCACTTTAGCTGCGCATAACAAATAGCCCTAACAGTAGAAATTACTACTAATATCTTTAGATCTGCAATTAGATGATCAAGCCAAATGCTGCAAAAATCTAGATCTATGCATTAGAAGACATTAAACAGTAGAAAAATAAGATTTACTCCATATATCCAATAGACAAGGCAAGAATATATCCAATGAAATTTTATATTAAGGGCATCTGGGAGGAAAACACAAGAGGGTGCTCCTTGTTCTCCTCAATGGGATGGGTTCTTGTAAGTCCTCAGCACTTCAAATTTAGAATTCCTCTCTCTTGATGGTGTAGAAAGCCCAGAAAAAAATGGAAAAATATGGCTATGATGGTGGATCAATAGCCAGAACAAAAGTTGAGATCCAGAGTGATCTTTAGGCAACAAAAGGTGACAAATGAATGAGAAAACCCTTCTATTTATAACAAAATATTGGGTCATTCTAGATCTTGGTGTATGATTAAAATAGTATTAACCAAATCTAGATCCACCTTTTATGGAATATTTTATTATATTTGTTGGAGGGAAAAGGTATTTGACTTGGGTCAAATCCCTTTATTTGTAAATAATAATTAAATAAATGATTTATTTATCATTTTAAGGAAGTGGTTGAATGATAATCAAATAAATAATGATTTATTTAATTATTTGTGGGTGATTTAGTCATATTTAACAAGGAATATTATTTAAATAAGATGTAAATAATTATTCCTAGAAAATAATAAGATAAATAATGATTTATCTAATTAATTTCCTTGTTTTGGGTTAAATACAACTAGAAATATTAATTAAACTTCTGTTTAACTAATTATTTCGTGATGAAAATCAACAAATATATATTTATTTAATATTTCCTTATGGGGTTTCTTGTTTAGACCATAAAAACTTAATAAAGGTGATTTACTAAGTTATTTTCATAGTGAAAGAAATTTTACTTGGAGTAAAATTGGTCTTACATGATGTACTTGGGTCCATCTAATGATAATAGGTTAGATGACCAAAAAATGGTGTAACAACAATAGTGATGAGAATCTTACTGAAGGGAGTACGAGACCACATTGTCTCAAGTCTCCATGGCGAAGCGAAACCATATGCAATGTGGAAATATTTGACAGATCTATTTTAGATCAGTAGTGATCATAGGAAATTGGCACTAAAAAATAAACTCAGGAAGATCAAAATGGAGAAACACAACACTATTTGGGCATACTTAACAAATTTTGTCCAATGTTGGGATGAGTTTGGGAGTGTAGGAATTACTGTCGTTGATGATGATTTGGCGAGCCTAGCTCTTCTAGGACTTCCCAAGAGTTGGCATAGTTATTAGGACTTTGTCAATGGGAGGGAGAAGCTACTTGATTGGGAACGACTTTGGTCTGATTTGGTGCAAGAAGACTTCAGGCGAAATAACAGAGATGGATATTCATCTAAGAATGAAGATGAAGAAGATTTTGCTTTGGCTGCCAAGGAGAAGAATGGGAAAGGAAATAAATTTCATTCCAAATCTGATTCCGGTGAAGATGGCAAGGAGCACGACATGTCGATAGTGAAGTGTTTTCACTGTCACGAGCATGGAAATTATGTCACTAATTGTCGACAAAAGAAGAAGAACAAGAAGGCTTCAGGATCTGTAGTTGGTGAGGCTTTGGCCTCGCAATTTGAGCTTGACTTCTCACTGATCGCATGCATGGTGTCAAGTATAATAGTATCAGTGTGGTTCTTGGATAGTGGTGCATCTTTCCACATGATGAGAAACAAAGAAATTTTTAGAAGCTTGGAGGAGAAGGACCTCCAGACGCATATCGAAATGGGTGACGATGGAAGGTATAATTCTACCAGGATTGGTACGTTTACTTTCTAGAGACAATTGGGTAAACCATTTTTATTAAAATATGTAATGCATGTACCAGGCTTGAAGAAAAATTTAGTTTCAGTTGCAATATTGGAGGATAGAGGCTATGATGTTGTTTTCAGTGAAGGAAAAGCTTTCCTGCAACACAAAGAAATAGGACAAGCGAAGAATATTAGGATTC
This sequence comes from Pinus albicaulis, assembly GCA_034641835.2. Classification (NCBI taxonomy): domain Eukaryota; kingdom Viridiplantae; phylum Streptophyta; class Pinopsida; order Pinales; family Pinaceae; genus Pinus; species Pinus albicaulis. The sequence goes on from CM076583.1 coordinate 840,714,808, forward strand.
ATGTGAAGAATATCTATAAACTTAATGTAGATGAGATTTCCACGGAGCTTTCAACCATTGGGAAGTGTGAGCAATCCATGCAATTGTCCCTTGAGAGGGAGATTGATTTGCATGAAGATGAGGAACTCTTGGTTCCAAAGAATGAACCTCAATATGGGGAGCATCCACATACGGAGGATCACGGAGTGGAAGAAACCACTCAAGTAGAGAAATTTCGAGACAGATGGGCAGAGGGAATGCATGTAGCTACACCTCCAAGTGTGAGGTGGGGTGATGTACAAAATTAATCCCAAGAAGAAATTTAGGCAAGGTTTGTTGAGATGGTGTGTCTTATGGATCGAACCTGGGTACGAGGAGCCCAAAGTATAGCAGTAGCAGGAGGACATAAATCATAGTCACAACTATCAAATATTGCAGTGCAGATCATAGTTGGCAGCATTGTAGAGTGCATGGATGTATATGTCAACAACGCAGAGAATCCAGCAGACATGTGCAGTAGGTACAAGCAGTCAGAAGACTCTAATGATAGATGCATTATATTAATTTAGCTGTTTGGAGGCTATTCAGTTTCAGAAGTGTTGCATGCAAAGGTTGCATGTGCGAGAAACACTAGAGAAGTGTTGCATCCAAGAGTTACATGTGCAGGAAACACTAGAGAAGTGTTGCATGTAATATTTTCGTGTTGCGTGAAATAGGTGCATGTTGCATGCAAGAAAATTCCTTTCTTGCTGAGAGGGAGTGTTGAATTTTGCAACAAGAAACAATGAAATCGTCATCTGGAAAAAAAAAAGTAACACCTACATTAAGTGTGGGACCAGTAGGTCCAACAAGAACCTACACTAGTGTGGGACCACAGGTCCAAGTAGCACCTACACTAGTGTGGGCTAAATTTGGTGCAGTGTCTATTTTGGTTATCCCTTAATTAAGATGGACAATAAAATGTAATCTAATCTAAAAATAACTTATAATAGTTAACTCAGTGTGATCAACTCAATTAAATCATGAATTTCAAGTTGAGGGTAGTTGGTGAGGCATGCAGAGTAATTCTAGTTGTAACAGAGTTCGAAGTGAATTTGGTGCATTAGTTAATTCATGTTTAAATCAGTTTAACTTAGTTAAGTGAGTTAAAGTCAGTTGTGCTAGTTGTAACTGTAGTTGCACTAGTGAGAGATCAAGTGAATTAAATATTATTTAATTCACAGTCAGTGGTCTAACATGAAACTGATGTTTTACTATTAGTAGCTGCATGCATGTCAGTTCCACTGGAGACCTAGTTGAGACAAAGGTTAAAGGGAAGCGTGACTATCAGTTATGTTATTAGCAGGATGCCCTGATGCAGTTAAAACACCACAGGATGCCCATGATACTCAGCGCAGTTGAGGAAGACTAAAATTCCTAAATAATAGGAATTTCATTCATCAGGAATTGCGTGAGCAAGGCAGATCGAAGACAGGCCGAGAATTGGGTAAGTGTTGTCTTGATCTTGTTTGGATCAGTCTGAGATGATAGGAAGATTGCATGAGACACTTGTGAGAAGAGTTGCATTGTAATTGTTTCATGATTCCTTATGGAATATACAATATATGATAGTGGGGTTTTGAGCAGCAAGCTTTCCCCAGGAAATTATCTGTGTTATGGTTTGATTGATTCTTCCTTGCTTCACGTGATTAACGATTATGTTTTTAATTCCGCAATTGATTTGTAGAAGCAATTTAGTATTTAAAATTATTAGTACATTGTTAGATCAGATTGAATCCATTGTATAGATGCTTTTTGTATAATTTATACAGGTATAGCATAATTGATAGTTACATGATTAAGAATGGATTTTGCAGAAGCAATATTGAACCTACCTTGTACAAAAAGGTAATCGGGCTTCGAAAATTTTGATTGTTTGCATATATGTTGATGACCTAATTTCTACATATGATATTGAGTTAGATGAATTTAAATCTTCCATTATGAAATAGTTTGAGATGAAAAATATTGGTCTAGTGAAATATTTTCTTGGAATATAATTTGAGAAAAATAAAAATGTAATTTTTATTTTCCAAAATAAATATGCTAAATATTTGTTGAAAAGATTCAGGATGGAAAATTGTAAACCTACCCATACACTAGTTGCAACAGGTATAAAGTTAAGCAAGGATGATGAATTATTAGATTTCAATCCAACCCTATTCAAAATATTGGTTGGCATCCTCATGTATCTCACATCTACTAGACCAGATATTAGGCAATGAGTGAGTTTGATTTCCAAATTTATGGAGAATCCAAAAGCCAGACATTGAAGAGTAGGAAAATTAATTCTAAGATACATAACAAGAACTAAATATTGTGGCATAATGTATGCAAGAATAGAGAAGAATGATTTGATTTGTTACACAAACAGTGATTTTGCAGGAAATTTGGATGATAGGAAGAGAACTTGTGGTTATGTGTTCCATCTTGTTTCAGGCGTGATTTCATGGGCATCTAAGAAGTAACCTATTGTGACACTCTTGCCAATAGAAAAATAATATGTAGTAGCCACATCAGTAGCATCCTAATCAGTGTGGTTAAGAAGAGTATTTGAGGGACTCAAGAAGAAACAACAAGGATCAAAAACAATATATTATGAAAACACCTTAGCAATTGCAATATCCAATAATAGTGTGTTTCATCAAAAGAGAAAGCATATTGATACTAGATAGCATTTTATTAGAGAACTTTTGAGCAATGGAGTTCACTTGAAGCCTTGTAAATCGAGAGATCAATTGGCGGATATATGCACTAAGTCATTGTAAAAAGATGTATTTTATTTTCATAAAGGAAACTTGGGTTTTTAAAGTCTAGATGAGACATAGACCTAATCCCAAGTATCCATTGTTCTTCCTTCTACTTTAATAACTTGATTTTCTCTGCCTCTAATTGTGTAATATATAGTTTTGATTATAGAGTGTTATATCCTCCACTGTTACAGTATTCTAACCTGGCTAATTCAGACTCTATTTTATACAGGGCTTCCTCTTCCTTTTTTTCTTTTCCTTTTCCCATTCAATCGTCCTATTGTTTATATATATAATATTTCCATCTAGGTTCTCCACCAGTGACCTATCCTCATATAGGAAACTAGCTTTCCACACCTCTTTTCTAATCCTTTGAAATTCATCATCCTTTACCCAAGTCACATTGAATGTGAATGGAGCATGCGACTTTGGAGTGGTACCAACTACTTCTAAAAATATAGGTGAATGATATGATATGCCTCCTAAACCCACCCATTGTCTTACTAAAACTATCTTATACATAAGTGATTCCTTGATTAGAAATCTATCATGATGCATTTCTAGCATACCATTTCATGTTCTATGATTTCTTCGTGTAGGTTGTATACAGGCTACTTCTATAGCAATAAGGTTTTTTTTCTCCAAGATATGTTCAAAAAAATCAGTGAGTGAGTCCACATGACTGTGGATTCCCTAGGATTTTGCATGACCTAGTGAGAAATTCAAATATGCCTCCAATATTATATTCGTGGCTTGCATAAATGATAATCCCATGAAATCTTCCTGTAAAGTCATATGATTGTCACATGGCCCATATATGTTGACAATTGTGATATAAAAACATAACTTTCCAAAGGATACATCCACCATTGGTTCCTTCCCTACCCCATATATTCATTAAATTCATCGTTCTATAGTTAATACCAACTACAATTCCACTAAATCTACCTCTTTCATCTAGGGAATGGAAATTCCACCCTTATACCATAACCTCTAAAAGAGATACAATTTTTTCACTATTCCCTAATGTATCTTGTACTAAAATCAGATCCAATATTTTAGACTCAATTAATCTTCTGAAGCTAGTTTTTTAGCAGCGGTAGCCAACCCTCGACAATTAAAGGAGAGCCACTTCATCGAGAAACCATGTCTGGGTTGCATTTTTCTCTAAGATACCCATCAAGTGATAATTGTACACATTCTGCTACATCCATAATTTCCTTATGTATGGATTTTGAAATATAGGACTACATACCTCTCGTAGATTTGGGTATCATCGGTGGTGAAGAGATACCTATACCCCCTAGCTACTATAGGTTGTTTAGAGAATGATCTCAGGTTATATGTACAACTAGTGTTTGAATAAGATAATATATCCATCATTGAGGGCTTAGATGCTTTAGTCAATGCAGGAACTGTAGGGAAAGGAGCTGGGAAACATATGGGGATCGAAACCATGGGATAAGCTACAACACTTAAATTTCATAAAGATAATACAACTCCGATATTATTTGTGGGATAAGATACAATAGAATAATTTGATGGACTTAATGAAAAATTAGGAAATGGGTACCTAGAATGGGAGTTGATGATTAAGCTTGTGGACGGGTAACCATCGTAGATTCGTAACTAGGAGATGTAACTTTCCTCCCTTCATTCTTTTCCTTCCCCTTTTTCTGTCGAAACAAACTCTTTTGAGGAGTTTGTAGCATAACATTTGGGGCTTCTTAATTACCGAATGTGTCTTCATCTCCACCCAGATTATCCTCAACATCCTTCTCCATAGCAATTAGTGAGAATTATTTGAAAATGTGTTTAACCTCATAACACCTCCTGCATCTAAATGACACCCCTTCGTAATTCAACTTCTGCAATCTGGAAAAAGCTCTCCATTGTAGCTTCATATATATATCCGTATTTGTATCTATATCTATATCTATATCTATATTTGTATACGTATACGTATACATATACGTATATATATATATATATATATATATATATATATATATATATATATATATATATATATATATATATATATATATATATTAATGTACTAAAAGCCCGTGTAAGTAATGATCTGAAAAAAATCTGTAAAATATAAGAGATAAATGTATGTGCATGAAATTATTAGAAGGATGTCTTAAGGAAAATAAGTGGAAAAAATGATAGAATATTTCTCCAAATTTCTAAAGTAATTTTTGTAATACAAAAAGAAAAATATTGTACTATAATACACAATAATCAAATCAGAAAGAAAGAAAGAAAGAAAATTTCTTGAAAAATCTCATCATGCAACTGCATATAGATTGTGAACAAAAAGTCTGTAAATATACATTTATATTCAATCCAAAAATATAACAAAGATTTCAGTCATGGAATGTTACTATAATAATTTCACTTGTTGTTAAGATTAACCATGCTAACATAACTTAGATGGAATTCTAAACATATTTCAAATGTAAGATTAAACTTCCAAACATATTGACAGAATTTAGGCTTAAAACCTTAAATATTCTAGTTCTTCACAAGAAGTAGGGTCTTAAATAAATAAAAAACAAATATGTTTAACACATGATCAACATGGAAAATCCTGAAATCATGTTCCCAACCTCAATGCACAATCAAATCATGCTCAAGCAGATGGAGTAACCAAGGGTTTGGGTAATCCAAAGTGGTAATTGATAGTTGACAAATTTGCATGTGTAAGAGGAATATTTTGAGTCTCCTCATCAAAATAATAAGGTTGTAATAAATTTGGTGGCCATAATTACATGTGAGTATATGCGAAAAGCCAAATACTATATTAAAAGTTTATATACTTATGCACAAGGGAATTATTAAAGATTTAAAAATTATTGCTAAAATATTGTAGAGGTAATATTAAAATTAATTACCTTAATAGATTCTACAATTTGAAATACCTGGTCATTCATCCGTGTCAGATAAGGAAATGAAGTTAGAAAAAATATAAAAAAATTAGTGTTAAAATCTATGTAACATAACTTAGATAAGTATACAATAAAGAAAAATAACATATGAGTATGTAATTACGTGGAATACTGATATTTTCACTCAGAGTTATAACTACTTGAAGAAACAGGAGGAATACCCTGGGAAACCCTAAGGGTTAGGGTATGAAATTGTAAATTCGGATCCAAGCATAAATTGATAGATTCAAATATAAATATAAAATGATAAAATCAAAATTCAAATATAAGTTGATAGAGATGAACTAAATAATTAAATACAGATCCAAAGCCAGTACGCTGATATGTTATATCTAGGGTTACAGGAAAATCCCAACCCCAAAAAATGTCTAAACATAAAAAAAAAAACAAAAAAAATCAGTGATGTAAATAATCTTTTCTTATAGAGTTAATCAATGCATAAAAGGCTAAAAAATTTCTAACCTTGAGGTTAGAAGGACCAAAAACAATATGGTAAAAACCATAGAAAGAAATTACAAAGAAAATGTTAAAATATCAGAAGGAAATTGTGAAAGAGGAGTGGAAATAATATTATATAGAAATCCAAAAGGAAACTATATATATTTTACCTGAATTCTGATAAGTCATTCAAAAAAATAATCTGAGTACAAAACTCCATAATTTTAGTGGCCTCTACAACGAAAATGTGGCTCTAAAATGTTGTAAATGATTCCAAACAAATAGAATTTAAAAACCCAAAATTTGTGTCTTGAAATTCATATAAGAGACCAAGGAATATACAATGGTTTTATATCAGAAGATTACCTTAGAGATATTTCTTAGCGGAAATGTGTAAACTAGTGTTCAAAATGAGAAATTTCTCGTTATTACATTGAAAAAATATAGAATGTCCTTCATGGGTAACAATCAAGGATCTGTAGAAACCATTTGATGGAGAAACACCTTGAATATAATAACAAACACCTAATAAATCCAAGATAGAGAGAGTTAGTCCATTAAAAAATAAACCCTAATGAGTTTTAGAACTAAAACAATATAAAAATGAAAGCATCAACATAACCAAAGGATTACCTCTAGTATAACCCTCTAAAATTCAAATAGTTAACATTCCGCCCAAAGGAATTAATGATACAAGGACTACTAAGACAAAAATATTTTCCCTTAATTGTCATGCCCTTGAAGAATTAGACGTAGAGTAGTGAATTCACAAAGTACAAACAATGGAATGAATGAACAAACAAGAGATTGTCAGAGTGGCCATTAAAAGAGACAAAAATCCTAATATTCTATTCAACATTGATTGAAAAAGAATGCATCACAATCGTAATCTAGGTAGGTCAACAATATAACTGTGTTAGTGTAAAAGGGTGACATGTATACACATGAACAATCTAGAGAAACTCATATAAGAATTATAAACCACATTGAGTTTGAAGCATAGGAACCATGATGTAACATACCTCTTTACTTTACCCAATAAGAGAGTTGTTACTAATGAATTTGGTTCCCATTGGTTGGTCATGGAAACGGGATTAGGAGGGTCGCACCCTCAGTTTATATTTTTTCCTTTCCATTTCCATATTCTTTTGTGCATTTCCTTCCTTACATTTCTTCGACATAGAGGATGGTAGTCACCAATTTCCTATTACCACGTGGCAGTTCACCACGGTCCCACCAATTCAACAAATGAGTGGATGGTGAGGTTGTAACATCACCATACTTCATGGCGTTGCCTTAAATACTAACTCCTGACTTCCCGACCTCCGATCTAGTTGGGGTGAGCGTGAAAACTGTGTACTTGTCCACCATCATTCTTCCTGACCTCCCAACCTCTCGACCTTCGACCTAGTCGGGGTCAACTCATCCTACAGCTCGTAGCTTGGCCTCCATACAATCACCTAACCCTCAACCTTTAACATATTTGGGTCATCATATCACCTACATATCATTTCATCAAAACATGGCTCGACATCCTGACCTATGACCATGTCAGGGTCGGAACCGCTTCATTGAGAAATCTAGGGCAGCGATATTGGATGATTTCTCTTATAATGATAACTGCTTGTGAGTAATTTTTACTTTTCTTAATTAGGTTCTTCTTGTACTTGATTATTATTATGTGTTCTTCTTCATCAAACAAATTCCAAATAATAAATAATATGAGACAAAGGACACAGGATGTAGATGATCAACTAGGCCCAGAACCTCTCCAACCTAAGAGGAAAAGCCAAAAAAAATCTTCTTTTTATAGAATCTTCAATTGAATAATACCAATACCAAGCCCCTTCACCAAGAAACCTTCCAAGACCAAGTAAATTCTTCCTCTTTGAATATCTTCTCCTTTCAGGAACTTCAACCTACTCAACAATGAATATTTCAAGTATAGCTTCGACATCCCTAGAAAATGCAACTTCGACTTTCCTAGAAAATTCAACTTTGACTGTAACCTTGACTTGCCCAAAAATTTCAATTTCAGCTTGCCCAAAAACTGAAACTTTGATTGCAACTAGAAAATGCAACTTCTACTGCAACTAGGACCCATAACTTTTAATACAACCAGAAACTGCAACTACAACTGCAATAAAAAACTACAACTACAACTTCGATATTACCAGAAGCTGCAACTTCTCTTCTTCGCTTGGATATATTCTCTCTCCTAGATAATGCAACTTTTAGAACAACTATTTTTGGCGATCTATCTTCAATTTTTCAACTCAACTTCACTGAAACAATATGTGCCCTAATTCCTTCACACATGTGGAGAGAAGTAGCCCAAAACCAAATCCAAAACTTCAATTTTTTTTTCCTTCTTTATTCTTCCTCTTCTTCATACTTCCTTTCATCCTTAAGATCAAAATTGTGTGAGTGAGAATTTTTCTCCAAATGAGGTCGAGGTATTCTTTAGATAGACTTCTCATAGGGTCAAATTTCTTCCTTTAGGTTGACTAGAATTTTCCTTAAGCCGACTTCAACTTTGTGCCATGGCTTGGTATTGGAGGGTATTTTGACTTGATTATGACTCAATAAAAGTTTCTTTACAATATGTAACATGCCAAAATGGGTCATTCATACATGACAATGACTCAGTGACTTTATAACAACCCTAGAAGCACTTAATGGGTTCTTTGACTTATAAAAATAAATTCTCTTGAGCATGACACCCATGCCTTAAGTCTTTTCTCTTTTCATTATATACATAAAATCATGATTACATATGTCATTATGAGGACCGAACCTAGTTACATCTTTCAACACTCCCTCTTAACTAGGGAGGTATTCATAATCCATTGGAGGTACTTTGGACATTCTCAATCTGAAGAATTCTCATAATAAAAGTCAGATTGATAACCCATTTGTTCAACAACATATCATTCAACATTGTCATATATAAATTCCTTGACTAACATCTCTATCTCTCCACAATATAAAATCACAATGTTGTTGACAACAATGATTTATAGACACCTTCATCATTTTCTCTCTTGGAACATACCCCACCCAGGTCCTCTTAGAGTGTGTTCCACTAGGACTATTCTTATCATTGATTCCAATTCCTCAAATAATATCAGTCTTTTACAAATACTCTTCTCTTAGATTCCCTAACACATCCTCAAAGAGTATAAGATGATAGATTCTTACCCCATCATCCATTTTATCTTCCCAAGTGAAGACAATAATGATGTGTCTATCTCTCCCTCTTAACTAGGGAAGACGTACACATTCTAGTGAAGGAATGTACTTAAGATGCCTCTTGATGAGGGACTTTACCAAGCTCCCTGTTAATTAGGGACTTGCTTCCAGCAGATATTTAGGTGGATATCATGGGACAAATAACTACTTGAAGAGGTCCTCCTTTCTATGTCATGATTCTTTTTCTTTATTCAATATTCTTCATCCTTCGGTACTTATTCATAGGGAATTTACCATACATCACTTTTAGCCATGAATCATGTTAGTAATTTCATCCTTATTTCTATCATAATTTGATCAATTATTACATATCTGGCCTTCCTTCATGCCTCGCCTCAATCTTCATGTCATGTTCCCTTAAGGACCTTCATTCTGTCACATGAGCATAAGTTGTAGAAGAATTTCACAAATCTTTCCTTGGAAACCCTTTAATATCCCATCCAAATATTGTTCAAAATTTAGAAAAATGAATCATTAAGTCAAGATTACCTTTGTGATGGTCTTTCATCATGACATCACCTTATTTGCATCAACATCCTCCATACATATTGACACATCTCCAAACGATATATCATTTCAAGGTTATCTTTATTTTTCAGACTTCATCAAGGTATTCATATGTTTCCCATGGAGATATCATAGTCAGGTATTCCATTCCTTGCATGTTTATTTTCTTATCCATAGTTGAATTTGATGATCTCTTCCTTCCTTTATTCACATGTTTCTTCTTAGGAGATTCCAATTATAGTTCCTTCAACGTTTTCAACCACATCATATTTCATATGAGGACATATTATGTTGATTTCATCTAGTCAATATCTAAACCATGCCTTCATGAGTCCTTCCACAGGAGGATACCCTTTCTTTTGATCATGCTATAGAGGTATAGAACTCATTTATGATATATGCAACCATATAACATGATTCTGTTTTATCTAGTACAAGCATACATACCTCGTCTCTTTATTTTGGTCATATAGAATTCCTTCGTCAACTTCCTTGATTGAAAGAACTCCAATCCCTTTTCATGCTTCACTTATTTTGACGTCATACCATCATCTCATTAATCTCATACAAGGTGTACTTATCGGTGAGACACTTGCTTGTTCCAGTAGGTGAACCTTATAATGAAGATTATAACAAAGCATATTGATCATCCTCATACTACAAATGCTCCTTTTTGAATTATGTATGATGAACTCTATACTATAGTAATTTATTTTTCCCATAAGTACTCGTTATGCTTCTAATGAGGTTATGAAGAGCTACCTCCTTCTATAGGTGACATCCACAAACTTCTATTTCAACTATCTTTTATTATTCTTTATGATGATATTACGAGCTCTTGATTTCAATCATATGCTTCTATGATGAAATTTCCTAACATGGTGCATCCTATCATGCTTGTAATAATTCCTACGATGTTAGTTATAGGAGAAAAAAAACTTGAAAACAACTAGGCAAGGAAGACTTATCTCAACAATAGTAGAGATATTTTATTTCATCTATCTTGAATTTCTTCTTTTCATCTTCTTGCACTGATTCAATGATATAGGCTTCTTCTCTTCTTCATTCTTTTTTTAATTCTTGAGCTTAGGACAATACCTCATGTATTTTCCATATTATTGAAATCCATATCATTGGATTTGTGACATCTTGATCTTATTCTTTTTCTGAGGACCAAACTTGCCAAATTTCCCTACTCCTCTTGACATGACATCGAATGTTTGAATCTTCTTATCTAATCCTGTATCACTTTTCTCCTTCAACTTGTTTTCTTCAATATTGCATACTAACCATAAATTACTAAATATAGTAGATTTATCCTTTTCATATGCCTTTGATAAATGTTTTCCATGTTCATCAATTAGACCATTTAGAACAATGGAAATCATTTATTTATCGAATATCATCTCTCCTATATATTGAAGTTGATTCGTTATTTGTGATTCTTTAGTAAGACATGTATATATCCCTTCATTCTTTGACATTTTAAACGTGTATAGTTCAAATATTAGTGATATAACTTGTCCAGTTGAGCTTTCAGAAAAAAAATCATATATATTATCATATATATATTTTGATGTCTCCAATTGTTTTACATATGGGATGAGAGAATCTCAATGGATTCTATGAGAATCCTTTGAGCCCTTAGATCTGTTTTCATATATTTAGATATTTCTTTCTCTTTGGATGGTATGGAGACTTTTCCTTTGACATGATTAATAAATTCATTTTCCTTGAGGACTATGTCCATCCTTCTTTTCCATGCAAGGAAGTTCAATGACCCAACCAACTTGTAGATCTACTTACACAATGAAGTCATTTTTAATAGATTTAGATATAGAAATATAAATGCTTACTTGTGAAGCGAATATGAACTCCTAAACTTTATGATTTTGTTGATGCTGATTGAGGATGACTTCTTGATGATGCCTTGATGCTTCTTGATGATGAAAAACACCTTTGATCTATCTTTCCTTGGATGAGTGATTTTCAAGATGCTTTTATATCAAAGTCATTTCTTTTTTAAGTGGAGATATGTTATTTTTTAGGTATCCTTCCTTGAGATTATTATTTGAGCACGAATCCTAAGAATAATTTAATTGTGAACTTTCTTCTTTGATCGATCAAGGAGTTTTGACACTTCCTTCAAGATAACGAAGTAGCCTTTATTTTCAAATTTCCTTGGGGGCGAGAGAAACTAATATGGATTTATGTAGGAAAAAAACGAAATAAAGAAATACACATAAACACAGAGATGCAACAGAAATAAAACTTCATTTCATTAATAACAAATAAATGAAATATGGTTACAAACATAATGGAAATAAACTAGCTAGGGCAATGGTAGATTATCTATGAGAAGGGATGTGGTGTCTACAGGCCTCTGAATAGTGTTACAATGTGGCTTAAATGCCTATTTGTTATTGAGGAACAATGGAAAATGATAAACAGCCAAATACCTAACCCTAGGAGATGAAACACCAAAACTATGGGCCCTATTTGGGTATATTGGTACATCAACTTACCAGGGACGTAACTTTGGCATATGATCTTCATTTGATGCACTCAATGCCTCATTTGGAAGACCTATCTGAGGACAATTTTTTTTTATGTTGCTCCCAGTTTTCCTAAAAAAAGTCATTTAGGGCCTCAAAATGGCTCCAGAAGTTTAGGACTCAAAAAACTGCTAAAAATAGTAAACTGTGTTATAATTAAGGAAACTAGAAAACTGAAAGAAACATGGTGGGGGTAAAGTGGAATAGATGGATGTCCATGAATATCAACCCGACTCATTCCTACCCCCTTATGAAATAATGGTCCCAATTTCATTGAGTTCCTCCCTGAGATGAGGAAACTTCAGCTGAACATGGTCCAGCGTGAGCCACTTGCCTTGGTGAAGGAGTTGGCTTGCTTTGACAACTCGATTTAGAGGGATCCTTTTTTGTCAGGTGTGCTTGAGTTTCAGCTTAAATCTGTTGGTGTGAGTTGTTCTGCCATGTTAGATGTGTCTAGTAGAGGCAGAAAGTAGGGTCGAAGGCGGTCCACATTGAACACTGGGTGCAGGCGAAGGAGTGATCGAATACTGAGCTCAAAGGAATTTTCCCCTACAGCCTTCATGTTGGTGTATGGCCCATATTAGAGTGGGTGAAGCTTATGGTGGGGTCCATGAGGTGCTCCTTCTATAAATTTAGCCACACTTTTTCACCCACCTAGAAGTTGTGTGGCTCTCGATGTTGATCATGTCGTTGCTTGTACTTAGCATTGGCTCTATCCAATATTTCATGAACTTGTTGGCAGATGTATTGAATGCTCTCAATGTATTTGTTGTCCTTGTTAGCCTCAGACTAGACATGAGATGAATATTTCTGAGTAGCCACAAATGGCATGGATACGTCAATGGGACATAGTGGCTGGAATCCCATGCCCACTTGAAAGGGGTTGTGGATGGTTGAGCTATGGAGAGCTCGCTTATAGTTGTTTTGTACATAGGGGAGGTTCTCGTTCCACGTGTGTGGATGCTTTGAGTTGTACATGCGTAGAATGTGTATGATCATCTGATTGACGACCTCTTTTTGGCCATCAATTTGTGGATGGAAAGCTGTGTACTCAGTGAGCTTGTGTCCAACATCGACCAAAGGCTGAACCAAAATGGACTGAGGAAATTCCTATCCCGATCTAAGATGATAGAGTGTGGGATCCAAAAGTGTACCTACGCTCATTCAGAGAAGCGTTTAGCAGTGTCTTCTGCTGTGATATTCTTCTTGCAGGCTGTCATAATCGCCATCTTAGATAATCTGTCGATGACCACAAAAACACAGTCATTTCCATGCTTAGTAGAAGGAAGGTCCGACATGTAATCCATGGAGATGGATTCCCAAGGTTGACTAGGGGTAGGCATCGGAGTATATAGGCCTTGCTTCTTGATGGTCGGTTTGGAAATGGTGGAGGTAGTGTGGGACTTGATGTACTTCCCAACATCTCGTCGAGGGTTTGGTAAATAGAAATACTTTTGCAGTATCGCCACTGTTTTATCTACCCCGAAGTTCCCAATGACCCGACTGTAGTGTGCTTCCTAAATCATCTTTGCATGCTCACTTGAAGGAACATTAAGGTGTCCCAGGTAGCATAGTAGAGCATCATATAGGTGAAAATATGGAACTTTCTTACCCTCCAAGGGTGTATTGTATGTGCGGCCTAATTTTGGATTGCTTTGGTAGAGAAGAAGCCAGTTAGAAGTCTCATGCCCACAAGAGTTGAGCATAGTGGTCAGCGCCATGATCGGTGGTTGGATAAGGTAGTTTGCAACATTATTTGTGTTTCCCTTCTTGTACTTGATGTTCAAATGAAAATTTTGCAGGTATGTGGACCACTTCTGATGGCAATTGTTCTACAACTTCCCTTGTGTCTATATGAACTGTAGGGGTCAATGGTCTGTGTGGATGACCGTTTCATTTCCAAAAATGTAATTCTTACATTGTCCACAAGCCTTCACAATGGAATACATCTCTTTTTCATAAGTGGTATACTTCTGAACTATGTCAGAAAATGTCTCAGTGTGATATGCCATTGGATTCCCCTATTGAGTAAGAACTACCCCAATAGCATAGTCATAGGCATTTTTCTCGATATCAAATAGTTGTTGCAAGTCTGGTAATGTGAGCACTGCTGAAGGGTAGAGGAAATACTTCAAATATATGAATTCCTTTTGTTCTGATTCAGAACACAATAATTTTTCTTTCTCCCCTCCCTTGGTGACCTGACTCAAGGGCCAAGTGATATGAGAGAATCCCAACACGAACCTGCGGTAGAAATGGGCAAGACCCAAAATGTTGCAGAGCTTTGTTAGAGTGGGTGGGGCTGGCCAATCCCAAATGAATTGGAACTTGGCTAGATACACATGCACCCCCCACTCATAAATAATGTATCCCAGATACTAAACCTGGGTCATGCCAAAAGTTCACTTATCCAAATTGGCACAAAACTTGTGTTGCCACAGTGTTTGGAGGTCTTGTCAGATGTGGTGGAGGTGCTCTTCGCAAGTTTGGCTAAAGATGAGGATTTCATCCAAGTACACCACTACAAATGAGTTGGTGAATAGTCGCAATATGACATCCATCAACCTCATGAAGGTTGCAGGGGAATTTTTCAACCCGAAAGGCATGACTAGTGATTTGAAAAGGCACTCCTTGGATTTGAATGCAGTCTTCCACACATCAGAGGGTTCGATCAATACTTGGTGATACCCAGACTTCAAGTCGATCTTACTGAAATATTTTTCCCCCTTGAGTTGATTCATAAGGTCATCAATATGTGGGATCGGGTACCTATTCCATATAGTGATCTTGTTAAATGCCCGATAGTCAATACAGATTCCCCAAGTACCATCCTTCTTTTGCACCAACACAATCAGGCACCCACAGGGTGATGAACCTGGCAGGATGTGAATTTTCTGCAACAACTCCTGAATTTGCCTCTTGATTCCATCGTTCTCTAGAAAACATCGTTGATATATTGGTCCATTGGGCTACGACGCATTTGGGGTCAGATTGATGGAGTGCTTGACATGATAGTGCAGAGGCACCCCTACGGGGGAGATGAAGATGTCCTCCTAGTCCTCCACGACCTTGTCCATCTGTTATTTTCATGTAGAGGAGCCCTTTTTGGAGTTCATGGCCACAATATTATTCTTTCCCTAAGGGTGGATCATCAGGAGAAAAAATCCTGGTTTTCAAAATGAGCTTACTACACTATTTTGCAGTAACCAAAGAGATGGCGGTAGGTGGTTCTACCTTTGGTATCCTATACAACTTATTTCCCAAAGTAACAATAACAACATAAGGTCGTGAATTATACATAACATGTTTCTACCACAAGTATGTTTGGCTTAATAATACATAAGAAACATGAAGAGGATCAATGTCACATAATACCTCATCAGTGAAGGGCTTGATGTTGTAGGGAAGGCGGCACTACTACCTAACACAGAGATATAGTCCTTGGTGAAGCCAACCGATGATGTATGGTTGTGGATGTGTTGTGGTTGGAAAGCCCGTCCACTTCACGACCTCTTCTTAGATGAGGATATTTTGACTCCCATTTTTGACAATAAACTATAGCAGGGAATCCTTTACCCACATCTTGGAATGGAAGAGGCGCTCCCCCCCCTCTGGATCTTCTAGTTCGTCGTTTTGGATCTTTGTGATGGTGATGGTTGCATTGGGCTCCACATCAATAATTTTCTTCCATTTTTCATTCCCCTTGTTAGGTTCTGATTCAGAGTCAGAGCATGCATCTAATTCAAAAGCCTTCAACTCGGCCACTAGTGACTGCTTGGCTCGATACTCACTTGTGTTGTGAGTGGAGCTCTTATGGAAATCAAAGCACTTCCTCATGTCCTTCTTTAGCATCATGGTGGTGTTCTTTTCTTGCAGCTTTGGTTATTTATCCCGGGCCGCCCCCCCTTGGCTTTGTCCTTTGTTCTGTGGTTTGAGGGCATCTTTCCCTTGCTTCTGATACGCAGATCCAAATTCTCACTTCTTCTGTTTGAAATTTTGCTCAATCTTGGCAGAATAATGGTATGCCGCAACAAGCGAGGATATGTCAAGGAACTCCTTTTCCTCTTGAATGTATCTATGTAGAAAACTATGGTACTTCAACACCAAATGTTTCTCCAAATATTTGATACCAAAGTCTATGTGAAGGGTATGGAAAAAAATCTTTAGTTCATGCACATCTTTCCCTTGGTTGCCGCGACGTAGTCCATTGTATGTATTTGTCCTCATAGCTCCCCATGGGATAATATTGTTCCTTGATGGCATCTAGGAAAATATTCCAAGTGGGTTCAGCCGAGAAGAGAGAGGGTTCCCACCAGTCCTTCACATGGGGGGCGATTTTGAGGAGTCTAAAAGTAATCCTTTATCGGTCGAAAAAGTCATGAACTGAGAAATATCCTTCTAATATATTTGACCACCTAACTACGACATTTTAATCTATTTTCCCATCAAATATGGGAATGTAAAATTTTACTTGTACCTTAGAAGGAGTGTCACCTCCAAAGTGGTTTCTGCATGTAGATGCGCTACCGGTGGGAAACCGTTGAAGGATCTTGGAAAAATTATCCATCATTGTGTTCCTTTGTTTCTTGAGGGCCTCCTCGAGTAATATTTTGATAGGATATCCTACTCCATCATCTTTCTTTTCTTCCCCTATGGGCCACCATCGGGGTTTGCGAGGTTGAAATTGAAAAGGTTCAACCAGATCGATACCTCGTTCCTTATACCATGAACTCATTGGGGACATGCAATGAAGTATTGAGAAATACAGAAATATCCATAAACGCTGAAATTAAACAAAAATAAAACATCATTTCATTAATAACAAATAACTGAAATATGCATACAGAAACAATGGAAATAAACTATCTAGGGCACTGGTAGTTTATCTCTAAGAAGAGATGTGGCAGCTATATGCCTATGAACTATTTTACAATGAGGCTCAAAGGCCTATTTATTATTGAAGAACAATGGAAAACTCTAAACATCCAAATACTAAACCTAGTAGACAAAATGCAAAAACTATGGGCCTCATTTGGGTACATTGTTACAGCAACTTCTCGGGGAGGTAACCTTGGAATATGATCTCTGTTTGACGTGCTCAATACCTCGTTACAAATATCCATCCCAATAATACAAACTTTGAGTGAGAAACATCAAAGGAACTTCCATGTTCCTCCCGATTTTCCCAAAAAACTTTTTTTAAGGCCTCAAGAC
Source organism: Pinus albicaulis (assembly GCA_034641835.2). Classification (NCBI taxonomy): domain Eukaryota; kingdom Viridiplantae; phylum Streptophyta; class Pinopsida; order Pinales; family Pinaceae; genus Pinus; species Pinus albicaulis. The sequence goes on from CM076583.1 coordinate 840,732,496, forward strand.
GGCTCCGGAAGTTTAGGACCCGAACAACTGCTAAAAGTAATAAACTATGCTATAATTAAGGAAACTAAAAAATGAAAGAAACAATGGTTGCGGTCCAAGAGGAATACGTAGGTGGCCACCAATATCCACATGGATCATAACCTTATTTATTCTTTGATGCCATTGATATCCTTCTAGAACCTTATTTTTGGAGATATTGAGTGTCCCTTGTTGAACTACTCTTCCTTGACTTGTCGCCTTAGCTCTAATACCATGTTGATAAATCTAGGGTAGATAAATTAGATGATTTATCTTATAATGATATATTATGAGGAATTTTTACTTTTCTTAATTAGGTTCTTATTGTAATTTTTTATTATTAGGTGTTCTTCTTCATAAAATAACTACCAAACCATAAATAATAATGATACAAAGGACACACGATGTAGGCGATCATCCAGGGCAAAAACCTCTCCAACCTAAGAGGAAAGGCCATTAGAATTCTTCTTCTTATAGAATCTTCAATTAATGAATTCCAAGACCTATACCATTGACCAAGGACTCCTCCAATATTAGGTCAATGCTTCCTCTTTGAATAAATTCTCCTTCCAGCAAATTCGACCTACTAAGAAATTGCAACTGTAGCTATAACTTTGACTTGCCTAGAAATTACGGCTTTGAATGCAACATTGACTTGCCTAGAAACTGAAATTTCAACTTGCCCAAAAATTACAACTTTGACTGCAACCATAAAATGCAATATCGATTGCAACTAAAAACTGCAAATTCGATTGCAACTAGAAGCCGCAACTTCAACTACAACCAAAAACTGTAACTACAACTTCAATATGCCCAGAAACTTCAACTTCTCTTCTTCACTTAGGTATATTCTCTCTCCTAGATAATTCATCTTCAAGAAAAAATCTTCTTGGTGGTCTAAATAAAATTTTGCAAATAGTATTCAATGCAACAATATGTGCCCTAATTCATTCGCACGTGTGTACAGATATAGTCCAAAACCTTGACCTTTTCTCCTTTAGTCTTCTTGTTCTTCGCACTTCCTTTCTTCCTTAAGATCGAACTTGTGCAAGTGAGAGTGTGTTCTCCAAATGAGGTCAAGGTATTATTTATATAGGCTTCACATAGGGTCAAATTTATTCCTTTAGGCTAACTAGAATTTTCCTTAAGCCGACTTGAACTTTGTACCATGACGAGGACTTGGAGGGTATTCTGACTTGATTATGACTCAATAAATTTTTATCTATAATATGTAGCATGCACAAATGTCTCATTCATACATGAAAATTACTTGATGACTTTATAACAGACCTAGAATCACTCAATGGGTGCTTTCACCTATAAAAATATATTCTCTTGAGCATGAAACCTATAAATACATAAAATCATGATTACATCTTTCATTATGAAGACCAAACCAAGTTACATATTTTAACACACCTTACTTATGGTATCATTAACACATTGGTTTGTTCTCTGGCCCCAATATTATCTTCCTGGCTACATGGGCCATGCAGATAATCCACGCCAGATGTCGAATCACACAAGAGGAGAATCCAGCCAGTTAAATAGAGAGCTATCCTACCCAGGGTTCCGTACTGTAGTAGGATAAGCCTTATCTGATCCTTTATTTAAGTTCAAGGTTTCATCCCCTTACTCTCCAACAAATTCCCTTTCCTTAACATTGCTTGATCAAAGTACTTTGGCTTTGCATGATGCAATACCTTGAGTAGATATCTATGTGCTCTACCCACAGACTGAAACTACTATTGTTTGAATTCCCTCTAGATAATTATCTCGACTACGACTTAGTCTCAAGGGTCCATTCTGCTTCTAGATCTACATCAAGATATCACCACTCCAATGAAGTCATACCAAGGAATTCCACGACATTACCCCTTCTAAGCTTTGGTGATATCTACATTGATGGGTTCCTATCCCACGGACCTATGCTACCTTAAAGTAGGGAATTCCTCTAATGGTGGTGTAGGCACTCCTACATTTCATATCTATAAAAATCCTAGAGTTAGCTTCCAGGAGGCGTTCACCTCTCTTGATATACACCAACTATCCCAGAGTCCTCACGAACTCTCTTAGAAACTCCTTGAGACTTCTTATGGGAAGTTTGAGCATTTGGCCATTGGCAAGTGATATGTTTTTATGAAAAAGGTGTTATTAACGTTTATGTGAGCAGCTTTTGTTACTTAGTGCAATAGATCGATAATATTGTGAATAACATAAACAACATAAGCAAATTAAAACACATTCAAACACATCAACACAACAATAATTTAATAACGGAATTCACCAGACTTCCTGGCTACGTCTCTAGGTCCTTAGATTCCAGTGCTGACCACTTTATTTTGACTTCAAAATTCCTTTATGGGTATGAACTCAAAAACAGAATCTCAAATGAGAAAATGGACCTCACCATTGTGATAGGCTTGAAATTTCGAGTCAAGAAAGTATAAACTTGCCTATATTCCGCCATTGTGACCTCCAGACCCCCTGAAGAAATTCAAAACCACCTTTGCCTTTTTGAAAAACCACCTTTCCCACACAAAACCACCTCGAACTGTGTGTTGGTAGTTTCCACTGGTTCGACTCTACAAACGTTGAAAATATGTTTTTGGTGGCTTGGTTAGAAAGCTTCACTTCTTGGTGTAATGGTTGTCCGACTGTGTGCGAAGGCATTGTTTAAATAGTGTTTTCGAAGGTCGAAAGGCCGAAACCCCCACCTAACCCTTCCGTTATACCTCCGGCGGTTATGTTACATATATATATATATATATATATATGCGGTCGATTAACCATAATATTGTTAAGGAGTCTGGCGGTCATGGGGTTGACCCCGACCATCTGGCCCTTTTTCCGGTGGGAATCTGATTGCAATTAAATATGCAATAAATAAATAACCTTTACATTAATTACCAAATGATGCGCTAGCTCATCCAGTGAGTGGAATTTGACAATAAATTTTGCATTCCAGGAGGTCAGGGGTTCGATCCTCTCTGATCCCCAAAATTATGGAAATGAGGCCATGTTGAGCAAAATTCTTGCTGCCACGTGTTAGTCCTGGATTGGCCCATTCCATCCAATCAAACTATGACACATCATTGATCCTGCTGACATCATCCTGGACATGTGGTGTATTCCAGGGACGAAACTTGTCCTGTTGACATCATCCTGATTGTTGACTTGACCATTGATTATTGACTATTGACTGTTGACTTTGACTTTTAATTTGACCTTTTTGTCATTTTTCCCTAATTTGTCATAAAATTTGACTGGCCACATATTCTTCATACGAACTCGGTTTTACGTGTCATTCACACTGTTGAAATCCTCTCGACGATAAATTAAACTTGACCCTATTTTCATCTCCATTTGAAGATTTTGATCTGGAGGCAAAACTGAATCCATTTTGGATCACTCCTCCCCACTAGAAGCTTTTAGACCACCAAAAGTTGGTTTTAGCTGTCGAGTAAGTGAGGATATGTTTCCTTCACTTTTCCAATCTTTTTCTATCATGCTTTACTTGGATTTGTACCTCTAAGCCCAACTTGAAGATACTCAACGTCTCCTTGTTGTGAAGTCCTTATCCTCCTGTTGGGAATTGTGTCCTCTTGCGACTCGTTGAGATACTCTAGTGAAAAATATTTGATGGAAGGTACCTGAATTCTCTCTTATGGATCTTCAATCAATGAAGGTTCATACAATTGCAAATTTTCCACATTTACGATGGAATAGATCTACATATAAGCTAGTAGATCTAGGTGGAAAGCATTCTCACCAATTTTGTCAAGAATTTTGAAAGGACCATATCTAATTGGTTTCAACTTTTTACCTTCCCCTTGAAGTCTTTCTTTGTTGATGTATAACTAGACTTGATCACCAAATTGAAAACTATGCTCAACTCGATGCTTGTCGTGCCTCGCTTTATACTTTTCTTGGCTCTTTTCCGGCTATTATTATACTTCCTGGTGAATTTCCTGGATATTTTCAATGAACTTGGTTTCTTTTTCCACATCGTTGTGTCCATCAACTGCTATGTCTTTACCAAAGACAAAATCCAAGGGAGACTTTGGTACAAAAGAAAAACAAGTCTCAAATGGAGATCTTTGAGTATAATAATGCTTCGCATGGTTGTAAGCATGAAGCACATAACACAAATGCTCATCCCAAAGCTTAGGATGCTTTCTGCAATAACCTTGAAGAAACTGTACCACTGTCTTGTTTATCACTTCTGTCTGGCCGTCAGTTTGCGGATGAAATTCTGTGCTCTTATTTAACTTTGTGTCGATGAGTTCCCACAAACTTGACCAAAATTTCCTGACAAATCGATAATCTCGAACAGATACAATAGAGGTGGGTAACCCAAAATGAACCCATACATTTTGAATGAATAACTTTGCAGTTTTTTTAGCTGTGACCTGTTTAGTACATGGTATCAAAATACACATCCTACTGAACCTATCCACAACTACATACAAATAAGCATGACCTTTTCTAGACATTGGCAATCCCCCAAAAAAATCCATGGATGAACTTTCCCAAGGATGAGAAGGAATTGGAAGTGGATTATATAAGCCTAATTTTTTGTTACTTGGCTTTCTTATAGCACACATAGTACATCCTTTAATATATCTTGAAACTATTTCATTCATTCATGGCCAATAGCAAAATCTTTGTAATTGTGCAATTATTTTACTTACACCAAAGTGACTTGAAATTAGAGAAGTATTTGCTTCTCGAATCACATTAACTCTTTCAGTTTGTGGAATGCATAATTTTCCCAAATGATATAAGACCTTTTACTTTATGAAATAATCCAATTCTTCTACCTACTTGCCATGACTTAAAGTTGCATATACATCCTTAAAATCTATGTCTTGAGCATATTGTTCAATATAGCTTTCATGAATTACTGAATTATGCTTAAGAATTGTGGATGCATTTATGATTGGTCTTGATAATATGTCTGAAACCTTATTATGTATGTATTTCTTATATCTGATTACAACTTGAAATTGTTGTAAGAAACCCATCCAACGATAATGTCTTGATTGTTGCAATTTAGTTTGTGAGTGTAAATATTGTAGTGGTTTATGATCTGTATGTATGATTGTTTCTTTTCCCATTATGTAATGTTTCCAATTTTTAACATTATATACTAATGCATATAGTTCCTTATCATATGTAGGATAGTTAAATACTGTTGATGTGAATGTCTCAGAATGAAAGCATATAGGCTTTCTGTGTTTCATTAACACTGCCCCCATGGCATATTCACTTGCATATGTCTCGATCTCAAATGGGTGTTGAAGATCTGGCAGTGCTAGTATTGGCGCTGTACTGATCCTTTATTTCAATGTGTCGAAAGCTTTCTATTGTTTGCCTCCTCACTGAAACACCTATTTCATACTTGTCAAAGCATGTAGATGAGCTGCAATCAAAGAAAATTTAGCAATAAACTTTCTCCAGTATTGTGTTGCCCCTAAGAAACTTCTAACTTCTGTAGCAGTCTTAGGCTTAGGCAAATTTACAATGACTTTGACCTTAGAGTGATCTATCTTCAATTCACCACCCCCTACAATATAACCCAAGTAATTTAAAGATGTCTTGCCAAATTCACATTTTGACAGTTTTACATAGAGAATTTCTCTTTTTAACGCATCTAAAATATTATTTACATTCTTTATATGTTCATCCCATGTCTTACTAAAAACAAGAATATCATATAAGTAGACTATTACAAAATCATCTATAAATGGACTAAAAACATCATTCATGATACAGATGAATGTAGTTGGAGCATTGGTCAAGCTGAAAGGCATAACCATCCATTCATAGAGTCCTTGCTTCATTTTGAAAGCAGTCTTCCATACATCTTGTTCTGAAACCCTAATCTGATGGTAGCCGCTTCGCAAGTCTAACTTAGTGAAGTAAACGACATCTTTCAACTGATCTAATAAATTGTCAATGAGAGGAAGAGGATAATGATTCTTTATTGCTATTTTATTTAATGCTAGGAAATCAATGCACATCCTCCATGAACCATCTTTCTTACACACCAACACAATATGCAATCCACGTGGTGAAGTGCTTGCTCGAATAAACCCTTGAACGAGCAATTCCTGTACCTGCTTCTTTATTTCTGCATTCTCTAGAGCTGATAACCTGTACATTCCAATGTTAGGAAAGGGAGCATTTGGCTGCAAATGAATCTCATGTTCTATCTGTCACTTGGGAGGAAGCCCTTTAGGCTCTTCAAACAGAATATCATGTTCATAAACATCTTTAACTAAATCTGCTTTCTGTTTAGGATTAAAACGTTGAAAAGCATCGGATTTATCAATATCCTTCGCTTTTACAATCATAAGTAAAATTTGTTTACTTGAATTTATAATTCTTTTCATCTGTCCTGAATTTATGAGAGAGTAGTTATATTTGAGTTTATGAGCTGTTAATACATATTTGATTCCATCTTTAGTGAGTTGATACTTATTTTCCCTTCGATAGAAGACAACATCTCTATCATACAAGTATGGACTCCCTAGTACAGTTCCACATATATCCAATGGGACTATATCTAATGCAACCTCATCTACAAACTTCGATCCAATTGCAAAACAGAGTTTGCATTGTTTCCTAACATGTAGTTTAGTTTTATCATGGATCCAACCCAATGGGTATGGCTTTTTATGAGGTTTTGTTTCAATACCCAATTTCTTTACAATTGATTCAACAATAAAATTCACTTGAGAGCCACTATCAAACAAACTATCAATTTTAGTATGCTTGGAAACGACTCTAATATGAAATAGCTCATTTCTTTTCCTCTCATCATTTTCATTATCAACAGAATGCAAAGAAGTACTTGTAGATGCTTGAGAATTTTTACCTTTTATACCTGTAGCTATAATTGTTGTTTCATCTCATGAATCTGATCCCTAGTCTTTTTTCATAGTAGTAGCATTCTTTCTCTCTTTATTTCCAAACTTCTTAGGCTTCGATTCTGGATGCAGTGCCTAGCAGTGTGCCTCATCATGTCATTATTTCTTACAGTGAGTGCATGTAGTCTTTCCTTTCTTCACATTGTTCGCTTTCCTTTCCTTCCATTTTTGTTTCTTTCTTTCTTTATTATTGATTTCAATATATTTATATGACTTTCCAATGTCATGAGATACATTTTTACCCCTAGCTTCTAGATGAGTTGCTTGAACTAATACATCATCTAAGCTAGTCGAATTAAACATCAATATGCGATGCCTCAAATAACTATGTAAGCCACCTATGTATTTCAATAATGTTTCTGGTGAGTTCAATGATATGCCTAGTGTCAAAGCTCTTTTACAAAACTCCAGAGTATAACTTTGCACACTTTGACCCTTTAACTGAAGCAATGTTTTCCAACTCACCATAGCTTTTTGCATATAAGCCAAAGCATAAAATTGTTTTTTAATAGTAGAAACAAATTCATTCCATGTCGAAATGATTTTACCATGTTTTTGAAGATATTCTTGTGTCTTACCTTCCCACCAAACAAGTGTGGTTCCTCCAAGACAAAGGCTAGCAAATTGCATCTTCTTTATTTTTGAAAAACATTCTGTACCCTATAATAAACTTCAATTTGTCTTATCCAATTATCAACCTTTTCAGCGTTAAGCTCACCATCGTAAATTGACAAATCAAATTGTACATCTAATTTGATTAAAGAGGATTTCTTCTTCTTCTTCTTCTTCTTCTTCTTCTTAGAAGAGATTTACGAGAAGAGGATGATGATGATGATGATGGTGATGATGGAGGAGATGGTGGAAATAATGTAGGATTCTAGTTTAGGTGATGAAGTGTCTTCACCTTTTCCCTTTTTAAAATCATTAGACATCTCTTCTACCATCATATGCATTTACATGAAGTTGTCCAAGAATTGAGCTTCTGATTCGAATATGTGTTCTTCCGTCATCTTCTTTTGTGAAAATAACCTTCCAATCTCTAGATTTTCTTCAACAAGTTTTCCTTCTCCTCGTTTGAAATTTTACCTAGTAAGCATTCAAATCTTCACATGACATTGTCAAAACTTTTAAAAATTAACCTTAAGCTCTAATACCACTTGATCTATTTTTATGAAAAAGGTATTATTGATGTCTATGTGAGCATCTTATGTTAATTAATGTAATAGATCGATAATATTGCGAATAACATAAACAACATAAGCAAATGAAAACACATTCACACACATCAACACAGTAATAATTTAATAACATAGTTCACCAGACTTCCTGGCTACATCTCCAGGTCCTTAACTTCTAGTGTTGACCGCTTTATTTTGTCTTCAAAATGATTTTACAGGTATGATCTCAAAAATAGAAGCTCAAATGAGAAAATGGACCTCACCATTGCGACAGGCTCAAAATTTTGAGTAAAAAAAGTATAAACATGCCTATATTCTGCCACTATGACCTCCAAACCCCCTAGAGAAATTCAAAACCGCCTTTGCCTTTTTAAAAAACCACCTTTCCTACACAAAACCACCTCAAACTAAATGTTGGTGGTTTCCACTGGTTTGGCTCTGCAAACATTGAAAAGATGTTTTGGGTGGCTTGGTTACCAAGCTTTACCGCTTGGAAGAATGGTAATCTGACTGTGTGCAAAGGCGTTGTTTAAATAGTGTTTTGGAAGGTAGGTGGGTTGAAATCCCCGCCCGACCCTTCTGTGATAACTCTAGTGGTTATGCTACATATATAGTAACATATATAATATAACACACACACACACACACACACACACACAGATATATATATATATATATATATATATATATATATATGCATGGCCGATTAACCATAATATTGTTAAGGAGTCTGGTGGTCGTCGGGTTGACCCTGACCGTCCAGCCCTTTTTCTGGTGGGAATTCGATTGCAATTAAATATGCAATAAACACATAACCTTTACATTAATTACCAAATGATGCGCAGGCTCATCCGGTGAGCGAACTCTGGCAAGAACTTTGGCATTCCAAGAGTTCAATGGTTCGATCCTCCCTGACTCCCAAAATTTTGGAAATGAGGCCATATTGGGAAAAATCTGAGCTGCCATGTGTCAGCCCCGGATTGGCCCATTTCGTCCAATCAAACTCTGACACGTCACTGAACCTGATGACATCATCCTAGACATATGGTGTATTCCTAGGATGACACGTATCCTCCTGACATCATCCTGACTGTTGACTTGATCGTTGACTGTTGACTGTTGACTTCGACTTTTTTTCATTTTTCCCTAATTTGTCATAAACTTTGACTGGCCACATCTTCTTCATACGAACTCGGTTGTAATCATCGTTCGCACCATTGGAATTATATCAATGAGCAATTCAATGTGATCCTATTTTCATCTGAATTTAAAGACTTTGATCTCGAGGAAAAAATCAATCCATTTTGGATCAGCAGGGACCCGTACTCATTATCACCAAAGTCTTTGTGACGGGAATTTAGGCTTCAACAAAATCAAGGATAATTCTTATGGAAGTATGAAAATAGCGCATGAACAACCCACAAAACACTCCCTTGGTCTTCACCTACTACTCGCCTGTTGGCACAGTAGTTTGTAAACAATACACCAATTTATACGTTGGTCGACTCTGGCCAAAAAAGGATCATTTTTATAAATTGTACATTAATCCAAAGGGTCTTAGAACACGCTTCTTTTAACTGCTCATGGTTTGGGCCTGAAATAGGCCATTGAGCTTGTTAACTTTAATGATTGAACTATATCTAACATAGTTAAGCATTTCATTCAGGGTGAAAGTCTACCTCTACTCTATAGCTTAGGAAACACCATTATGGGACTCTTCTTCACTCTGAACTTCAGACATTATGTGATTACCATTGTTTAGGATATTAACTTATGTAATTTTACATGTAAGAAAAAAAAACATATACCGATGCATATTCATAACCACAATCAACATACAAAGCAGGGAAATATTCCTTACCTAATGCATCACAAGCATATACACAACAACACATATTCCAATCCTTCTTCATCCACATCTATTACAATGACAATGTAACATAGACCATTTAATTGCAAGCAATAATCATACAATACTTATCTTTTCATCTGCAGGGAAACTGAGTCTCGGAATACGACTCTCCACCCAACCATAGACTATTGTAGCTACTCCAACTTGCAGTTGTCACCCTGAGCCAAATTCCAGAGTCTAGGGGGTATTTTTGCTGTTGGGACCACACTCGAGCTATCAGATACTCCAGGGAATCCAGAGGACCTCGTTCCTCCATCCCTGCAGTTGTTCATCTCTTTATTTCTTGCATGAGGATTTTATACGTATCCAACCTCACCCCCTCGTGTACCTACAATGTTTCACCCACTCCTAGGGAGTCTAGAAACACTGTACCAGTCAAGGTAGTAACCAGTAACTGTGATCAATCTTGTCCTTGTCTCGCCTTCAAGTTTGTCTCCTTCCAATATGTTCTAGGGCTCTAGAGTGGCTAGCTCAACCCTGTTAATCGTAAAAAATTTCTTTATCAACATATAAGGGCAACCACTTGGTCAGAGCCCCAACTAAGGTCTTATTCATTTGATGTAGTGGCTCTAACTAGTTCAATTGGGTCCAATTACCATCTCTCCTTCTCTTTTGGCTTATTGTATGTCTATTACTTGCCAATAGAAAAGGATGAATCAGATGTACCCTCTTGAAGAGCTCATAAAAGAAAGAAATATTTAAGCTAGCTCTACAGCTCAACCAAACCAAAACTAAGATATGCCCCTATATGAGGGGATTTCTAGAATGGAGATTTAAATCTAAATGAAAATTTACTCTAAAATGCAAGTAAACTAATCTTATCTCGAATTGAGAAAGGATAGTCGTTTCTCAATTTAAGAGTAGATATACTAACTAATCAAGGGAAAATGATTATTTATATGATTAAATTCATTTTATAATTTTCGTTAATTGAATAAGTAGTTCATTTAATTAATGAAAGAGAAAAAAAAATAGAATGTATTTAAACAATAAATAGTTACTGCCCAACACATTCCTATTTCAAGGAATTTGGATTAATTCTTATTCTATTCTTCTCCATAAAGATAGCTCTTACGAAAATTCAATAGCATAAACCAATTGATTCGATAATATGCTCAATATCATAACGGAATACACTATTTATAGCATCGATTCAAAATTAATTAGAGAAAATCCAATAATAACAAATAAACTCATATTTCAGACAATAGTGCATTAAAATGAAAATTTATTAAAAAGATACCAGAATCTCATTACAATTTCGCAGTCCATGAGCAACTTCATCTCCTTGAGAAAATTTTGTCTAAAGTAGTGCAAAACAATTCCTCCTCTCAAAGCAAAAAATGTTATATCTCTCTAGAACTCAAATTTCTGTTAATTACGAAAGTGCATATGTCCAACAAGAAAAATTACAACGATTTACCATAACACCTCAGATATGAAGTATTCCTCTCACCTACAACTATAATCCCTTAAACAATAGTACCATCATATCCTCTAGTTGCAGAGAAGAGGAACCCCCCATTGTCCATTCTCTAAACTTCTATTTAATAATTACAAAAAATATCAAAAGTAGAGAACTGTTGAGAGTGATTTGACAGATCCTCAACTAGAATCGTAAATTCTCCATTTTTCTCCTTGATGGTATCTTTCCATTGTTCCATATCTCTTTGCTTAATCCCCTCAACCACTCTTCTACCAAAACCAATTAAAAATAAATTAAATTGAAAATATAAAGTTAGAACAAACAAACTCTCATGAAATTTCTAAATTAAAATAAATAAAATTTATAGAAATTCCATGCTACGATTTCTTCAAATGGATCTTTTTTTTTTAGACAAGCAACAACAACCTCCTCAGGTATATGTAGTAGCCCGTAAGCCACATATACTAGAAACTCATGACTTTTGCAATGACCAAGGCATCCAGCATTGGGGGCGTCTATCCCTCTAGCTTGGTCATGACAGGCAATAGACAACCCTACCCCCTCGCTAGTTTTCAACATGTGACATCCCAAGAAGAATCACAAGTTATTAACCATTGAGCCCACTCAAGTTGTCGAAAAGGTCGTGGGCTTGGCTTGGATCGGTTAATCTCTCGCGGTGAGCGATGCCCTCACTTAGGATCGAGCACATGACCTATCCCTCTTTACGAGAGTGACCTTACAACTATGTTGCCTCCACAGACCTTTCTTCAAATGGATCTTATTAGCTTTTGAATAATGTTGGAGGATGAATTAGTGACAACAATTTTCCCAGGCCAATGAAATTTGTCCAAATCAAAATTTGGAGAAACTAATTGTTGTTGCAAATTCGTCATTTTGTCTTCTGTTGAATTTATGGGTGATTAAATGATTAAATTTTCGAAACTTATCATTCTTAGGTTATTCCAACGAGCTATTGTGAGCTTTATTTGGACAAGTAAATCTTGTGATATGCCTTTCCAAAATTAAAGTGTCAAAATTATTAGAATTCTAGAAATATCTCTCTAAGAAAAAATTAAAGAAAATTTAATTAAAATTATTCATCTAAAATTAAATTAAAAAATTCTAATCAAATTTTAATTGCAATTATTAATTAAATATAAAAATTATTTAAAATTATAAAAATTATTATTACAAATTATTAATTTAACAAATTAAATTAATTAAAAATACAAACTAACTTAATTAAATTAATTAAAAAAATATTGAATTAAAAAATTAAAATATATTACAAAAATTAATTAATTAAAATAATTTAACAATATTAAATTAAAACTTTATATGAATGAATTAAAAACCATATCAAAAGTATCAATAGTGGCTTTGGGTTCATATGCATGAGCCGTAAGTAAATGGAGGGCATTTATGTTAAATGGGAGGTATAAGTTGAGATGGGGATTTCATAAGGTTTCGCTGAGAGCCTCTTTTGAATTGACTCTATGAAATTTCGGGGCCTGAAATGAAGTGCCACCGAAAAGGCCTGCGCCATATATATATATATATATACCCTCGTATAAACTACAACCATTTTGTTACAAGGTCTCGATAAAAATAAAACAAAAACCACTTACGTTCGGAATTTGAAAAGGGTTTTTTTTTTTTTAAATTAGAATTTAAAATAGACTTTTCCGAAAACACATCATTTTAATCATTCTATAATTCTCGGTGCGACGATTTTGTAATTTTATTAAGAAAATAAAATAATAATTAATAAAAATTTATTGAGAAATTAATAAAATTAAATATTTACATTTAATTTAAAAATTTGAAATAATATACATTTTGTATATTTTTTAGCCTAGGCAGTAAAAAACTGAACTTCGGATAACCACGATTTGCAAACCGTGAGTCCTAATGAGATGAAACAAGAACCGATAGAAAGATAATAAAGAATAGAACATAATGAAGTAATCATAAGAGAAATGTGATGAAATAAAAAATCTAGCCATATTGTTGGATAACTAAAAGAAATATTGAAAGGCGATTTAACGAAAATTTATGAAAATGGTTCCCATTATTATTATAAAGATAATAAATGAAAAATCAGGGTGTTGTAATTTCACCACAATAATGGTGACACACGTGGAAGAACCAGATATATCTGGTTAAAAGATGATGAACTTCACTTTACCCAAAGGTTAAAATGATGGACTTCGTCAAGCCGTCAAACAGTAAAACATTTCCAAGAGTCCCACATTAATGAATTAAGCAATATAGGTTCAAAAAGGTAAGTACTCAAAGCAGACTGAGTCTAATGTTATGAATTTGAATTTTTGGGAATATTTTATATTTAAGATTACCTTGTATGAGAAATAGAAGAAGGTACAAATAAGATTTTTTCGTTAAAGCATATATTAATTGATATTATGGTCTTTGACATTTCTTCGCTGCCACCGAGCTTGGTCAGTATTCCGACGAAGTCATCTTTAATGCCATAAAATCATTTTCTTGATGTTAGCAAGCATTCATAGCCTTGGCAGGTTTACATGTATTTCTCAAACTTCCCCTTTTGATCACCCTTTTGATAAACACATTTTTGAGCTAAGTTTATGATGTACCTGAGTGAAAGGGGTGGATGGTAAAATAGACTTATACAAATGGATATAATACTTCCATAATGTTGACTTCCATATATTTCCTCACAACTAACAGTCAACTTTTATATGAAGTAGAGGGATGGGAAGGATCCATTGAGTTAAACTCAAGTTCATTTATTTACATTGAAAAATGAGCTATATTTCTTATAAAGCATGCATGTTCCTTCTTGAAAAATATTTAAAGAAATAGGGCTTTAGGATTCTATAAAAATATATCTTGAAGGTAAATTAAACCCATGAAATAGACAGAGTAAAAAATTCTCATGTTTGCCAACAAATGTTGGGTGAGAATAATTCCTTCCAAATAAATCTTGGTGGTGTCACCAAAACCAACCATAATTGATAGAAAAAAAGGAAAAATAAATCCAAACTGAACCAAAAGAAGAGATTATCAAACTTTAAAAATGTGAAATAGAAAATGAAAAATAGAAACAAAAGCCCAAATTAAAAAACCGCCCCAATAAGGCTAATTACAAAATGTCTCAACAAAAGAGTAAAATAAGACATGCATGTGTGTGTTCTTCTGATGTTGAAGTTTTACTAAACTCTATCTTGCAGAGTTATAAGTAATTAGGCTTTCAAACCATAAAGTGAATAACAGTCATGAAAATGATTTAAGCTAAAAGAGAAGTTTCTATCTTTTGAAAATTTTAGTTTCAAACCCTACATGAGAGCATCTAAACAATTTCTAATAAAATGGATGATGGAGAAACAGACTAAAGGTTCAAGGACTCCCCGGTTTAGATGATTTGATGAACATTATAATTCCTTTTCCAGAACTCGAAAGAAAACAACAACGAGAATGAATACCAAAATTGAGTTGGTAGAGGTGCAAAAAAGGTCCATGAAGTCATGCAAAACAATGTTTAAGACGAGCAAAAAAAAGAAACTCAAACATGTAAAGAAATAAAAAAAGGATGGAAATGGGAATAAGAAACTCATCATTTGAAGAAGGTCACTTAATTTTACTTGAAATATGTTGATTTTCTTCCAAACCAATAATCTCTTCTTTTAATTGTAATTAAAAGATTAAAGAAGTTATATTCTATGAAGTTTCATTGGCCGAAATTCATATGTTATTAAATCTAAATTAAGGCAAGTAGTAGAGCTACAAAAATTAATGATTCATGTTCAAGGAATCTGAAGTGAAAAAATTCATTAGAAATTAAAATGAAGATGTGGTTCTCTATGAATTGCAACAAAAATTGTCTTCTTTTGCTACTTCTAATTTTATATCAACTGCAAAATATTCATACAATCTCAAGAAATCAATTCAAAGTCCCAAACAATGTAACAATGACTTGTAGGCATACATACATACATACACACACACACACACACACACACACACACACACACACATATATATATATATATATATATATATATATATATATATATATATATAAAGAGGACTAAAATTGATGCATATCGTTGAACTAGAGCGATATATCCATATATCAACATCAAAAATCAAAATTAATCAACAACCCATTACATTTATATGTCTCTTGTTTGCTTACCAATTTGTCGTGTCCAATGTTCTGAAATGACGATTGAGCAGTTAAACTCGGCAAACAATATGAAGCGATACAAATAAGATAATTCACATCAGCCAAGTAAGAAGGAATCTAGGCAAAAGGAAATAAGTGGAGCTGAAATCCCATAAATATGAATGAGGTGAAAATGATGTTACTCAAAAGTCGAGTTCTGAAAAGGACTTAAAATGAGGTTTGTGAAAATTTTCTAAGATTTTGAGATTATGAGATAATCCAATAAAATTAAATGTGAATCGTTTATGATTTCGAGACGCGTAAAAGCACATTTAAATATATTAAGTGAAACCAAGGGAAACAATGTGGAGGATTCCACGTAGTATTTCAGCTGTGGAATATCAGAGAACAATTCAAATTGAACTTATGATATCGCAATTCTCCAAAATGAGAAGCTCAAAAATACTAAAGGATCCGATATTAAGAGTCCTCAAACGAATAGCCCTGAAATAAATTTTGATTTTTGGGTAGCATCAGATGTGCTCTAGCTCGAAACTTTGTGGAGGGACTAGAACACATGAGATTTCCAACACCCAAAAATCGGCTAGATAAATTCCACTCGGAGCTTAAGTTATTCAAATGATTAATTATTTTTAATGGAGCCTAAGTTAAAACTTAGGGAATTAAAATAATTAAATTGAATTAATTTAAATATGGGTGAGAATGTTCTAAGTTACAAAGCTCAAATCTTTTCTAATCTTAGCTATCGATTATAGATTAGATCATGACCATTGATTCATCAATAGGAAAATTATAAAGGAAGGCTTGAGGGTCATTTGGAGAACACACACAAATTCTAAATATAGAGATCAAATTATTCTGACAGAGCAGTGCTTAGACTAAGATTAGATCTAAGTGATTCAGTGTAGCAGTGATGGGCAGAAGTAGTGGTTTTTTGGAGGACCAAGAGTACATAGGAGATAGGCAGCAGAGATGTAGAGGAACCAACGAAGACACCAGAATAGGTGACGCAGACCCTAGAGAGGGTGACACAGGCCCACATAGGGCTGAGGTAAGGGATGCACAGTGGCTCCAAGGGAAAATCCATGAATTATAGAGATCAGGGTTTCTAAGCCAGGATGGTTGAAACTCGATTTTATCGGAGGCAGGTCAGCGCAGAGAAGGGCTGACACAATCTTCAGCTAGACCCATGTAGTCCTATGCATCTACTACAGAAAGGCAGCTAGGGTTTCACCAGTTTCTACTTTGGATCAGCCAAGACTTACAGATTGAGGTAAAATGTTGAAGTTTGCAACAAGAAACAGTGACATTGGCATCCGTCAACATCATCCTTGATCCTAGTGAAAATTAAACACTTACACTAGGTGGGGCCCACACAGGCTATTTTTTGGTGTATGTCTATTTTTATAATGTTGAGAAAATTCTATTTATAGAGGGAGTCTATTTATATATGGTTGAGAAAATTCTATTTATATATGAGTTTCTATTTTTAGATGCATGGGCGAAGTCTATTTATAGTTCGCATGTCTAAAAATAGAATGCATGTCGGTTATTATTATCTCTTAATAATAATTGGAAAATAAATAATAATCTATTCTCTTGAAGCACTTGATTTCAGTTAACTGATGTGAAAAATCTGTTAGCTGAAGGAATGTCAAGTTCTAAGGTTGGTTGGTGGGACATGCAAGTGGACTTAGTTGTAACTGAGTGATTCAAAGTTATAATTCAGAGTTGGATGTGTATTTATGTGAGTTATAAAGTATTTTAATTCAGTTAAGTGAGTTAAACTCAGTTGTGCTAGTTATATCTAGTTGTAAATAAAGATACACTACTGAGAGATTAGTGAATTAAATTTAAATTAATTCACATGGAGTGACCTCACATGCAACTAAAGATTTACTAATGTTAACTACATGCATGTCAGATCTAGTGGAGACCCAGTTGAGAGATATGTAAAAGGGACAGTTTGACTATCAGTTATGACATTAGTGGGTGCACTCATGAAACCACACACACATTGGAGATACCTATGAGTATTGTGTAGTCAAGGTGGGCTATAATAAATCATTCAGAGGTTCTTGACCATCAGGGATTTTGCAGTGGAGGCAGGCTGTCAGGAGGCAGTAAATTGGCGCATGTAACTGAAATTTTTGTATGACAATGTGAGATGATTTTATATTGTACTAAGATATCTTGGATTAGATTTTTTTATGATATTGTTTCATGATCCATGATATATACATAATATATGATAGTGGGGTTTTTCTCTTTATTCTTTCCCGGTAAAAATATCTGTGTTATTTGTGATTGATCTTTCTTCATGTGTTTGAAATTGGCGATTAAATTTACACAAATATTTTAGTAGAAGGATTATGTATTTAACATTGGCATATAATTGTTAGATCAGGAGAATTCAAGCAATACATACTTGTATTAAAATTTCTACATGGCATTAGAGTAAAGAAGATTGCAATATTGAAGCAATAGCTGAGTTTGTTGGTGGAAACAATTCGAATTTGCTGCAAGAATTTCTTGGTGCAACAGTTGAGTAAACATCAAAATGGTTTTCAATGGTTTGCTGCTAGAGTATGCACTCAAGGGAAGATTGAAATACATTTCATGGAAGGACAGGATGGAGGCGGTGCTTGAAGATAATGGCTTAAAGGAATTCATTGACAGAGACATTCCTAAGCCTACTTCGATGGATGTTGCATTACTTGACGCATGGCAAAAGAAAGTATCAAGGGTGAGGATTATTTTGTTGGAAGGCGTCCGAGACCATATTTTCTCAAGCCTTCATGGGAAAGTCACTCCATATGCTATGTGGAAGGCTTTTATGGATCTTTTCCAAAGCAGCAGTGACTATGGGAAATTGGCGCTGAAGGATAAACTCAGAAAGATCAAGCTGGAAAAGAACGACACTATTCTGATATACTTAACAAAGTTTTTCCAATGCAGGGATGAGCTTGGGAGTGTAGGAGTATGTGTTTCTGATGATTATTTGGTGAGTTTGACTCTCTTGGGACTTCCTAAGAGTTGGAATATTTATGAAGACTCTGTCAAAGGACGAGAAACATTGCCAGATTGGGAACGAATGTGGTTGGATCTAGTGCAGGAGGTGTTCAGGCGCAACACCAGAGTTGGCTCTTTATCAAAGTATGAGGATGAAGAGGATTGTGCTTTGGCTACCAGGGAAAGGAAGGGTAAGGGGAAGAAATTCCATTCTAAATCTGAGGCCAGTGAATATTGAAATGAGCACAACTTGTCCAAAGTAATGTGTTTGCACTGTCATGAGTATGGACATATTGCCACAAATTTTCCACATAAGAAGAAGAACAAGATGGTTGCTAGAGCTGCAAATGGTGAGGCTATTGCCTCACAATTTGAGCTTGACTTCTCATTGATTGTATTAGCCACCTATAAAATTTGTCATACCAAATGGCAGCCAAATCTTTCTAGGCCTTTAAGAAACAATTTCATGTTCAAAATTGTGAGTTGTTGAAGTCTTATGATGTTCTTTACCCTTTGAGTTAATCTTCACTGCTGTTTCACTATTAATCTTAAAGTACCTGCTGGTTACCAAGAGAAAACTGCTTCAAAAACTCCATTTCTCACCATTCACCTCTCCATTTCAATCCCACAAACTCTCCATTTTTCATCCTTGCTTCCCTAAAAAAATCCCTCAAAAACACCTTCGTTTAAACTCCAAATCATTCCAAAACCCTTTTTAAACCTTATGTTCCCCTTTCGTTTGGTTTAAAAATCCCTCCTTTTGCCTACCGGAACCCTTACTTAGCCTTAAAAACTCTGTTTTTGGTCTCAAAATCACTTTTCGACACTATATAGGTTTTAAGCTCCTGAGGGCTTATATCCTTTAGCTCCTCATCCCATACAACCTAAGCCCCGCAATCGGGTGCTTAAAGGCCCAAAAACTCTTTCTAAAACCTTATTTCCTTTTATTTTTTCCATCCCCCGACGTTACGGTCCCAAAAAAATATGGACCATTGATCTAAATAGATCAACGGCCATCAGGCCCCATCCTTCCGCCCCATCACCTTTCCGTCCCTTTTCCCCTTTCAAGATTCTCTGCCTCCTCTTTAAATATCGATCATCCACTCATCAGATCTGACGATTGGGATTAAACCCGATAGGCCAGCCGTCGTTGACTAGCGACAAGGAAGAACATGTCACCGTAGACCCCACTCCATTTACCGCCCTGCATCTTACCCCCCATCGTGTTTTACCTGCGCCGTTGGATCTAGAGCCTTCAATCCGATGACCAGAACTCAAAGTCGCGTAATTTTTGGCCTCCCTTCCCAGTGCGCTACTTTCACACGATATGGGCAGTTTTCATTTTCCACATGTCAAGCGCTGTATGGAATCACGTTCCAAAAGAAAATACTGCCTCCCCCCACAAACGCTACGCGAGAACCATTAATGGTTTTCTGAAACCACTTAACCTCAAATTCACGCCATAATTCAAAATTTTTCCTGGTTAGCTGTTCTGCCAGGTTTCGACCCTTCTTCCGCTGCATTTCCTCATCCTCAAGCACTCCGTCACCTCCATTAAACCTATGAACGCAGTTTTACCATGAATCGCAGGGTTTCTTAATGAATTTTTTGTGTTTTGCATGGTTTTTAATGGTGTTTTCTCTGTGTATTTCCACAGTCACATACAGGTGACAAATAAGGTTCGAAGTGAGGATTCTGTGCCTTATGCCATGAAGAAAGGAACCAGCATGGTTTCAGGCTCTCAATTACATTGATGGATCATGATCCTTGATCATTAGATGAAACCCTCCAAATGACAGAAAGCCACCTGTGCCACTGAAACAAAGCAACAAAGTGTATTAGAATGAAAAATCAACAATGAAGGGATTAAAGCCAAAGTTTGAAGATCAGGGTTTTTAATCCATAGGTCAAAGAGTTAAATATAGTGTTAAAGAACAAAGACCCGAAAACAAAGATCAAGGCTTAATTAAGCCTAAACATAGTTCAAAAACAGATTAAAGTGTTTTAAGGTTAAACAGAGAAAAATATCAGTGAAAGAGGTCTCCACTACCACATCAGAGGCCATTTATCCTCTTCGACTACCAAAGTGCCACTTGCAGTCTCAATAAATCAAATGAAGGCATAGTTATTGCCCAGTCAGAAGATATTTGCCTAAAGACAGCTAAACAGTTATTTCAAACTAAAGAACATATTTTAAATTGTCGGTAAAGTTATTGTAAAAGACAAAAAGAGCCTTAAAGTCAATCTTTATTCCCAATAAGCCTAAAAAGCAGAAATGAAATAAATGAAACAAAGTTGTAATTCAATGCATTCCTGCCTTATGCCTTGCATGGTTTTCAACGCTAGGAATTGCATTAAGTATAGAATTAATGATACTTGAACCCTAGAAACTCTTCCACCTCCTCATTTTCTTATAAAATCTCCTTGAGGAGCACATTGTAAAGGGTTGGTTATTGGACTTTGATGTAATAGTTGATGTATCGAATCATTATTGAATGTAAATAAGTTCTGAAGCTTTGAAGCTCTGTTAAGTTATTGAAGAAGTTAGGCTGAGAAGAGAAGTTGTTGCTCTGATGAAACATTGGACATGTAGTTTGTAACTGGTTTGACAATCAATATACAAGCTGATTCTTGGGAACCTGGTCTATATCATCAGTGAAGTACCTCTTACTGTTATTGTTTTCCTTTCATGTATGCCATTTTGTTCACTTTTCTCTAATAAAGAGTAGCAAGCATAGAGTTAGGATTTACTGTTAAAAGTACCATACTCTCACTGATAAGCTTTATCTATATGTTTTATGCTAATTGTGATATTTGGGAATGACTTAATTTAAGTGTAAACATTATCAACGAATGTTGGTTAGTCCATGTCTTGATGTGCAAAACTTGAAAGGAGGTTCTTGAATTATATTTTCATTACATGCTAAGTAGAATTAAACTAGGAAAGTTTATGGTTTGCCTTGTCTTCTAGTTCTTTCTCCAAAGGTTGTTTGAAAGTTTCCCTTAGAGTATGCTAAAGAAGGCTTTGACTTCAATGCATCTTGCTTGATCTTAAGCTGCACTTTGTTTCCTTATCTGTTTTCATCCCTTCTGAAAGTAATCTAGTGAGATTACTAGATTTTTGTCTGATAAGTTAACTTTAATACAAGCTTGTCCAAAGAAGTTTATGGTTAGCCCTATCCTTTGGTTGGTTTCAAACAGTTGCTTAAAAAGGATTTTCTTGTATGGAAAGTTGATAAATCCTTCTTGAAATTATTGGCTTTTACCACTTTCTCAACACTTTTAATGTTCCACTCCATCATTTAAATCTAAAGGATCATTTGATATAGATGACTTTCCCCTTGGACCACTCTTGAAATTGTTGTACAATTAAACCCTTTTTTAACTCCATTGCCCAATGGATTAAAGCTGCTTCACACTAATCCTATCTATTAAATGCTTCTCAATATACTTGCATCTTAATTATTTGAAATTCTTTCATTTTGTGATATTCCATGCAATTAAATATCATACCCAACCAACCAAACAAACAAAAAACCCTTGTTCTTAATAACTAGCCTAATATCATCCTAAAAACTTAAAAGATAAATCAATATTTGCACTTATAGAGAGATCCCTCTCTAGATTCAGGAGGGCTAGATCCTAGAATCCCAAAGTGGTTTTGATGTAGTCTCTGCAGCATTTAGTGTTGCCACTCTACTAAATTACAGGGACCCAACATTCCTGGCGACCATACTGGGGACTATCTGAGTAAAATCCTTAAAAAAAAACACTCATTGTTCAGTGCAGTATAAGTAGCCTTCTTCAAGCAACACCAAAGCAAATGGTGATCATGATATGACTTATTTTGAATCAGTGACAAACTAAGTAACCCTTAGGATTCTCATAGAGCCTTATCAAACCTTGAAGGAATCAGCTAGCTAAGCCATAAGAGTAAACTATGTTTGTCTCATCACCATAGCTAACTGGTAAAACAAATTAAGAGCAGTCTCTTAACCTATTGGACTGAGAAAACTCAGAAAACCCAAAAAAAATTTAGATTGGTATTTGGTGGTGGACCATAAAACATTTTACCTCCAAAAGAGCTAAAAATTTCCACCTAGTGACTCCACTAAACATCAGTAGGCTTGCTGATTTTCCTTGGTTTTCCAAAGACTCCACTGGGAAACCCTTTATCATAATATAATTTAAACTCAGTACAGAATAATTTGAGGATTAAAGTTTTCTTGCTAAAAGATCAGTTAACCTATTAAAGATTGTCATATTTGGTTAAAACTTTTCTTATTATTGGGTCCGAAAACATATCATAGTTTCTTCTAGAAGAGTTCATACTAGAGCCTATCCTGACCCAAACCCTCCTGAGGTAGTTGATAATCCTGAAAGCATACTTAGGAAGTCTCCTAAGGCTCAAGCTTCAACTATTGTCAGACCAATCCATAGAGCTAATTATGTTTCTGAAAACCTTGCAACTCTACAAGATTCACAAGTTGACTTAAGAAACCCATTCAGAACTAGGTCACTTGATGATATAGATTAGATAGATTTTGAGTCTCCAACTTCATCCCAAGAAAGAGGTGAACATCCTGGTAGCAGAGAAACTACCCCACCTGATTTGTATTTCCTTCATAATTTTGGTTTCTCTCATCCTAGATATGCTCAACAATGTCTTTTTGGTCCATCCACTTATGTTATCCATACACCCACTGTTCAAACTACACCATTCCATCAACCCCCTCCTATCTTACACCCTCCACCTGTAAACCCCCCACTTTTTCCACAACCTCCTATCATAGCAACATGGTATGCTCCCCTAGTCGTTCCTTTACCTCTTGTCAATCTGCCACAGGAATATCAATCCAAGATACCATTATATGATGCCAGTGGTACTACTACTGCTTCACAACATGTGGACAAGATGAATGACTATTTTGAAAGAAATGAAATTGATGATGAACATATCAAACTTAGATTGTCTGCTCAATGTCTTAGGGGAGAAGCAAGGAAATGGTTCAAAGGCTTAACCCCTAATAGTATTAATGACCTCCAAGCCCTTCATCAGTTATTCTTAAACAAATGGGAAGTTAGGAAAAACCCTCTCCAAATACTTTCATACTACAAAAATCTCAAAAGAAACACTGGGGAAAGTCTTCAAAATTATTGCACTAGGTTCAATAGTGTTTATAATGCACTACCCCCAGACTTCAAACCTCCACAAGGCTTGGATTTGGCCAAATTTCCTGAAGGATTTGATCCTGAAATGGCCTATAAACTAAGAGAAAGAGACCCCTTGACTTTAGAAGATATGCAAAAGGGAGCTATTGCTGTGGAGGTAAATCTGATTGAGAAAAGAGCTAGGATGAGGAATTAAAATAAAGTATCATTTAGGGAGGAATCTGCACCTTCCACATCTATCTCCAAAATGGAAATAATGATGGAAGATATGATGAAAAAGATGAGCATACTTGAGAAATCATAAGCTAGAGGAAACCAATCAGCTCCCCAAAACAGAAATCAATCTCAAAATCAAAATCAAAACTTTAGAAGAAATCAACCTCAAAACAGACAAAGAGAAGATGATCAACAAAACAGACCTCCCTTCCAATAAAAGTATGCAAGTGAGGTTGAAGAAACAATTGAATAAATAGAGGAAGATGATATAAACATGTTGGGAGTAGGTGGTGACCACTTTGATGTTCCTATTAATAGAAAACAAGGTCTATACACACTTTATGATGATAAAAGAACAGAGGATGACCATTATTATCAAGAGCTGGAAAATGTCATCATAGAAACCCCAAAAGAATATGGCCTTAGAAGTAAAAGAATCAAGAAACTCCCAAGAACAAAACCTCTGACAATTCTACAAAAGACAGCCCTATGAGCAAACCCAAAAATATTAAACAAAAGGACAAAACAATGGCTGTAAATTCTGATCAAAACAAAGAGAAAGGAATTCAAATTAATGAAAAACAGAGTGTAGATCTTAGCAGCGTTAGCACCTTAACTAGTGCTCCTATTAAAACAATTTTGACCAATGTAAATAGAGCAAATCAGCAAGCTGATTTCACTAATAAAGTGGTGATTAACAAGGTTGAAACAAACATTGTAAAAAATCAGCTGCCTTTTAGTTTGGAACAAGAAATTGACAAGATTAAAATCTTTTTTCCCCTTACTGAATTAGTCACCCAAGATGTCTATAGATCACAAATTTTGAAAGCTTTCAACATAGCACAAAATAATGACACTGTTAACCTCAATGATGACCAACCAGAGCTCTTATTTGGTCCTAAGATTGAGGGAAGATACCAAGAAGGGCCAATTCCTCCATTTTATGTTAGTTTGAAAATTCATGACAAAATTTTACACAACACTATGCATGACTCAAGGTCCTCTCATAACTTAATGCCCAAAGCAGTAATGGAGAATCTAGGCCTTGAAATCACTAGACCATACAAAGATTTATATTCCTTTGACTCCAATAGAGTGAAATTTTTAGGTTTGATCAAAGACCTCTGTGTAAAGTTAGCACAAATTCCAGCCAAGTGTTTAGTTAGGGATATTGTAGTGGCTGATGTACCCCCCAAATATGGTATGCTTTTATCAAGATCATGGGGAGCTAAGTTACAAGGAACAATGCAGATGGATATGACATACGCTACCATCTCTGTTTTCAATTAGACTAGAAGACCTTATAGGTAATCTCACATGCAATACATGGTCAGTAGCCAAGAGAGACTGGAAAAATATCCTCTTTATTCTGTGCATACATGCCTTGACTCATTTATTCTCTTCAATCATGAAACATTTAATGAGGAGGAAACCTTAACTGACTTAGTGGCCACCTCTCACTGTAACAAAGTGGCAGACATAGAAAAGGAGGAAGACAAGACAAAAGCATCAAGACAGTTTTCCAAATCAGAAGATTACAACAAACTAATCACAGGTCTAGGGCTACAAAATAGTCATCCATTGGTTGTCAACTTTGAGAGTGAAGAGAAGAATCCTCAACATCTTGAAGAACAAGAGGAACTAAACCAAATTCAACATAGTACTGGCTTACAAGAACAATCTAAAAGCACACAAGATAAAGAGGATAGTAGTCAAACTAGTAAATCTGAAACTAGTCCACTTTGGAGTATGAGTTTTGATGGTTCTCACAGTAAGAATAGTGCAGGTGCGTGAGTGTGGCTTCACAACACAATGAACAATCATGCTGAAGGACACTCATAAAAATTGAATTTTCCATGCACTAATAACATAGCTGAATATGAGGCACTCCTTTTAGGCTTGCATTTATTGAAAAAATTAGGATCCAGAAGGATAATTGTTCATGGAGATTATGAACTAACAATTAGGCAAATTAATGGGGAATACACTACAAAACATCCCAAATTGAGAGCCTATAGGAATGATATCCTAGATTTACTCAAAACATTTGATGAATATGAACTTACCTTTGTCCCAAGAAACCAGAATATGCTAGCCAATGCACTGGCCATTTCTGCTAGTACTTGCAAAAGGCCTTGTGAAAGCAAACAACACACAATCCAAGAGAAATATACACTAGCCATCCCAGACAATAAAAAATACTGGAAAGTGTTTGATGGAGATAAACAAATAGAAGACTTCCTGCAGTCCAGAAATGAATTTGAGCCACCAAGTTCAGATTCAGAGTATGACCAAGACTATCTTATTGAAGAAAAACCACTTGATGAAGAAGTAAAATCTCCAAAGATTGCTAATATAAATATGTTATCTAATAAACTTGAACATACAACAGAAATTAGTGCAGATGTAGAAAAACAAGACTTAGAAATGTTGCAATCTAACACTCAAAGCTTGCCAAAAGGACTGGCCCCCTTAGAAGAATTGTTTGATTTCAATGATGTTGCCAAAAAACCAAAACTGGAACCTATTGAAACTAAAGTAGAAGAATGTAACATAGGTAGTGAACAAAAACCCAAAATGATCAAACTGTCTAAAACCTTACCAGCTCACATAAAATGAAAATACATTGAGCTTTTTAGAAAATTTTCTGATGTATTTGCATGGAGTTACGAAGATCTAAAAACATATGACACAGAGATAATTCAGCATAAGATACCCCTCAAAGAAAACCAGAAGCCTTATAGACAAAAATTGTGCAGAATAAACCTTGTTCAATTACCCCTAGTTGAGAAAGAAATTAAGAAAATGTATGATGCTGGAATTATAGTCCTTGTTAGGTATTCAGAATGGGTATCTAATCTTGTGTCAATTAGGAAGAAAACAAGAGAAAAAAGGCTTTGTATTGATTTTAGGAACTTAAATAGAGCCTCATTAAAGGAAAACTACCCTTTACCTAAGATGGATCACATTTTACAAAAGGTAGTTGGTTCTAAAAGGATTTCTTTGTTAGATGGCTTTTCAGGTTACAATAAGATATTAGTACATCCTAATGATCAACTCAAAACATCCTTTACTACACCTTGGGGTACTTTCATGTATGTGAAAATTCCCTTTGGTTTAATGAATGCTAGTGCTATATTTCAGAGAGCCATGGATATTTCATTCTCAGAAGAATTAGGCCTCTTCATCATTATTTACCTTGATGAAATCACTGTTTTTTCCAAAACAGATGAAGAACACCTAGAATACTTGAGAAAAGTCTTTGAGAAATGCAGAAAATATGGGTTATATTTAAATCCGAAGAAAACAATGTTTGGGCTCCAAGAAGGTAAACTACTAGGACACATCATATCAGAAGAAGGGATAAAGATAGACCCAAAGAGGATTGATGGTATATTGCAAATCAACCATCCTAGAAACATCAAGGAACTTCAATCTTTCATTGGGAAGATTAATTTCTTCAGAAGGTTCATACCCAATCTAGCTGAACTCCTTAGAAACATGACCAATATGCTTAAAAGAAAAGGAGTTAAATGGACCTTAGAAGCAAAGAAATCATTTGAAATGGTAAAAAAAGCATCAACCAAAACACCAGTTCTCATTAGTCCTGATTTTACAAAGGATTTCTTCATTTTTTCATTTTCATCAGAACACACAGTGGCTGCTGTCCTATTATAGAAAAACTTGAAGGGACAAGAGCAGTCAATTGCATTCTTTAGTAAGGCATTGAGAGATGCACCTTTGAAGTACAATATTATGGAAAAACAAGACTTTTCCTTAGTCAAAGCCTTAAAAGACTTCAGAGTTTACATTTTACATTCCCACATAATTGCATTTGTGCCTAATTCAGTTGTAAAAGACATTTTAACCCAAGATCCAGATGGCAAAAAAGGAAAGTGGATTGTTGTGATACTTGAATATGATTTAGAAATCAAGCCCACTAAGCTTATAAAAGGCCAAGGACTAGAAAGATTAATGGTTGAGTCTATTTTTGAAGCTCTTGATATAAACATGATAGATGCATTAGATGAACAGGAGGAGTTGCCAACTCCCATTGTTGAAGATCGTTTTCTATTTTCATCTTGGTATGCTGATATTTTGTATGTCTTGCTCAATTTAAATACACCTCCTGGTTTGTCTAAAATGAAGGAAAGATTTTTAAAGTTGAAAGCTGTTAATTATTGCATTTTGAATAAATTTCTATATTGGAAAAATGCTAGTGGATTATTGCTTAAATGTTTGCCTGAGAATGATGGAGATAAGATGAAGCATGAGTTCCATAAAGGAGAATGTGGAGGCCACCTCTATTAGAAAACAACTGCCAATAAAACCATTAGAGCTGGTTACTATTGGCCCACCCTCTTTCAAGATGTCCATAAGATGATTATTTCCTGTCACAAATGCCAACTCTTTGAATGAAAAAGAAAATTGCTTCCCTTACCTCTACAACAAATCACTGTTGAAGCTTCTTTCCAGCAGTGGGATCTAGACTTCATTGGGGAAATCCATCCTCCTTCATCTGCCCAACATAGATGGATCCTCACTGCAACAGACTATTTTACCAAATGGATAGAAGCCATCCCTTCTAGGCATGCCACTGACTTTGTCATCATAAAATTCCTTGAAAATCATATCCTATCTAGATTTGGTTGTCCTAGAAATATTATCACTGACAATGCTGCTGCATTTGGATCCAAAAATATGGTTGAATTTTGTCATAAATATTATATTACATTGGACCATTCTACTGCTTATTACCCTCAAGGTAATGGGTTGGAAGAATCCTCAAACAAGAGTTTGGTGAATATAATAAAATTTTTTCTAGAAGACAATAGGAAATCATGGCACACAAAGCTAGTACATTCACTATGGGCTGACAGATTAACACTTAAGAAATCAATTGGAATGTCACCCTACCAACTAGTTTATGGAGCAAATGCAATTTTTCCAACCAGTCTAGGAGTGCCAATCATGAAGCTGATCCAAGAAGTACATTCTGAAGAAAATGATATGACAAAAAGAATACATCAGACTATACATCTTCAACAAACCAGAGAGGAAGTCTACAACAGAGCTCTACACAAGCAAGAAAACATCAAGAAGTTGTTTGATAAAAGGACAAAGGCCAGTGACTTCATCATTGGTGACAAAGTTTTGAAGTGGGATTCCAGGAGAGAATATAAGGCCAAACATGGAAAAATTGATAACATATGGCTAGGCCCTTATCTCATTCATTCTACTGTTGGTAAAAATCCTTATTTTTTGCAGGAATTGAATGGAACTAAACTCTTTGGAGGTCCTATCAATGGCAAGATGCTCAAGCATTACTTCTGTCAAGAATCATGAGTTTCAAAAAATTTTACTTTCCATTGTAAATTATCATTGTCTGAACATTGCATTCAAAGTTAGCAAAATAAAAATACAAAAATAATAGAAAATAAAAGAGGGCAGATTTTAAAACAAGAAAGGTATAGCCCCATACAAAAAAAGAGAGACAAAATCTGAAAGTGTGCAAGCTCAAAAGCCACTCCTAAAAACATACTTCTAGTTATTCATACAGCCTAATCATGACTAATTAGCTTTTCAATTTACTGTTGATAGGTTAGTGAATTAGATTTGCCAAATAGCTCAATCTTGGCTTATCAGTAAGATAGTTTAGGATAGAAAAAGAATTGGTTCTAAAAGCTCAAAACTTGAACCAGATGAGAAAATAAAAACAACTCAAACAAACCCAAAATCAGAGCTGAAGAAATAATGAAGGATGTTTTTAAATTTTCAAATCTTAAAGCCTTCGCAATTTTGTTTTAATTTTCTGCAAATTTTAGTCTATGTGCAGCTTGTTTTTATGCCATAAATCAACAGCAAGTCAGACTGCTTAATCCTGGCTTGGTTGATTTTAAATTTCCTTTTTTAGAATTTAGAGAATAAAGGTCTTTCAGACAATCTAATCCTGACAGATAGTAGTTAGGTAGAGAACTTATGAACTCAACTGTTTAAACTGAGTTCATGGATAAATAAGAGTAGACTTAGATTAGTTTTATGTTTTCAATAAAAGAATAAAATGTTGATAAAGAGAGTTTGCTAGTCCAAATGCACTCTGAAAGAATAAAATTTTTTAGGATCATTAGGAATGGGTAGATAGAGATGTTGTTTTGATAGAATTCCATTGCTTCAGATTGTTTCAAACATTTTCAGATCAAAGACAAATCAGCCAAAGGAAAATAAAGTTGATTCCTAATGGATGAAGGCACTGGTTTACTAAAAAGCCAGAGATCAATAGCTGAGGTTCTTGACACCTTCAAGAAGATGCCATCCCCATGTGGAGCCACTGTTAGCCACCTATAAACTTTGTCATAAAAAATGGTGGCTAAATCTTTCTAGGCCTTAAAGAAAAAATTTCATGTTCAAAATTGTGATTTCTTGAAGTCTTGTGATGTTCTTTACCCTTTGAGTTAATCTTCACTGCTGTTTCACTATTAATCCTAAAGTACATGCTAGTTACCAAGAGAAAAATACTTCAAAAAATCCATTTCTCACCATTCACCTCTCCATTTCAATCCCACAAAATCTCCATTTTTCATTCTTGCTTCCCTCACAAAATCCCTTAAAAAAACCTTCATTTAACCTCCAAATCATTCCAAAACCCTTTTTAAACCTTATGTTCCCCTTTTGTTTGGTTTAAAAATCCCTCCTTTTGCCTATTGGAACCCTTACTTAGCCTTAAAAACTCTGTTTTTGGTCTAAAAATCACTCTTTGGCACTATATAGGTCTTAAGCTCCTGAGGGCTTATATCCTTTAGTTCCTCGTCCCATACAACCTAAGCCCCACAATCGGGTGCTTAAAGGCCCAAAAACTCTTTCTGAAACCTTATTTCCTTTTATTTTTTCCATCCCCCAACGTTACTGTCCTGTGCAAATTTGGACCGTTGATCTAAACAGATCAATGGCCATCGGGCCCCATCCTTCCACCCGATCACCTTTCCATCCCTTTTCCCCTTTCAAGATTCTCTACCTCCTCTTTAAATCTCGATCGTCCACTCATCAGATCTGATGATCGGGATTAAAACAAATAGGCCAACCCTCATCCACTACACGACAAGGCAGAACATGTCACTATAGACCCCACTCCATTTACTGCCCTGCATCTTACCCCCCATCATGTTTTACCCACACCGTTGGATCTGGAGCCTTCAATCTAACGGCTAGAACTCAAAGTTGCATAATTTTTGGCCTCCCTTCCCAGCACGCTACTTTCGCGCGATATGGGCAGTTTTCATTTTCCACATGTCAAATGTTGTATGGAATCACGTTCCAAAAGTGAATACCGCCTCCCCCCCAAATGTTGCACGAAAACCATTAATGGTGTTCTGAAACCACTTAACCTCAAATTCGCGCCATAATTCAAAATTTTTCCTGGTTAGCTATTCTGCTAGGTTTCGACCCTTCTTGTGCTGCATTTCCTCATCTTCAAGCACTCCATCATGTCCATTAAACCTCTGAACGCAGTTTTAGCACGAATCGCAAGGTTTCTTAATGAATTTTTTGTGTTTTGCAGGGTTTTTAATGGTGTTTGCTCTGTGTATTTCCACAGTCACAGAAAGGTGACAAATAATGCTCAGAGTGATGATTTTGTGTGGCCTTAAGCCATGAATAAAGGAACTAGCAGGGTTTCGGGCTCTCAATTACATTGATGGATCGCGATCCTTGATCATTAGATGAAACCCTCCAAATGACAGAAAGCCACCTGAGCCACTGAAACATAGCAACAAAGTGTATCAGAACGAAAAATCAACAATGAAGGGACTAAAGCCAAAGTTTGAAGATCAAGGTTTTTAATCCATAGGCCAAAGAGTTAAAGACAATGCTAAAGAACAAAGACCTGAAAACAAAGGTCAAGGCTTAATTAAGCCTAAACACAGTTCAAGAATAGATTAAAGTGTTTTAAGCTTAAACAGAGAAAAATATTAGTGAAAGAGGTCTCCACTACCAATCAGAGGCCATTTATCCTCTTCGACTACCAAAGTGCCACATGGAGTCTCAATAAATCAAATGAAGGCATAGTTATTGCCCAGTCAGAAGATATTTGCCTAAAGACAACTGAACAATTATTTCAAACTAAAGAACATATTTTAAACTGTCAGTAAAGTTATTGTAAAAGATAAAAAGAGACTTAAAGTCAATCTTTTTGCCCACTAAGCCTAAAATTCAGAAATGAAATAAATGAAATAGAGTTGTAATTCAATGCGTTCCTGCCTTATGCCTTGCATGGTTTTCAAGGCTAGGAATTGCATTAAGTATAGAATTAATGATACTTGAACCCTAGAAACTCTTCCACCTCCTCATTTTCTTATAAAATATCCTTGAGCACATTGTAAAGGGTTGGTTATTGGACTTTGATGTAATAGTTTTTGTATTGAATCTTTTTTTAATGTAAATAAGTTATAAAGTTCTGAAGCTCTGTTAAGTTATTGAAGAAGTTGGGCTGAGAAGAGAAGTTGTTGCTGTGATGAAACATTGGAGATGTAGTTTGTAACTGGATTGACAATCAATATACAAGCTGATTCTTGGGATCCTGGTCTATATCATTGGTGAAGTACCTCTTACTGTTATTGTTTTCCTTTCATGTATGTCATTTTGTTCACTTTTCTCTGATAAAGAGCAGCAAGCATAGAGCTATGATTTACTGTTAAAAGTACCCTACTCTCACTGATAAGATTTATCTATATGTTTTCTGCTAATTTTGATATTTGAGAATGACTTAATTTAAGTGTAAACATTATCAATGAATGTTGATTAGTCCATGTCTTGATGTGAAAAACATGAAAGGAATTTATGGAATGATATTTTCATTACATGCTAAGTAGAGTTAAACTAGGAAAGTTTATGGTTTGTCCTGTCTTCTAGTTCTTTCTCAAAAGGTTGTTTGAAAGTTTCCCTAAGAGTATGCTAAAGCAAGATTTGATTTTAATGCATCTTGCTTGATCTTAAGCTGCACTTTGTTTTCTTATATGTTTTCATCCCTTCTGAAAGTAATCTAGTGAGATTACTGGATTGTTGTCTGATAAGTTAACTTTAATACAAGCTTGTCCAAAGAAGTTTATGGTTAGCCCTGTCATTTGGTTGGTTTGAAACAGTTTCTTAAAAAGGCTTTTCTTGTATGGAAAGCTGATAAATCCTTGTTGAGATTATTGGATTTTCCCACTTTCTCAACACTTTTAATTTTCCACTCCATCATTTAAATCTAAAGGATATTTTTATATAGATGACTTGCCCCTTGGACCTTTCTTGAAATTGTTGTACAATTAAACCCTTTTGTAACTCCATTGCCCAATGGATTAAAGCTGCTTCACACTAATCCTATCTGCTAAACACTTCTCAATATACTTGCATCTTCACTCTTTGAAATTCTTTCATTTTGTGATATTCCATCCAATTAAAGATCATACCCGACCAACCAACCAAACAAAAAACCCTTGTTCTTAATAACTAGCCTAATATCATACTAAAAACTTAAAATATAAATCAATCTTTGCACTTAAGAGATCCCTCTCTGGATTTAGGAAGGCTACATCCTAGAATCCCAAAGTGGTTTTTGATGTAGTCTCTACAGAATTTAGTCTTGCCACTCTACTAAATTACAGGGACCCAACAGATTGCATGCACGGTGTCAAGTGCATTGGGATCGGGGTGGTACTTGGATAGTGGTGCTTCCTTTCACATGACGGGAGATAAGAAGCTTTTCAATAACTTGGAGGAGAAATATCTCCACATGCATATTGAGTTGGGAAACAATGGGTGATATAGTACCACTGGCATTAGTACCATTACCTTTCAAAAGACATTCGGTAAACTCTTTTATTTAAAAGTTGTTTTGCATGTTCCAGGTTTGAAGAAAAAATTAGTCTCAGTCGCAATGTTAGAGGATAGAGGCTATGATGTTGTCTTTAGTGAAGGAAACGTTTTCCTCTGACACAAAGAAACAGGGAAAGCTACGAAGGTTGGGATTTGAGTTAAGAATTTCTATAGACTTCCTGTATATGGGATTTCAAATGAGCTTCCTATCGTTGGGAAGTGTGAGAAAGCCATGCAATTGATGCTTGAGAGGGAGCAGGATTTGCAAGTAGGTACGAGTGAACCTTAGGATGTGGAGCAACCACAAGAGGAAGATCATGGAGTGGTAGCAACCACTCATGCAGAGAAATTTCATGCCATATGGGCAGAGGGAGTGCATGCAGCTATACCACTAGGTGAGAGGTGGGGTGACATGCAAGAGTAATCCCAAGAAGAAATTTTTGGGCACGATTCATTGAGATGGTGTGGATTTTATGAATTAAACCTACATACGAGGAGCCCGTAGTACAACAGTATCAGGATCAGTTGGATTGATGTAGTCAGATGTCATGAGGACATGAAATCAAAGTGACAGTGTCAGATACTAGAGCGCGGATTAGAGTTAAATCAAGTGAAGAGTGCATGGATGCAGAGGTCAACAATGCAGTGGTTCCTGAAGACATGTGTAGTTGGTACCAGCAAAATTCATAAGACTTTGATATAGATGCATTATAATGATTCATTTATTTGGAGGCTATTCAGTTTTGAAAGTGTTGCATGCAAGTGTTGCATACAAGGTTGCAAGGCACATGCAAAGGTTGCAGGGCGAATTCATGGAGTTGCATGTCGCATGAAAAGAAATTCCTTTCTTATTCAGAGGGAGTGTTGAAGTTTGCAACAAGAAACAATTAAATTGGCATCCGGAAACATCATCCTTGATCCTAGTGAAAATTAAGCACCTACACTAGGTGGGGCCACACAGGCTATTTTTAGGTGTATGTCTATATTTATAATGTTGAGAGAATTCTATTTATGGCGGGAGTCTATTTATAGATGTTTGAGAAAATTCTATTTATAGATCAATTTTTATTTTTATATGGTTGAGAAAATTCTATTTATAGATGAATTTATATTTCTAGATGCATGGGAGAAGTCTATTTATAGACTGCATGTCTAAAAATAGAATGCATGTGAGTTATTATTATCTCTTAATAATAATTGGACAATAAATAATAATATATTATATTGAAACACTTGATTTTAGTTAACTGATGTGGCAAACCAGATAGCTGAAGGAATTTTGATTTCAAAGGTTGGTTGGTGGGACATGCAAGTGGACTTAGTTGTAATCGAGTGATTTGAAGTTGTAACAGAGTTGGATGTGTAGTTTTGTGAGTTGTAAATTAGTTTAACTCACTTAAGTGAGTTAAACTCAGTTGTGCTAGTTGTAATTAGTTGTAACTAAAGATACACTAGTGAGAGATCAATGAATTAAATATTAAATTATTTCTCATGGAGTGATCTCACATGCAATTGAAGATTTATTACTATTAACTACATGCATGTCAGATCCAGTGGAGATCCAGTTGAGAGATAGGTGAAAGGGACAATTTGACTATCAGTTGTGACATTAGTGGGTGCACTCATGCAACCACACACACATTGGAGATGCCTATGATAATTTCATAGTCAAGCCAGGCTATAATCGATCATTCAGAGGTTCTTGACCATCAGGGATTGTAGAGTGGAGGCAAGCTGTCAGGAGGCAGTAAATTGGCGCATGTATTTTCCAATTTTTGTATGATAGTGTGAGACGATTGTATATTGTAGTAAGAGCTCTTAGATTATACTTTTGTATGAAATTTTTTCATGATCTATGATATATAAATAATATATTATAGCAGGGTTTTTAGCTTTATTCTTTCTCGTTAAAAACATTTGTGTTATGTGTGATTGATATTTCTTCATGTGTTTGAAATTGGCGATTAAATTTCCGCAAAGATTTTAGTAGAAGGATTATGTATTTAACAGTGGCATATAATTGTTATATTAGGAGAATTCAGGCAATACATAATTGTAGTAAAATTTCTACATGGTATCAGAGGAAAGAATATTGCAATATTGAAGCAGTAGCTATGTTTTTTGGTGGAAACAATTAGAATTTGTTGGGAGAATTTCCTGGTGCGACAATTGAGTAAACATCAAAATGGATTTCAATGGTTTTTGGCTAGAGTATGCACTTGAGGGAAGCTTGAACTACATTACATGGAAGGATGGGATGGAGGTATTGCTTGAAGATAATGGCTTGAAGTAATTCATCGACAGAGATGTTCCTAGGCCTACTTCGACAGATGTTGCATTACTTGATGCATGGCAAAAGAAAGTAGCAAGGGTGAGGAGGACTCTGTTGGAAGGTGTGAGAAAACCTATTGTCTCAAGTATTCATGGGAAAGTCACTCCATATGCTATGTGGAAGTCTCTGACGGATCTTTTCCAAAGTAGTAGCGAACATAGGAAATTGGCGCTGAAGGATAAACTCAGAAAGATCAAGATGGAAAAGAATGACACTATTATGGTATACTTAAAAATGTGTGTCCAATACATGGATGATCTTGGGAGTGTAGGAGTAAGTTTTACTGATGATGATTTGGTGAGTTTGGTTCTCTTGGGACTTCCTAAGAGTTTGCACAGTTATGAAGACTTTATCAATGGACGGGAAAAGTTGTCAGATTGGGAACGACTATGGTTGGATCTAGCTCAGGAGGAGTTCAGGTGGAACACCAGAGATGGCTCTTCATGAAAGCATGATGATGAAGAGGATTTATCTTTGGCTACCAAGGAAGATAAGGGTAAGGGGAAGAAATTCCATTCTAAATCTGAGGCCGGTGAAGATGGCAAGGAGCACAACTTGTCCAAAGTGAAGTGTTTTCACTATCATGAGTATGGACATATTGCCACAAATTGTCCACATAAGAAGAAGAACAAGATGGTTGCTAGAGTTGTAGCTAGTAAGGTTCTTGCCTTTCAATTTAAGCTTTACTTCTCATTGCTCACATGCATGGTGTCAAGTGCATTGGGATCAAGGTGGTACTTGGATAGTGGTGCTTCTTTTCACATGACGGGAGATAAGAAACATTTCAGTAACTTGGAGGAGAAAGATCTCCAGATGCATATTGAGTTGGGTGATGATGGATATTACAATGCGAATGGCATTGGTACCATTACCTTTTAGAGGGCGTCAAGTAAAATGTTTCATTTAAAATATGTTATTCATGTTCCATGTTTGAAGAAAAATTTAGTCTCAGTCGCAATGTTAGAGGATAGAGGCTATTATGTTGTCTTTAGTCAAGGAAAAGTTTTCCTACGATACAAAGAAATAGGGAAGGCCAAGAAATTTGGGGCTCGAGTTAAGAATCTCTATAGAAATGATGTAGATGGGATTTCTATTGAGCTTCCTATTGTTGGGAAGTGGGAGAAAGCCATGTAATTGATGCTAGAGAGGGAGCAAGATTTACATGCAGGTATGAGTGAACCTTGGTATGTGGAGCAACCACAAGATGAGGAACATGTAGTGAGAGCAACCACTCATGCAAAGAAATTTTGTGCCAGATGGGAAGAGGGAGTGCATGCAACTATACCACCAGGTGAGAGGTGGGGTGACATGCATGCGTAATCCCAAGAAGAAATTTATGGGTAAGATTCATTGAGATGGTGTGGATCTCATGAATTGAACCTGGCTAAGAGGAGCCCATAGTACAATAGTAGCAGGATCAGTTGGATTGATGTAGTCATATGTCGTGAGGAAATGAAATTAAAGTGACAGTGTCGGATACTGGCATTAGGTGAAATTTGATGTCTAAAATGGGCCTCCTAAGGAAAATGTACAATCAAAATTCACTTTATTAGAACCAATCACATTTTAGGGGATGACATCATCCCTAATGGTTGAGGTGGCATTGCTTGAGTTAAATGTACTTATTTCTCACATTCTCAATGGTGGATAAAAACTCATGGTTAATCATGGTAGTGCTCTAAGTACTTTTAAAGTCAAAGTAAAGTACTCATAATAAATGTCATTTCACACTTTCTAAATGAAATTCATACATAAAATAATATATTACATTTATTATATTATTTTTATATAGTACATTAATTACTGTTATTATAGAATTTAAATAATATAAATTTTAATTAATAACATTTTATATAATTAAGAATTTATGAATTTATATTTGTATTTTATTTTAAGTTATTTAAGTACAAAGGACAAATGCATTAGTTGTTCAATGATAATGACTTTTTCTTGAAAAACTCATTCTTATTTATAGTCACATCAATACAATATTTTTATTAATTTTATTTTGGTACAAATTTTGAATTGAATTTAACCATGGTTACATGGATTGTGGTGCAAAAAGTGAATTTCAAATTCATAAATATTATTTTATTGATTTAGTTATTATTTTATTATTTCCTTAGGAGGCCCATTTTAGACCTCAAAATTCCCCTAATGAGCATGGATCAGAGTTGACAGCAAGTGCAGAGTGCATGGATGCAGAGGTCAACAACACAGTGGTTCCTAAAGACATGTGCAGTTGGTACCAACAGAAGTCAGAAGAATTTGATGAAAGATGCATTATAATGATTCAATTGTTTGGTGGCTATTAAGTTTCAGAAGCATTGTGTGCAAGTGTTGCATGTGCGAGAAACACCAGATAAGTGTTGCATACAAGGTTGCAGGGCACATGCATGGAGTTGCATGGCGCATGCAAAGGTTGCAGGGTGAATGCATGGAGTTTCATGTTGCATGCAAAGCCATTCCTTTCTTATTAAGAGGGAGTGTTGAATTTTGCAACAAAAAAAAATGAAATTGGCATCCAAAAACATCATCCTTGATCCTAGTGAAAATTAAGCACCTACACTAGGTGGGGCCCACACAAGCTATTTTTAGGTGTATGTCTATTTTTAGAATGTTGAGAAAATTCTATTAATAGCGGGAGTCTATTTACAGATGGTTGAGAAAATTCTATTTATAGATGAATTTCTATTTTTAGAAGCATGGGAGAAGTCTATTTATAGATCGCATGTCTAAAAATAGAATGCATGTCTGTTATTATTATCTCTTAATAATAATTGGACTATAAATAATAATCTATTCTCTTGAAGAACATGATTTCAGTTAACTCATGTGGCAAACTAGTTAGCTGAAGGAATTTCGAGTTGTAAGGTTGGTTGGTGGGACATGCAAGTGGACTTAGTTGTAACTGAGAGATTCAAAGTTGTAACAGAGTTGGATGTGTAGTTATGTGAGTTGTAAAGTAGTTTAACTCAGTTAAGTGAGTTAAACTCAGTTGTGCTAGTTGTAACTAGTTGTAGCTAGAGATACACTATTGAGAGATCAATGAAATAAATATGGAATTAATTCACATGGAGTGATCTCACATGCAACTGAAGATTTACTACTGTTAACGACATGCATGCCAGATCCAATGGAGATCTAGTTGAGAGATAGGTGAAAGGGACAGTTTGACTATCAGTTGTGACATTAGTGGGTGCACTCATGCAACCACACACACATTGGATATTCCTATGAGTATTGCATAGTCAAGGCAAGCTATAATTAATCATTCAGAGGTTCTTAACGATCAGGGATTGCACAATGGAGGTAGGCTGTCAGGAAGCAATAAATTGGCACATGTATTTGCCAAATTTTGTATGACAATGTGAGACGATTGTATATTGTACTGAGAGCTCTTGGATTAGAGTTTTGGATGAAATTGCTTCATGATCCATGATATATACATAATATATTATAGTAGGGTTTTTAGCTTTATTCTTTCCTGATAAAAACATCTGTGTTATGTGTGATTGATCTTTCTTCATGTGTTTGCAATTGGCGATTAAATTTTCGCAAAGATTTTAGTAGAAAGATTATGTATTTAATAGTGGCATATCATTTTTAGATCAGGAGAATTCATGTAATACATAATTTTATTAAAATTTCTACAGGGTAGCAGAGCAAAGAAGATTTCAATATTGAAGTAGTAGGTGAGATTGTTGGTGGAAACAATTCGAATTTGCTGCAAGAATTTCTTGGTGTGACAGTTGAGTAAACATAAAAATGGATTTCAATGGTTTGTGGATAGAGTATGCACTTGAGGGAAGCTCGAACTACATTGCATGGAAGGAAAAAATGGAGGCGGTGCGTGAATATAATGTCTAGAAAGAATTCATCGATAGAGATGTTCCTAAGCCTACTTCGATAGATGCTACATTACATGATGTATGGCAAAAGAAAGTAGCAAGGGCGAGGAGGATTCTTTTCGAAGGTGTGCAAGTCCATACTGTCTCAAGCCTTCATGGGAAATTTACTCGATATGCTATGTGGAAGGCTTTGACAGAGCTTTTCCAAAGCAGCAGTGACCATAGGAAATTGGTGCTGAAAGATAATCTCAAAAAGATCAAGATGGAAAAGAACGACACTATTCCGGTATACTTAAAAAAAAATTTCCAATGCAGGGATTAGCTTGGGAGTGTAGGAGTAAGTGTTTCTAATGATGATTTGGTGATTTTGGCCCCCTTGGGACTTCCTAAGAGTTGGCACAGTTATGAAGACTCTGTCAACGGACGAGAAGAACTGCCGGATTGGGAATGACTGTGGTCGGATCTAGTGCAGGAGGAGTTTAGGCGGAACACCAGAGATGGATCTTCATCAAATCACGATGATGAAGAGGATTGTGCTTTGGCTGCCAAGGCAAATAAGGGGAAGGGGAAGAAATTCCTTTCTAAATCTAAGGCCGATGAATATGGCAAGGAGCACAACTTGTCCAAAGTGAAGTGTTTTCACTGTCACAAGTATGGACATATTGCCACAAATTGTCCACATAAGAAGAAGAACAAGATGGCTGCTGGAGCTGCAGCTGGTGAGGCTCTTGCCTTACAATTCGATCTTGAATTCTCATTAATCACATGCATGGATTTAAGTGCATTTGGATCAGGGCGGTACTTAGATAGTGGTGCTTCCTTTCACATGACGAGAGATAAGAAACTTTTTAGTAACTTGGAGGAGAAATATATCCAGATGCATATTGAGTTGGGTGACGATGGATGATACAGTGCAACTGGCATTGGTACCATTACCTTTCAGAGGGTTTCGGGTAAACTCTTTCATTTAAAATATGTTATGGATGTTCTAGGTTTGAAGAAAAATTTAGTCTCAGTCACAATGTTAGAGGATAGAAGCTATGATGTTATCTTTACTGAAGGAAAAATTTTCTTGTGACACAAAGCAACATGGAAAGCAAAGAAGGTTTGGATTCAAGTTAAGAATCTCTATAGACTTGATGTAGCTGGAATTTCTACTAAGATTCCTACTGTTGGGAAGTGTGAGAAAGCCATGCAATTGATGCTTGAGAGGGAGTAGGATTTGCATGCAGGTACGAGTGAACCTTGGGATGTGGAGCAGCCACAAGATGAGGATCATGGAGTGGGGGCAACCACTCATGTAGAGAAATTTCATCCCAGATGGGCAGAGGGAGTGCATGCAACTAAACCACGAGGTGAGAGGTGGGTGAAATGCCTGAGTAATACCAGGAAGAAATTTGTGGGCAGGATTCATTGAGATGGTGTGGATCTGATGAATTTAACAAGGCTATGAGGAGCCCATAGTACGGAAGTAGCAGGAGTAGTTGGATTGATGCATTCATATGTCATGAGGACATTAAATCAAAGTGACAGTGTTGGAAACTAGAGCGCGGATCAGAGTTGACAGCAAGTGCAGAGTGCATGGATGGAGAGGTCAACAAAGCAGTGGTTCCTGAAGACATGTGTGGTTGGTACCAGTAGAAGTCAGAAGACTTTGATGATAGCTGCATTATAATGATTTAGTTGTTTGGAGGCTATTCAGTTTCGGAAGTGTTTCATGTGTGAGAAACACTAGAGAAGTATTGCATACAAGGTTGCAGGGAGAATGCATGGAGTTGCATGTTGCATGAAAAGACATTCCTTTCTTGTTTAGAGGGAGTGTTGAAGTTTGCAACAAGAAACAATGAAATTTTCATTCGGAAACATCATCCTTGATCCTAGTGAAAATTAAGCACCTACACTAGGTGGAGCGCACATAGGCTATTTTTAGGTGTATGTCTATTTTTAGAATGTTGAGCAAATTCTATTTATAGAGGGAGTCTGTTTATAGATGGTTGAGAAAATTCTATTTATAGATGAGTTTCTATTTTTAGATCCATGGGAAAAGTCTATTTATAGATTGCATGTCTAAAAATAGAATGCATGTCGGTTATTATTATCTCTTAGGAATAATTGGACAATAAATAATAATCTATTCTCTTGAAGCACTTGATTTCAGTTAACTCATGTAGCAAACCAGTTAGCTGGAGGAATTTCGAGTTCTAAGGTTGGTTGGTGGGACATGCAAGTGGACTTAATTGTAACTGAGTGATTCAAAGTTGTAACAGAGTTGGATGTGTAGTTATGTGAGTTGTAAAGTAGTTTAACTTAGTTAAGTGAATTAAAATCAGTTGTGCTAGTTGTAACTAGTTGTAACTAAAGATACACTAGTGAGAGATCAGTGAATTAAATATTAAATTAATTCACATGGAGTGATCTCACATGAAACTGAAGATTTAGTACTATTAACTACATGCATGTCAGATCCATTGGAGACCCATGTAATATCCCTAATTAACCTCAAGCAAATTGGAATATTAAGTTTTGCTTTACTTTTCTATTCATTAATAAATTCAGAAAAGAGGAACAT
This sequence comes from Pinus albicaulis, assembly GCA_034641835.2. Taxonomy (NCBI): domain Eukaryota; kingdom Viridiplantae; phylum Streptophyta; class Pinopsida; order Pinales; family Pinaceae; genus Pinus; species Pinus albicaulis. Next base: position 840,775,137 of record CM076583.1, read on the forward strand.
AAAAACTACTAAAATCAGTGAATAAATCAATGCCCCATGCGAATAAGGCTAAATCTAGGCTACCTTAATAAAACACCCTAATGTGTGAAATGGATTGAGACATTTTATGGGGTCAACAGGACCAAATCAACAACGCTGTCTAGAGGGGATGAACCTCATTTATGCACAACGCAGTTCTAGAAGGAGATGGATGGTGTGAAAGAGAAGATCTCATTGAAGGTGGTTTAGGGTTTACAAGCTCTTAATCTATATAAGGAAGGGGATGGAAACATAGAGAGGTTGTTGAAAATATGATATTTTGATATATTGTTTGTTTAGACCATATAACTTTCTTTGGTTGTTTAGCCTAGATTGCAAATGTTGTTTAGCATTGGGATCTCCTGTTTAGGAATTCCACCTCTTCCCATTAAGTAGCTCTTGGGAGAGTCTTGTATTGCGTAGTCCAATCTCTGGCTTGAGGCCAAGCTTCTCCTTTCAACTACAACTCAAATCCCATTGAGGGTTTGGTTGTCTTTGCAAGCTGCAGCAAGTAGAGATTAGATCTATTCAGATCTAAGATATTTCAGTGCTCTTTTTAAGTGGAGGAGTCTCATGCTCTATTAGAGGAAGTGTATTGGAGTGATTAAGCTTAATTTCTTGATATTGACATGTGGCCAACTGTTATCTATACCCTATGGCACAGTTTATACTCCAGATCTGCATTATTCTTGTGGGAGTTGTTGCAGGGAGTTTGGGTGCACTATTTGGGGAGTTGGCTTCTGAGTGTTGGGGATCTACCCTTCACTTTCAGGTTCATTAGAGGAGATCTACACATTGTGTAGTTTATATCTGATCTGCATGTTTCTGAATACTTTATAATTTTATAATATTTATGTAGATCTGCACTCTTAGATCTTAGATCTACTGCTTATCCTTGGTGTAATGCTCAAAACCCCAAGGGGATCTAAAAGAGGAGCCTTTCTAGTGTATGGATATGTTATGGATCTAACTTTTTATGCACATATTTGCTCTAGATTTGACATGTAATCAATAGCAGTTTGAAGCCTAGTAAAAAAACACCTTTTTTTAGGGAATTTCTTCGGTTTATGTCTTGTATTTCCAGCTATGCATCTTATGGGCCTCATTCTACATCTACATTGCTACGGAAAATACTATTTAAGAACATTTTTATTGGCCTGCTACTACTGCTCATTTAAATTGCGTTATTTTTCTGCAGTACTATTTGCATATTGTTGTAGTCCCATTCTTGGGCATTTTTCGACCATACTAGGTGTGGGAGACTTTTTTACCTCACCTAGGATGATTTGTTTCTGATATCCTCTTGAATTTAGATGTTATATTGTCAGATCTAAGGGATCCAAGGGAAAATTTTGATTGTTTTAGCATACATTTCTAAAAAATGCGCTTTTCAGATATGCTTGTTGAGCAGTCACATTTTGGGATATTACAGTGGTATCAGACCATCATCTTGGCACATCCTATGCTTATTGAGAAGCCAATATGTCTTTTCATGAAAAGAAGAGATAGAAGAAGATTGATTACACTGAAGACAAAGAAGACAAGGGTAAAACCCCTTTATTTGGAAGAATGAAATGGAAAGAGTTCTCAAAAACTCTATTCCAAACTTTGTATGAGCTTAAAGGAGAAATCAAAGAAATGAAGAGGGAAAGAAATGAAGGTCCCTTAAGAAGATATTTACATGAAGAAAGCCCCAGTTCTTCATCCTATATGTGCAAGAACTCAGCTACACAATTAGATCTACAACGTTATTCTATGCCTGGATTTACTACAAGAGAAATGGAGGAAGAAGATCCACCAAAGGAGGATACTTTGAGTGATTATCTTCATGAGTATGAATATAAATCTTGGAAAATCAAGGAGCACTTGAGCTTCCAAGAGTTATGCCAGCTCAAGCAGGAAAGGAGATCCAACAAGTAAAATAGAAGAAGAAGAGGTAGATTCTTTCTGCCAAATTTTGATGGATCCTCCACATGCATAGACAAAGAATGGATAGATCAGCTAGACTCATATTTGGATCTACATCAACTTTTAGAAAAATAAGCCCTTAAAGTAGTAGTATTGCATCTTAAAGGAAAAGCTTATGCTTGGTGGTTATTTGAATCCTTTTCATTGAAGAATGCAAATATATCTACTTATGCAAGATTTAGTAGGAGATTAGTGAAGAGATTTTATGTGAAACAAACTGAAGCATCTTTGATTGAGCTAGCAAAGCATGAGCATGAAAAACCATTGCATGAGTTGAAAAGATCTGTTATGACAACTCCACTTCAGATTTCTATTGAAGGGGATAAAAACTTGTGTGATACTTTGACAAGGGCAAGATCCCCATTGCATGAAGAGATTTCTTCTCAAACGGAAGTCATGGAGATTCATCTTTCAAGGGAATACCAAGATCGAAGGTTTCTCATTGATAATAAGGTGTTTTCAAATATTGATGAGGAGAAAGAACAAGGGGGCAGTAACAGCACTATCACTTCATAAGAAGAACCATCACCACATGGGGATGGACATGAAGTTATTGCTTCAAGGGAAGGAGATTTTGCATCTTTTCAAATGGTTCCCAAGGAGCATCATGCGACAACCTTATTGGGAAATAACACCTTGCTCCAAGGATGAGGAGGGAGGATGGATCAACATCCAATGATGAGGAGCATGGACCCTTGTTTATTTCAAGGGGTTTCTATTCATGAGAAGGAGACTGAACTATGCAATAAAGGGAGGTACATATCAGTCCACTCATTCATGCAGTCTACTTCAGATCTTGATGTCTCTTTACATGGAGGCATTCCACCAGGAAGACCCCGTGATTGGAAGAAGAATAAAGTGTTCTCTCAACCTAATGCATCTGTGACACATTTGGATAAGGAAGCAGCCTTGAGGGGAGATACCACAGCGTTGGGATCCATTTATGGGTTCCAAGGAGAGATGATCAAGTCCATGAGTTGGAAAATTCCATGTCCCACTCAGTTATTAGCACTGGAAAATGATTCAGAGATCTATGATGACATGAGTATGGTATCAAAAGGCCACTCCATAGTTTTGGGGCAGAAAATGATATCACTACATACAAAGAAGATATCTGAAGATGACAAGAGGGTACCAACACTCTTGTATGCATGGGCCAAACTATGGAAGTTTTGGAAGAAAGAGACCTTTAAAAAGGAGGTTGATTTCCATGAACTTCAATCTTGTCTTGAGCAAGATTAGCTACAAGAGAGGCAGTAAATATGGAGCTACAATAATCCAACATGAGAATTTGGTATTGAGCATGTCAAAGTGGAGAATGATGATGTGATAGCTACTTCATTTCATAATTTTACAGCGCTGTCATTGTTGGGAATCCTAGATCCATATTGGGAGTCCCAACTCTTGGTGGAATATTCCAAGAACCTCTTCACATGTAAGGTTCTTTATGGGAAAATGGAAGATATGAGGTATAGAGTGGTTAAAGGAGTCATTTAATTTCATGATCAAGTCTATTTGACTAAAGAATCAAGACTAAAAAATAAACTACTATGTGCAGCCTATGAGATCTTGATTTCTACCCCCACTGTTTTCAGAGAACACACCATATTATCTTGAATGGATTCATGTGGGAAGGCTTTGAAGAATATTTATATCAGCATTACCAAAGATGCATGTACCATATGGAGATGTAGTAGCAACATGACTCTATGGAAGAGTTAATTCAGCCATCTCTTTCTCTTTTTGAGGGAGGAGATAGATCTATGCACCACTCCATTTGTTTGAGGATGACTATTGGTGAAGAGAATACTTATGTAAATCATATTTTATTTTCTTATTGCATGCATTATTTAATTATATATAGGCAGGCCATGACTCCTAAGAGGAGTTTTATACCTTATAAACTTCATGGCCAAATTTGGGAAAAAATTATTCCTGATTATGACCACTCCCTTGGTGAACAAAGGGAGATTTTGCAGCATAATGGGTGCTTCCCTAAGGCAGCAAATATATTTCCCACTTTCAGCTATGGTGAGATGTTGTGGGTAGAAATTATGTGGTGAGGAAACCACTTACCATACAAGTATATGATGCACTGAGGAGATCTACTGGGCTAGTTCCACTTGTGGGACTATGATCCACCTCCATCATTGTGTTTAAATATTTATGTATTGCTGATTTGATCCCACGTGATGATGATGCTCTGATCTTTGTTGGGAACATGATAGGAGGGATGACACATTGGTTGGGTGTGTCCATGGGAAGTGAATCTGCCCATCTTTATTCATACCTCAAGAGGAGGAAGAGACATTATATGGAAGCTACACTTTATCTTTTGTTTCTCTATGCAAAAGGCCATATGTGTGACTTTTTTCTTTGGGAGAAACCTCTCACATGGGAGGATTTGTGGAAATACATGTGTTTCTTGAATCATATTAAACTAACACCTCTTATCCTCTACTATTTTCAAGCTTTGGAGAAACTTATGGCAGCAAGAAGGTGGTTGAATGGCCACTTATTGTACTATGTTTTGAGGCAGCAAGAAGGAGAGAAGCACTGGTCTCAATGGACAGACTATTCTCACCATCCAATATATCATATGACACTTAGCCCATGTTTCTTTTGCAGCACATATAGTGATGATACTTTATTCACTATATGCATGGGAGATTGGGGAAGGAGGCTCCATAGAATCAATGAAGGGAATCACGAGGTTCCAAGTATCTTTTGGCTTCATGAGAACTATATTATTGCAACCCAGGATCAACAACTCCACATTTATCATAAATGGAAGGATAGACAACATAAGTTGAAAATTCTTACCTCTCATTTCCAGCCATGCGACCCCTATACATTGCATAAGGAGGGGATTGGTGATTGTTTCTATGAGATACCAAGGATGGCTCACTTTGTTTGGATGATTGCATGGATATTGGAGTGTCTCATGGGGGTTGAATCACCCATCATTTATCATCTCTCATGCCTTGAGAAGACCAATGGACAACATATGATTCTTTTCATGTATCTCCCATTTCTTCATGATGACAGCTATTTGGGTTATTCACTAAAAGCAAGCTTGTATTCTTGGGAGGAGACAAATCCATTGGATATTTTGGAATGTCCTTGTAATTTTCTTGAGGACAAGAAACATTTTGGAGGGGAGGACTGTAATATCCCCAATTGGCCTCAAGATAATTGGAATATTAAATTTTTCTTTACTTTTCTGTTCATGAATAAATGTAAAAAGGAGGAACATAAAAACTCTTAAAATCAGTGAATAAATCAATGTCCCATGTGAACAAGGCTAAATCTGGGCTACCTTAATAAACACCCTTACGTGTGAAAGGGATTGAGACATTTGACTGGGTCAACAGGACCAAATCAACAACACTGTCTAGAGGGGATGAACCTCATTGATGCACAATGCAGTTCTAGAACGAGATGGATGGTGTGAAAGAGAAGATCTCATTGAAGGTGGTTTAGGGTTTAAAAGCTCTTAATCTATATAAGGAAGGGGATGGAAGCATGGAGAGGTTGTTGAAGATATGATATTTTGATATATTGTCTATTTAGACCATAGAACTTTCTTTGGTTGTTTAGCCTAGATTGCAAATTTTGTTTAGCATTGAGATATCCTATTTAGGAATTCCACCTCTTCCCATTGAGTAGCTCTCGGGAGAGTCTTTTATTGCATAGTCCACTATCTGGCTTGAGGCTAAGCTTCTCCTTTCAAAAACTAATCAGATCCTATTGAGCGTTTGGTTGTCTTTGCAAGCTGTAGCAAGTGGAGATTAGATCTATTTAGATCAAAGACATTTCAATGCTCTTTTTCAGTGGAGGAGTCTCGTGCTCTATTGGAGGAAGTGTATTGGAGTGATTGAGCTTCATTTATTGATCTTGGCATGTGGAAAATTGTTATCTATACCCTATAGAGCAGTTTATATTCCAGATCTGCGTTATTCGTGTAGGAGTTGTTGCAGGGAGTTTGGGTGCACTATTTGGAGAGCTGGTTTCTGAGTGTTGGGGATCTGCCCTTCACTTTGAGTTTCATTGGAGGAGATCTACACATTGTATAGTTCAGATATGATCTGCATGTTTCTAAATACTTCAGAATTTCTGAATATTTATGCAGATCTTCATTCTTAGATCTCAGATCTACTGCTTATCCTTGGTGTAATGCTAAAAACCCCAAGGGGATCTAAAAGAGGAGCCTTTATAGTGCATGTATCTGTTATGGATCTTACTTTTTATGCACAAATATACTTTAGATCTGACATGTAATCAATAGAAGTTTGCAGCTTAATAAAATAATGTTGTCAAAATAGTTTCAGTCCATTCATGTGGTTGCAACACCTCTTTTGAGGGAATTTCTTTTTTTTATGTCTTGTATTTCCAGCTATGCATCTTATGGGCCTCATTCTACATATATATTGCTGCTGTAAATACTATTGAAGAAAATTTTTATTGGCCTTCTACTACTGCTCAGTTAAACTGTGTTATTTTTTTGCAGTACTGTTTTCATATTGCTGCAGTCCCATTCTTGGACATTTTTCAGCCATACCAGGTGTGGGAGACTTGTTTACCTCATCTAGGATGATTTGCTTCTAATATCCTCTTTGATTTAGATGTTAGATTGTCAGATATAAGGGATACAAGGGCTGATTTTGATTGTTTTAGCATACATTTCTGAAAAATGCATTTTTCAGACATGCATTGCTGAGCAGTCCCATTTTGGGATATTACAGTGGTATCAGAGCATCATCTTGGCACAACCTATGCTTATTGACAAGACAATATGTCTTTTCATGAAAATAAGACACAAGATAAGATTTATTACACTAAAGAAAAAGAATATATGGGTAAAACCCCTTTATCTAGAAGAATGAAAGGGAAAGAGTTCTCAAAAAATCTGTTCCAAACTTTGTATGAGCTTAAAGGAGAAATCAAAGAAATGAAGAGGGCAAGACATGAAGGTCACTCAATAATATATTTACATGAAGAAAGCCCCAGTTCTTCATCTTATGTGTGCAAGCACTCAGCTACATAATCAGATCTACAACATTATTCTATGCCCTGATTTACTACAAGAGAAATGGAGGAAGAAGATCCACCAAAGGAGGATACTTTGAGTGATTATCTTCAGGAGTATGAATCTAAATCTTGGAAAATCAAGGAGCACTTGAGCTTCCAAGAGTTCTACTATCCCAAGGAGGAAAGGAGATCCAACAAGTATAATAGAGGAAGAAGAGGTAGATTCTTTCTACCAAATTTTGATGGATCCTCCACATGCACAGTCAAAGAATGGATATATCAGCTAGACTCATATTTGAATCTATATCAAGCTTCAGAAAAAGAAGCCCTTAAAGTAGCACTGTTGCATCTTAAAGGTAAAGCTTATGCTCAGTGGCTATTTGAATCATTTTCATTGAAGAATGAAAATATATCTACTTATGCAAGATTCACTAGGATATTAGTGAAGAGATTTGATGTGAAACAAACTGAAGCATCTTTGATTGAGCTAGAAAAGAATGAGCATGCAAAACCCTTGCATGAATTGGAAAGATCTGTTATGCAACTTCACTTCAGATTTCGATTGAAGGGGATAAAAAATTGTGTGATACTTTGCCAAGGGAAATATCCCCATTGCATGAAGAGATTTCTTCCCAAAGGGAATTCATGGAGATTCCTCTTTCAACGGAGGACCAAGATTGAAGGTCTCTCATTGATAATAAGGTGTTTTCAAATATTGATGAGGAGAAAGAACAAGAGGGTAGTAACAACGCTATCACTTCAGAAGAAGAACAGTCACCACATGGCGATGGACATGAAGTTATTGCTTCAAGGGAAGGAGATTTTTCATCTTTGAAAATGGTTCCCAAGGAGCATCATGTGACAGTCTTATTGGGAAATAACACCTTGCTACAAGGAGGAGGAGGGAGGATGGATCAGCATCCAATGATGAGGAGCATGCACCCTTGTTTATTTCAAGGGGTTTCTATTCATGAGAGGGAGACTGAACTATGCAACAAAGGGAGGGACACATCAGTCCAATCATTCATACAGTCTACTTCAGATCTTGATGTCCCCTTACCTGGAGGAATTCCACCAGGAAGAACCCCTGATTGGAAGAGAATAAATTTTTCTCTCAACCTAATGCATCAGTGACAAGTTTGGCTAAGGAATGAGCCTTGAGGGGAGCTACCACAGCGTTGGGATCCATTGATGGGTTCCAAGGAGAGATGATTAACTCCATTAGTTGGACAATTCCATGTCCCACTCAGTTATCTGTGCTGGAAAATGATTCAGGGATATATGATGACATGAGTATGGTATGAAAATGCCACTCCATATATTTGGGGCAGCAAATGATATCACTACATACAAAGAATATTTCTGAAGATATCAAGATGGTACCAACACTCTTGTATGCATGGTCCAAACTATGGGAGTTTTGGAAGAAAGATACTTTTCTAAAGGAGGTTGACTTCCATGAACTTCAATCTTGTCTTGAGCAAGATTAGTTGCAAGAGGGGAAACAAATATGGAGCTATAATACTCCAACATGTGACTTTGGTATTGAGAATGTCAAAGTGGAGAATGATGATGTGACAACTACTTCATTTCAGAATTTTACATTGTCGTCATTGTTGGGAAGCCTAGATCCATATTGGGAGTCCCAACTCTTGGTGGAATATTCCAAGAACCTCTTCACATGTAAGGTTCTTGATGGGAAAATGGAAGATAGAAGGTATATAGTGGTTAATGGAGTCATTTAATTTCATGATCAAATCTATTTGACTAAAGAATCAAGACTCAAAAATAAACTACTATGTGCAGTCTATGAGATCTTGCTTTCTACCCCCATTATTTTCATAGAACACACCATATTATCTTGAATGGATTCATGTGTGAAGGCTTTGAAGAATATTTATATCAGCATTACCAAATATTCCTGTACCATATGGAGATGGAGCAGCAACATGACTCTATGGAAGAGTTAATTTAACCCTCTCTTTCTCTTTTTGAGGGAGGAGATAGATCTATGCACCACTGCATTTGTTTGAGGAGGACTATTGGTGAAGAGCATACTTATGTAAATAATATTTTATTTTCTGATTGTATGCATTATTTTATTATATATATGCAGGCCATGAATCCTAAGAGGAGTGTTATAACTTATAAACTTCATGGCCGACTTTGGGCCAAAACTATTTCTAATTATGGCAACTCGCTTGGTGAACAAAGGGAGATTTTGCAGCATGATGGGTGCCTCCCTAAGGAACCAAATATATCTCCCACTTTCAGCCATGGTGATATGTTGTGGGCAGCAAGTAAGTGGTGGGGAAACCACTTACCATATCAGTGTCTGATGTAGTCAGGAGATCTACTGCGCTAGTTCCACTTGTGGGACTAGGATCCACCTCCATCATTGTGTTTAAATATTTATGTATTGTTGATTTTGATCCCACATGATGATGATGCTCTGATCTTTGTTGGAAACATGATAGGAGGGATGACACACTGGTTGGGTGTGTCCATGGGAAATGAAACTTCCCATATTTATTCATACTTCAAGAGGAGGAAGAGACATTATATGGAAACTACACTTTATCTTTTGTTTCTCTATACAAAAGGCCATATGTGTGACTTTTGTCTTTGGGAGAAACCTCTCACACGAGAGGATTTGTCGCAAGACATGTGTTTCTTGAATCATTTTCAGCTAACATCTCTTATCCTCTACTATTTTCAAGCTTTGGAGAAGCTTATGGTAGCAAGAAGGTGGTTGGATGGCCACTTATTGTACTATGTTTTGAGGAAGCAAGAAGGAGAGCAACGCTGGTCTCAATGGAGGGACTATTCTCACCATCCAATATATCATATGACACTTAGTCCATGTTTCTTTTGGACCACATATGGTGATGATACTTTATTCACTATATGCATCTGAGATTGGCTAAAGAGGCTCCCTAGAATCAATGAAGGGAATCATGAGGTTACAAGTATATTTTGGGTTCATGAGGACTATATTATTGCAGCCAACGATCAGCAGCTCCACATTTATCATTAATGGAGGGAGAGACAACATAAGTTGAACATTCTTACCTATCATTTCCAGCCATGCAGCCCCTATACATTGCATAAGGAGGGGATTGGTGATTGCTTCTATGAGCTACCAAGAGTGGCTCACTTTGTTTGGATGATAGCATGGAGATTGTAGTGTCTCATGGGGGTTGAATCACCCATCATTTATCATCTCTCATGCCTTGAGAAGACCGATGGACAGAAAATGACTCTTTCCATGTATCTCCCATTTCTTCATCATGACAGCTATTTGGGTTATTCACCAGAAGTAAACTTGTATTCTTGGGAGGAGACAAATCCATTGGAGATTTTTAAATTTCCTTGTAAGTTGCTTGAGGAAAAGCAACATTTTGGAGGGGAGGACTGTAATATCCCCAATTAGCCTCAAGCTAATTGGAATATTAAATTTTTCTTTACTTTTCTGTTCATGAATAAATGTAAAAAGGAGGAACACAAAAACCCCGAAAATCAGTGAATAAATCAATGCCCCATGTGAAGAAGGATAAATATGGGCTACCTTAATAAAACAACCTTATGTGTGAAGGGGGTTGGGAAATTTGACTGGTTCAAGAGGACCAAATCAACATCGTTGTCTAGAGGGGATGAACCTCATTGATGCACAGCGCAGTTCTAGAAGGAGATGGATGGTGTGAAAGAGAAGATCTCATTGAAGCTGTTTTAGGGTTTACAAGCTCTTAATCTATATAAGGAAGATGATGGCAGCATGGAGAGGTTGTTAAAGATATGATATTTTGATGTATTATCTATTTAGACCATATAGCTTTCTTTGGTTGTTTAGCCTAGATTGCAAATGTTGTCTAGCATTGGGATCTCCTGTTTAGGAATTCCACCTCTTCCCATTGAGTAGCTCTTGGGAGAGTCTTGTATTGCATAGTCCACTATTTGGATTGAGGCCAAGATTCTCCTTTAAACTATAACTCAGATCATGTTGATGGTTTGGTTATCTTTGCAAGCTGTAGCAAGTGGAGATTAGATCTATTCGGATCTAAGACATTTCAGTGCTCTTTTTCAGTGGAGGAGTCTCATGCTCTATTGGAGGAAGTGTATTGGAGTGATTGAGCTTCATTTCTTGATCTTGGGAAGTGGTGAACTGTTATCGATACCCTACAGTGCATTTTCTATTCCAGATCTGCATTATTCTTGTAGGAGTTATTGCAGGGAGTTTGAGTGCACTATTTGGAGAGCTGGTTTCTGAGTGTTGGGGATCTTCCCTTAACTTTGATTGGAGAATATATACACATTGTATAGTTCAGATATGATCTGCATGTTTATGAATACTTTATAATTTATAAATATTTATGCAGATCTACATTCCTAGATCTCAGATCTACATCTTATCCTTGGTGTAATGCTCAAAACCCCAAGGGGATCTAAAAGAGGAGCCTTTCTAGTGCATGGATCTGTTATGGATCTAAATTTTTATGCACAGATATGCTCTATATCTAACATGTAATCAATTGCAGTTTTTAGCCTAATAAAATAACACTATCAAAGTAGTTTCAGTCCATTCATGTGGTTGCGACACCTCTTTTGAGGGAATTTCTTCTGTTTATGTTTTGTATTTCCTGCTATGCATATTAGGGGCCTCATTATGAATCTATATTGATGCTATAAATACTATTGAAGAAAATTTTTATTGGACTCCAATTACTGCTCAGTTAAACTGTGCTATTTTTCTACAGTACTGTTTGCATATTGTTGCAATCCCATTTTTGGGAATTTTTCAGCCATACTAGCTGTGGGAGACTTGTTTACCTCACCTAGGATGATTTGTTTCTAATCTCCTCTTGGTTTTAGATGTTAGATTGTTAGATATAAGGGATCTAAGGGCTGATTTTGATTGTTTTAGTATACATTTCTAAGAAATATGTTTTTCAGACATGCATTGTTGAGCAGTCCCATTTTGGGATATTACAACCCAGTTGAGAGATAGGTGAAAGGGACAGTTTGACTATTAGTTGTGACATTAGTGGGTGCACTCATCCAAACACACACACATTGGATATTCCTATGAGTATTGTGCAGTCAAGGCAAGCTAGAATTAATCATTTAGAGGTTCTTGACCATCAGGGATTGCGTAGTGGAGGTAGAGTGTCAGGAGGTAGTAAATTGGCACATGTATTTGCCAATTTTTGTATGACAATGTGAGAGGATTGTATATTGTACTGAGAGCTCTTGGATTGGATTTTTGTATGGAATTGTTTCATGATCCCTGATATATAAATAATATATGATAGTGGGGTTTTTAGATTTATGCTTTCCCGATAAAAACATATGTGTTATGTGTGATTGATATTTCTTCATGAGTTTGCAATTGGAGATTAAATTTCCGCAAACATTCTAGTAGAATGGTTATGTATTTAACAGTGGCATATAATTGTTGGATCAGGAGAATCCAGGCAATACATAATTGTATTAAAATTTCTACATAAAACTCATGATTTTTATATCTTCCAAGGATATTCTCTGTTTGGTGAGTCGAATTATGGCACCCTATATGTACTCATATTACTGATGCGTAATAATACAAACCCTCAGAACTGTTCCACCGGTTTTCCCGCATTGGGTTTTTCTTGGGACATTTGTTCGAAAATAAGTGTGTCCTTTTTCTGATTACCTCTATTTTTTTCAATACTTGATTTTTTTATTTGTGTAGGCTGCAAGGTATTTACATTAATATTTTCCCGAAGCATTCAGAAAATAACTTGTTAAATTAATTAAAACAGGTAGGTAATGTAAATCAGATTTCTATAGTAGGATTTCTATAATTTAGGTTTAGAAATTTTCACATGTTATCAAAGTTGTTGCAGATCAAGTAGAGCTAAAGCCATCAACAAAATGAAGAAGAAAAATTTGTTGCGGGAAGGAAACTTTAGTGAGTCACAATGTTGAACCAGAAAGAGGTAGAGGAAGAGTGACATAGTCACCAGAGAGGCTCATGCAGAGCTTGCGCCTACCAACTAGTGTGATGTTGTAGCTATAGTAGAGGAAATGCAATGTTTGGTGGGCCAACGTAGAGGTTTTGAGCCTCATTCATTTTGGTTGTCATGGCTAGAAGACCAACATGATTTTCTTCTGGAGTTGTTGGTGGGGCATTGTTTCTGTTGGTGCAAAACAATGTCTAGTGGGATAGTGGAAAAGTAGAGAGAAGCAGTTCCTTAGAAGGCTTATTGCCAAGAAGTATCGATCTAGTGTTGATCAACAACATAGAGTGATGAAAGAGGAGTTTTTTGACATCAGTTGAAATAATTATTTCCATAAAGGAAATCTATTTTCAGAGGGAGCTTGTTCCTTAGAGGGATTCTAGCACTAAAGAAACCCATATCCAAGTTTTGTTGGTGCAGCAACAAAATAGGGAGAAGAGAACCAGTTCGACATTTTCTTGTTGAGCAGAGATGGTTGCACACGGAACGAGGGATCAGGACATGTTGGATGGAGCATCCAACATTTTCATATGGATATCTAGGATCCTGTTAGTTTTGGATGAAAATTGCATCAAGCATCATGTATTGAGCACAATTTCTGCTCTTGTTGATGCGAATCCCCTCAATAAGTATGAATAGGCTCAAGCGAAGGAAAAACGCGTAATCATGGATGGAGTCAATAATCAGGTGATCCCAAAAATTGTTGATAAAAACACAAAAAAATGAGATGTGGACTTCCCTGATCACTTTGTTGAGGGAAATTTCGTTCAATGAAAGATGTTCCTTGAGAATCAACTCAGATTATTCCATATGCAGAGGGGATAAGAGATCGACTCCTTCCTTATCATATTGAAAGTGATCTAAGGTCAGCTAGTTTCCATGGGGACTACACCCGATGAAGGTATTATGGTGAGGATTTCCCTAAATGTAGTGACTGAAGACTAGGATAACTTTTACAAATGAATTTCGGGCAGAGAAGCTATTCCAAATTTTGAAGAGAAGGGGGAAGCTCTTTGACAAGAAGAGATAAGAAGGATGATGAAGGCCAAAAATAGCAACATGGATGTAAAAATAGAGAAGGAGGAAGAGGAATATGCGGCTCTTGTATCTAAGGGATAACATGAGTAGCAGAGAAGGAAGAAGAAGGACATCTCGAAGGTCAAATGCTTCAGGTGTGGAGAATTAGGACATTTCACCACACAGTTCCTTATCAAAAAGAAGAGCAAAGAAAAATTTGACTCCAAGGCTGTGGCAGGTAAGGATTGTTAGTGTCCCGTGATTTGGCCGATTGGCGAGCCAAATGACGATGTAACATCAAACCAAACTTTGGAGCCCAAGGACCTAGCCTTCCTGGACTCAGAGAGGGCTCTCTCTATATGTGTAAAAGATGTCGGTGTGTTTGCTTATGGTGTTTTGATATTAGGCTAGTTATGAAGTGAGTTTTTGATTTTTTGGGGTTTTTTAAGTTCGTGAGGGATAAAACTGATCAAAGATATAAACTGGATAACAAGATGTAGACAAATTGTGCTATGGGGTCAAACGGGTCAAGAAAGCTATGAGGTGATGATGTAAGGCTGTTGTAGGGCCGATTTGATTCACGGTAGAAGGGATCTTTGGGAAAAATGGATTAAATGGACAACAAGTTTGTGAAAGACAAGGGATTTCAAGTGTAACTAGTTGATAGCAGACATAAACATGTTATAGCAAGCCATTAATCATGCTAAATGTAACTATGAGCTAATTAAGACATAGAAATCAAACATTCCAGCCATACATAGAGGTATAAGACCCTCTAACTTTGGGAAATGGCTATCAGACTTTGGGGAAAACACATAAGACAAACTAATAACTCATAAACTACGCCAGAACACCTAAACATAGTCTCTAAGTCATTGGGCACTTTGACAAAAAAGCTTTCATAGTTTTAGGCAAAGGGCTAGATCGGGACTAGGCCTCCTTGGTTCAACAAGATGATCAACTAATCAGTCAAAGAGAAAGTTTTATGTACAGAACTATGGACAGCTTATAGGTAGGCAGGGCACACCATACATCCTACTCAACATACATAGAACTTGTGAATAAAACTAGCAAACATTATCCTTTAGTTACTAAAGAGCAGTTAAGAATTCTTTAGCATAACTAAGGAAGAAGAAAACATCAAGCTATGAAGATTCAGGAATTTTGAGGTGCCTCCATGGGCATATCTAAAAACTAATCTCTACTGATCTATAGCAGCAAGAAGCATGTATTATGGATGAAAACTAGAAGACAAAAACATAGCAAGAAACACTATACCATTCTACCATGTCATGGAATCCATCACCAATCCTTCATCATTCATCAAAAGCATCCAAGAGGCAATCCAAAAATCATAACACAAGTATGTTCTTCAAAGCTCATATGACCAATATATTGATTCTTCTCTCAAGTTCAGCCTCTGTTTTACAATGAAACCCATGGAATAAATAGGCTTGAGGAAGGAAAACCTCATGGAGCAACTAGCTATCCCATTGGCCAAGTCAAAATATCTAAACTTGTCCTTGAGGCTTTGCAAAGCCCAAGGCAAAAAATATCTCACAAAATATCTAAAAACTGCTAAAAATGGAAATTATATTGACTTTACATCATTTCCCAAGTATAAAAATAGCTAAACGCACATTTGGGAAAAGCAGATTTTTGAGGTTCAAAAATTACAAAAATACTTCATATTTATCTCTGAAAAAGGTCCTCTGACTTGCTGGAGACAAATGGCAGCCTTCCCGGTGTCTAAATGAGGCTCATGATGGCTCGTTGGAAATATCTCTATGTCTACTTTCCGGCGCAACTGAAATCATCTCAATCTGAGGCCTGGAAGTCATCCAAAACTGTACCTATGTGTAAAAAACCAGGAAATAGCAGACTGCTGATATGGCGGGCAGAATGTGCAAAAAGAGGGCATTTTTCGCCAATTTGAGGGGGCGAATGATCTCCGAATGCTCTGAAAATCGCTGGGGACCTGCTCATAGAATTATGGCATCCATCGGTATCATTCTCTTCCCTTGACAAAACCTCAAACTGAAATGGCGAAATTATGAGTTTTCGACCAAAAACCCAAAAAATGCCAAAAAAAAAAAAGTTGCCGAAATAGGCCCAAAATTGGCATGCATGACCCTCAAGGATCCATAGCAACATGCTCCGAAGCTGAGGCCAAAATATCAAGGGCTGATATGCTTTTCCCTTCTTTCCGTGCTAGGCGCTTCCCCTTTGCCTTCTTTAATTTCTCTTGGGCTGCCTTTAGTTTGCGCCGGGCAAACTGATTCAGCTTTTGGAAATGATGTGTCCTCTTCCTCTGCAGCTCTAAATCTCTATTCGCCCTCTCAAGCTTCATTTCCAAATTTTTGTTAGCTCTTTCAAGCCAAGCCTCTTTGTTTTCTTCAATTTCCTGCTCAAGGAGAGTAGTGAGAGGAAAGGCTTGGAGCTGGGCTTGCTCTTCTGCTCTCTGCTTTTCCAAGGCTCTTTTAAGCCCGATGGTCCTAGGCCTCTTCCGCCTAGGCTGGTCTTCCTCCTCTTCATCATCAAACCCTCCAATGAGCTCTTCTATTCTTGCGTGCGCCTTTGCTGCCTGTTTCTTATACTTAATCGCCTGTGCCTCATGAACAGCTGTGTGCACATTCATCTGTTTGTTTTCAATCTCCAAGAAGTGGTTGAAATTCCTTGCCCTTTGAAGATCCTCCTCTAATGCCTCAATTTTCCCTTCCTTATGGATTAGGAGATTTTCAAGAAGGCGGGCCTCATTATCACTGTCATCACTTTGGATAGGGATGACAGCTAATTCACCTCCATGCTTTGTACTTTCTCCAAATTTTCTTTTACCTTTGAAAGCCAATCTGGTGCTTTTCCTCCTTGGCATGCTAGAAGGTGTCCTTTTGGGCGATTTCCTCTTGCTAGGAACAATCTTTGTCACTATTAGGGTGGCAGCTTTAGTCCCTCTTTTCCTTGCTGTGCTGAGCTTTGTTATTTTGAGAGGAGGATGCACAACTGATTTACCTTTAACATCTTCCTGAATTGGCTGCTCTTCTTGAGGCTGCTGTATATCTTCTCCTTGCTGTTCACTTGGCTGCCCCTGTTTTCCAACATTAGTTTGCTGCTCTTCATCAATGTCTTGTCCAATTTGTGGCTCAGGAGGTGACTCAACTTCCTGCCTAACCTGCTGTTCCTCAACTGCTGTCTTCTGTTGTCCCTCAATTTGTACCTGTTGTCATTCATCATGGACCTACTGCTGTTCCTCATCATGGACCTGCTGTCCTTCATCATCTATCTGCTGCTGTCCCTCATCATCTATCTGCTGCTGTCTACTACCCTCTCCTTCCTCCTGTTGACTTGGCTGTCCAGCAGTCATTCTGAGCCTTCTAGGAGTAGGCCTACTGGACAAAGGCACTGGGCGATGGACAGGCTGAGTAGGATAAATATGGGCAAGAGGAACAGTGGCAAAATCTGGATGGCTGATGAATAAATCCCATAAAACCTCTTTCTTCTCTAGCTAGTATAGGAAGATAATCTTGATCAAAGAATGATGAAAAAGAGAAGGGATTTGCTGAGGTGGGGCCTTCTTTTGGACAGTGGATGCCATTTTCTCTATGCTCTTGAACAAAAAGTAAGGGAGGTTTAGTTGCCTGCTTCTGGTAAAATGCATCAATAATTGGACATGGTAGGCATAAATTCGATTAAACCTCCCTTCACAAGTGAAATATTTCATTATGACTTTCATAAGAGGAGCATAGCTGTCAAGGAGATATGAAAAAGGGAAAATAGCAGTGACAACCTCTCTATGTTCAGGCTTGATGAAAGGTTTGTAATCCTCTAGGTCAAGATGAGCTTGTTTAAACCATTTTTCGCCATGATACAGGATCTTGGTGGCCTTGGACACATACCTTGGAGAATTTTTGAAATCAAGACCCGCCACTTGGAAGTGTTTTTCTTTGAATCTCAGGGCGCACAAGTGTGTTAATGGCGAAAAAATCTTGACTTCCTCTATCTTCTAGCAGAAATCAAGGCAGCCTACTTCATGGAAGTTGAAAAGTACAGATGGATGAGCATTAATCTCTTCTGTAGAGATGGACTCATATCTTTTATGTGGACCGCTCCTGCTGTCTTGCCTTGGAGGCATTTTGACCTAAATATGCTTTGGAAGAGGCAAATTGCCTTCACTGTGTGTAAAATACCCTGCTGGAGTCAAACTGTGTCAATATGCTGCTTGGACAGATAAACAATGTGATTTGGATGATTTGCAACATTGTTTCTTTGAATACACAACCTCTGCTGTCTTTAGAAAATGTCCTGTTCACCTTTAGAATATCTCTGTCAACAGATTCTTAGTAGGAAATGACACAGTGAAAAGAAGGGCAGACTGTTTTTAGGAGAAGTTTGCTGTGAGAAGTGCTAAAATCACCCTGTTCTGTGAAACTTTAGATGTCAACCAATACACCCGTATCTTTGTCTCAAGGTAGAATTTCAGTCATTAACCAACCTGCTCTTCTTGGAGTGCAAATAAAACAACAGACTTGTGGATATGCAGTCAAACTTCAGTGTGGGTATACAGTCAAATTTTACTGTTTGAACAAGGTGAAAGAATTTGGAAAATGCCCCAAAAGGTTTCAACAAGGTCTGCAAGAGTCTCTACCTTGCCAAATAGGCAAGATCTACTACCAATATAACAACTATGGTTATGTTAAAGAAACCTTCACTTTAGATGGATAACAACTTTAATAAGCTTGAAAAACACAAGGCAATCAACCAACAAACACAGTGAATACTGTCCCTTTCTGAGGAGCGCGAGCAGCCTTCCCCTGTAGCTTCAACCTGTAAACTTATGCTTGATCAAGAACCCTTTCCCCTATTAAACCTCACTGTTCTCTATATGTGTGTTACTCCACCAAACATGATCATACGCATACAAATTTAACCTTCAGTGTGTGCATACATCCAAACTTAATGTTTATGGAACAATGTTGACAGCCTTTGAAACAAGCTTTATAGTTTTAATAAGGGCTGTAGCAGCTTATTTCTTCCCTATGATCTAAGCTCCTGTTAAATATGTAAACCCTGTTTCTTTGTAGAAACAGCCTCTGTCCTATCTGAATACCAACTTGTGTTGAAATAAGCTTGAATGAACAAAAAAAGTCAAGTTGAGAAACTCAGGAGCAACACCTCAGATCACCGTGTAGAAAACACTGTTTTTAAGCTATAGTGACAGGGTTAGAAGGTTTTGAATGCTGTGGTACGAAACACCTGTAGTGGTTCAGCACACTGATCTCTTTATAGGTACTTCCAGCAGTGAATTTATCCTATAAACACAAATCCAAACTAGGGGCATTTTCATAGCAAAACCAATTGCCAGATATGGTGATATACCAAGTAAACTAGGACAAGCCGCTCTTTGATTTGTCTTTGACCTTGCTAGGCAACTTCTTTAACATATATGTCGATAATCAAACTAGGTCAAACTCAGCATTTTTGTTCTAACCCTTTTATTTCACACCACAGTTTGATTTTAAACTTTCATGTCACTTAGCAATTTTTTGAAACCGAGGGAGAAAAATGTGTGAAAATACCTCCAAATTTGATGAACAACCCTTGGGGAGAGCTGGAGTAGCACCGGAAAGCCTTCAATTATGCGCGGCACTCTTTAAGGACAGCACGGCGCGCAAAAAAAAACCACCCGGGTGGCCTGTCGGGTCGGTCTGTCGGGTGGTCGGGCGCCGTGTACAGGCGCGTCGCGCAACTGTACAGGCGCGTCGCCCATAAACTGACCGCCAGTGCAAAAACGCTCCCAGGCGCGTTGCGCGGGTTTCCAGGCGCGTCGCGCTATTTTTTAACGGTGCAAACCTCTGCACATCGACCCGAATTTTGCTCTGTTTGATGCCGAGGGTAACCAAAAGACTTTGCTTCGTTTTGACAATGAAGAATGCACTCTTCACCTCACTCTATTGACATAAAACAAAACTCTCCAACGGTCATATTCTTAAATGCAACGTGAACTCTTGGTCGTGTTTTGCAGGGTAAACACAGTCTTTTGACCTTTTTCACTAATTCCTCTCGGCGCAATTTCAAATTGGAATCACGAGCAATGCGTGCATTGGAGATTTCTATGCTTTTTTAGATCGATTTAATCATGGATCAACCTCTTTATAACAAACAGAAAAGGCTAAAAAAACCAGAACTTTGTCTCACTTATGCACAGGTGTTAGAAAGGTGACTTCCAGCTTTGTCCCTTGGGTGACATTTCAACACCGAACTTTCAAACTTTGAAAAATAGCTCCACAACCTTCATATCATCTCTGCCATTGTGCCTTAATAATACTGGTGATATATATGATGTAAAACAATCCCTCTTTAAAAATGTTAAGGAAATACCTGAATGCTAATTTGTTTATGAAAGGACAGGGTTTTGCACTGTCAACTTGCTTTGACAACCTCAGGCTTTAACAGCTTCTTCAACTTTTTCTCCAATGCAGGTGTCAAACTTGCTGGTCTTCTTGGACTTGATCTAAGAAAAGATCACCCTTTCAACATACTTTCTTGCTTATAGGTGTATCATCTGTGCTATATCTGTCCTTTGGAATGATGAAAAACTGTGTTTGTTTCAAATCATTTAAACAGTGACAGTTTATCAAAACAAACTCCTTTTGCCTATTCATAAAATTGTATACCTATTCACCATGTCCATCTTGGGAACTAATCTTGAATAGCCTCCCATTGTTTTTGATGTATATCTGAAAGGATAAGCTTGTGAAGCAGGAAAAACAGGGTTCTTTGATACACAGTTATCATTTCCTTTCAATAGTGCAGTAATCTCTCTTTGTAACAGAATCATCCATAATTTCAAATCTGTCCACTGTTTGACATTTCAGGTGATATTTTTAACAAGGGAAAAAAAAACCATTCAAAATCTGTTTGAAAAGCCTTGAAAACTGTTTTGTCATTCTTAAAAGGGAGGTGGTCTGTCTTTTCCCAATTGGGTTGATAGTCTTTGCTTCCAGGGGATCCATAAGTTTCTTCTTTGATTGTAAGTGCTCTATTTTGTTTGTATCCAGTCATACCATATTTCTCTACTTACTTGAAAAGCGCTCCTTTAGATTTTTGGCATGTGATAGTGGGGTATTGCTTGACCCTTTCCCTTAAGAAACTACCCTTTTTGTATCAATGACCAGTATATATTCAATATTGTCTCCTGTCCACTATAGGTACAGTTTGACAGACATTTTCATATGAATAGGAAAAGCAATACTTTTGAATTAGAAACACTATCTTTTACCTGTGTACAGACTTTTGCTTTCTTTCATTGTCTCTTTCCACTGCATCTTTTGACCAATCAGTTTTCAAAAACATCCAATGCCTTGGCCATCTGCTCATGAACGAAGGAGGCCCTTCACTAGGCAAAGTATCTGAAGATTGTTTGACAAATCTTTTTGACACAGATTTTCCTTGGATGTGATGGTAAGCAAACAACTTGAAAAACATCAATACTAGCACCTCTGCTTGCAATCATCACTGTGATTCAGAAAAACCCTAGCCAAAGTGTCACTGTCTTCCTGCACTGCTCTGAGGGTGACTGAAATGTCATCATTTGCTTTAGTCAACTCATGACAAATTTTTGAAAGATAATCTTTGTGACTATGGAGGTCAGCACCCTTTTGAAAAACAAACAACTTTTCTTCTGCCTAGGTGATGACATGATCTGTCAACATCTCTTCAATTTGGTTTTGTGGGGAAAACAAGCTTCCTATGATTAGAATTGTTTTTACTCATGATATGCCTTTCTAAAGTTTAACAATTCATATGATTTGAAACTTAAAATGACCTCCTTTATCAGACCAAACTCTGTTTTCCTTTGAACTTGCATATTTCAGACTCTATCCCTGTTATGATCATCACTCACATTCATAAAACCTGGAGATATTGTTTCACTGTTCAGTAAAAGGCAAACCTGGACTTTTGCAATCTTCAAAGTCAATACTAGCGAGCGCCCTCTTCTTGTAGATGAAGGAGGCGCCCTAACCCTCTGCTTGTAAATGAAGGAGGTTCGGGGCCATGACAATTTACCAGTTTGCTGAGACAGTGGTGTCCTTTTCTTACTGTGATTTTCATGCTGGAAGGAAAAATGCAAGGTCTTAATGAGTGATTTTCTGTTTTGCAGATATAGCTCAGGCTCATGCTACATTTTAGAAGCAGTTGTTCCTCTAACTGTAGATTCAATCATTTTCTCCTGAGATGAAGTTATATTTCCTGTTCTTTGCAGAATCCATAAAACACTGTGAAACACCTAATAATCAGCTTGAGACTGTGTTTTAAGCAGTGCTGAGACCTAGGGGGTGTGAGTGGCGTGACTTAGAGCTATTTGTCAATTTAATTTACAGAGTGGGAGGTCAGTCATGGTTGGTCTATAGCAGATGGAGGCTTTTTTGGCTTTTTGGTGATTGCCAAAGGTAAAATGTCTTAAAGCGCCACTTCCTAACATAGGGGAGATTTTTGCAACAGACTTGGACTTTTCCTTTTGGAGCTGATGGGAAGAAAAATAGGGCTGAAGCTAGATAGGATAGTGATAATGAGGTTTTGATTTTGACATGGGTGGACTGAAAAGTAGAAGGGCAAAAAAGTTTTATGAGGGTTTTTTAGATGACATATTGACATAAGGAAATCAGTTTCTAGAAAACTCAGCTGTAGATATAGTCATCACTAACATGTAAAAAATACTGATGGCTAACAGTGGCTCCATTTGGGGAGGGCAGCTCCTCCTCAGGAGGTGTCCAGAATTCACATCTTTGGCTTATGAAGACCAGTGCCTTATCCATTGGCGCAAAATTTACCCTTCTCTTGATGTTATTTTTGAAAAATTGACAGCATGATTAACATCAATGATACTTCTACCTACCCCACTATCTTTCCTAACATTTTTTCTTCTCTTTGGCGCATTTGAACTAGCAGCCTTTTGACAATGCATATTTTTCTTTTTGCAAAATGAACCTATCTATTTCTACTCTTATATCTGTCGGGAGTTCAGATTAAGTTGATGAACTCCTTCATTTCTCTACCTAAAACTAGATCGACTGTCAAGATTAAGCAGTTTGACAGGATTTCATTCTCTAATCTACAACATGAAATTCAAAAAATGATCAAATCAGGATTAGGCAGTCTGATTTGTCATGCATTTGCGGCATAAAAGACAAGCTGCACACAAATGTTATTTTGCAATAAAAGGAAACTTAGACAAGCGGGGTTAAGATGTACAATGTATTTTTCATCCCTCGCTTCTCTCTTTGGTTTTGTTTTAGGCATGTGGAACCAGAATCTCTCCCTAATCTAAGCTCTGTGATAAGTCAATCTTACACAATGTTGACTATCTTGGCACTCACTAACTTATCGGCAAATAAATTTAAACATGCTCAGCTATGATTAGGCTAGATAGCTGAACAAGACATTGAAGTACTAGTAGCGGCATTTAGACTTGCTCGCTTTCCGAAAGACTATTTTTGGAACATGGGACTTTGTTCTATCTTCACTTGCCCTCTTTTCTGCTTTTTACTGTTTTTGACTTTCCTATCTTTTACTGTTTTTGACTTTCCTATCTTTTACTGTTTTTGATTTTTCTATTTTTTCAATATTTCAAACAATGGTATGTACAATGAATGAAAGTGTTTCAGACTCAAAAATCTTGGAAATGACGGAATTTAAGCATCTTATCCTCGTAAGGATCTCCTCTCACCCTTGGCCCACTTAACTCCTGAAAAGAAAAATTTGGGAAATTTTCTCTCTCTAACATGACACAGGGATTCATGCAAGAATCTCTAAACAGCCCAGTGTCTTCCCTTTGTACTTCTCTGAATATCTGATTTCCACTCCTTTCCTTACTGTATGCTTTCCTCAAGTAATGCATGTATTCTTGGTCATTCTTAAAATAGATAATGACATCATCAAGGTATGCACAGATGCAGAAATTTAAAACTGGGAACATGGCTTTCATGAACAGATTTTTGACATTGGGTGGTTTTGCAATTTTGAACTTGAAATCAGATCTACCTCCCGCGAACTGGAAAAAATCTTTAAGCTGTCTACTTTGCAAGGGAATCTTATGATCATGACCTGAAACATCATCTTGCGAAAATACATGATTAAAAGCACTTTTATTTGGTAAATCATGGTCTTGGGTAGAAAAAGCATATTTTCTGTTATAGGGATATGCAGTATTACTTCTAAAATCAAAGCAGATTCTAAGGCCATCTGTTTTATCCCTGATTATTTCAGTTTGTTTCGGATTGTTGTGTTTTCTCTTGTCAAAGCTGTTCTTTGAGGGGAAGGTATTGACACAGTAGTTTCCCTTGCTTTTTCTGTAGAAATTGGTATTCTGCATGAGATTTCTGATTTTGGCATTTCTAAGTTCTTCATGAAAAGACAGAATATGATCCAATTTCAGTAGTTCAGGTATGCTAGTATTGCAACTATCATTCTTGTTCCTAAGGATTTTATTTGGCATTTTCGCAAGATTTTGACCTGCTGAGGTTATAGTTAAAGCTTTATTTGCAGTAGATGGGTCACATGATGGTAAATCTTTGAGGTATGGCAGAAACATTAAACTCTCTTGCTCCCGGGTTCCAAACAAGTTTATAATGTGTAGGTCCTCTAAAACCTTTACCCGGAAGAAATTTCCACAAGTTACTGTTGGTGTTTGACTAAAACTAGAGCAATTTTCTTGATAGTACATAAGGGTTTGCACTTCTTTCTCTAAGCCTACTTTGGAAAGGGAAATCTTACTTTCGTCAAGACACAGCTGTTCATGATCATGGTAGTTTTGAGTGTCTAGTTCGTCATAAGGCACCAGGGACAGCTGATGTGGTGGATCTAAGTCTATATCAGTTTCCTCTGACTCTTCCTCCATGTCTTCATCAATATGCATAATGAAAGAGTTCAGGCTGGAATGCAAGGAACACATCGGGATGTTGTCTGGCCTATCTTGACTACTAATCATGTATTTCATGTGTGATTCTCGGTAGAGTATTCTGGTCTGGCCAAACACAGGAATGGTGGCATATGACATGTCCAGTTGAATATTCCTTTGGAGTTTGGCTCCCCAAGATCTGGATAGAAGCATCCCATACTTGGGAGGAATGTCTGCCACTAATATATCCATGATTAGATGTTTCGCAGGTATTTGGGCTAGACTAAAACAAAGGTCTTTGATCAAACCCAGGCATTGGACTCTACTTGAATCAAATGAATACAAGTCTTTGTATGGTCTTGTGATTTCCAGGCCTAGTCTTTCCATTACTACCTTCGGCATAAGATTATGCGAGGCACCAGAGTCAAGCATGGGATTGTGGAGGATTTGGTCGTGGATGTTTAGGCTTATGTAAAATGGGAGAGTAGTTCCCTCTTGGAATTTTCCCTCAATCCTTGGACCAAACAACACTTCAGGAATGTCATCAGTCAGATTAACAGTGTTTGCATCATTCCCTAGATTTAAGACCTTTAGTACTTGGGATTTATAAGAGTTTTGGGCAATGAGTTCAGTAAGAGGCATGGTGATCTTAATCTTGGCGATTTCGCCTTCAAAGCTGAAAGGTAGCTGAAGTTTAGATATGTTTGTTTCAGTTTTTTCAGCCACAACCTTCTCTATGTTCTGAGTTTGTTGACCTTGTTTTGGGATTTTATTTGCCATAGTTGTTTCGGTGACTTTTGTAGAAGTACCAGGAGTATCTGAGAGAGGACTAGTTTGGATAACTTTAGCTTTGCTTTGGTCAGTCTTCTCAACCTTGATTTTGTCACTGCTTGATGCTTTCTTGAGGATGGTATCTGGAGCTTTAGCAGTATCAGAGTTACCTTTCTTGACATTATCTTGGTTTCTTTTGCTTCTAAGGTCATATTGCCTGTGGGCTTCTATAATGGCATTCTGAAACTCTATGGCAGGGTCGTCGGGATCTTCATAGTTGTTCTCATCCTGATCAGGAGAAAAGAACGCTTGTTCTTCTTCGGTGAGGTACACCTCACTCTCATTGTCAGACCCTATGAGGTTTAAATGATGTTCATCAAGAGGTTCTGAGTCCCTATCATCTTCTTCCACATAGTTTTCATTGAATGGTGGCTTGATCTGTTGGTCATTTTCCCTTGGTCTTTTTTGGGGTTGTTCCCTCCTAAAGTTCTGGTTCCGGTTTCTGTTTGGAGGGTTTGGCTGGTTATCCCTAATAGGAGCCTTTTCATTTATCTTTTCCCACATTTTTGCCATGGATTTGACTAAGTCATCTATTCTGGGATCTAGGGAAGGTGATGAAGTGGAGACCTCATCTCTATATGTGACCTTTCTTTCTGATCTGGTTCTAGCTCTTTTTTCAGCTAAGTTGGCATCTGCTTTTATAGATATTTGTTGCATTTCCTCTAAGGTAGGGGGATCTTTGTCTCTCAAATGATATGTCATGTCCGGATCAAACCCCTCGGGAAATTTTGCCAAGGCTAAACCAAGTGGAGGTTTGAAATGAGGTGGGAGGGCGTTATATACACTGTTGAACCTAGTACAGTAAGCTTGGACACTTTCCCCATTTTCTCGTTTTAGTTTGTTATATTCTGACAGGATTTGAATGGGGTTTCTTCGGATTTCCCACCTATTTCTGAAGACTTGATGTAGTTCCTGGATATTGTGGATATTGTTTGGAGTTAAGCTTTTGAACCATGTTTTGGGTTCACCACCAAGACTTTGGGCGAATATTCTCATTCTGACGGTCTCGTCTTGTACCTCCAGGTATTCATAGGCATCAGTCATCCTACTTATATGCTGTTGAGGTGTGGTGGTGTCTTCTCCAGTAAAGTGTGGGATTTTGTCTTGATATTTGTTTGGGAGAGGAGCTAAAGGCGGTGGTAACACCAAAGGTGCGTACCAGGCTGCCATGACTGGAGCTAATGGATGATGTACAAGATGAGGACTAGTAGGCTGGGATGAGGTGGTTTGAATAGGTGTGGCGGATGAACTTGGACTAGTGATCTGGTTTTGAGCAGATCTAGGATGATAGGAGTCAAACTGATAGAGAAGCTGGAAGTCAGGAGGAGTGGTAGGTGAAGCTTCTCTACTAGGACTCTGTGGTGGGTTTAGGGGTTCAAGATCGTCAAAGTTTATCTTACTATATGATTTGCTTCTGGGAAAAGCTTGTGATGACTCTAATTCAAAAGGTGAATCAGTTGGGATAGTGAGATGTTTAGGTACAGATCTTGTTTTACGGATAGGTCTACCAGTAGCTAGATGGTCAGTTTCAGAAGCTTGCCACAGAATCTTCTCTGGGTCATCTACTATGATAGGGGGATTTGGGTCTGGATGAGCTCTGGTATTGATTCTTCATGAAGCCAGATTTTAGTTCCAGAGTCTAAAGAGGATGGTATTGGTGAATGTTTTGGATGAGCGGTTTCTCTATAGTTCTACTAAGGTGAAGGATGGTCAAAATGAACTAGTGGAGTCGCCAGGTGGAACTGGGTTGTTTTTGTGAAGATAGCTATGGTCCACCACCAGTAACTAATCTGGGAATGTTTTTGGATTTTCTGAGTTTATGTGCAGCCTATGGTTTGTTTAAAGTATCCTAGACTTGTTTCAACACTTTGATAGGGTGATGAGAACAAAAAGAGTTTACTCTAAAAGGGTCTATGGGCTGCTTGCTTGTTTAAGTATCTAAAGGACAAAAGAGTTTATAAGAGTTCGCCAAACTATCATATACTCAGTGTCCTACCATCTCCCGCTATGTTAGTGAGTGATGGAAAAGGTCTATCGGATAGTAACCTAGAGTTTGGAAAAACAGTAAGGCTTACTAGAGGTTAGTGGAGTCGCCAGGTGGATTATCAGTTTGTTTTGAGATATACTTGTATGGTCCACCACCAATATTTACAAAAACCAATCTAAGGGAGTATTTTTGGGTTTTTTCTGAGTTTTATGTACAACCTAGGATGTAAGAGTGTTATAAACCTGATTCATCACTTTCCTAGGATGGTGAAGCAGAGAGTTTACACTAGATGATTCTAAAGGCTGATGGTTTAAGTTAAAAATTGAAGGACTAAGGAGTCTATAAAAGTTTGCTAGACTATCATGAACTCAATAAGTCCCACCGTGATCGCCATTATGTTAGGGAGCGGTGGGATAAGTCAATCAGCTAGTATTCTTAAAGATCTCTAAAGATGAGGGAAACTAAGTTTTTAATCACTCAGAGTCCCACCATGATCGCCATTATGTTAGTGTCCCGTGATTTGGCCGATTGGCGAGCCAAATGACGATGTAACATCAAACCAAGCTTTGGAGCCCAAGGACCTAGCCTTCCTGGACTAAGAGAGGGCTCTCTCTATATGTCTAAAAGATGTTGGTGTGTTTGCTTATGGTGTTTTGATATTAGGCTAGTTATGAAGTGAGTTTTTGATTTTTTGGGGTTTTTTAAGTTCGTGAGGGATAAAATTGATCAAAGATATAAAATGGATAACAAGATGTAGATAAATTGGGCTATGGGGTCAAACAGGTCAAGGAAGCTATGAGGTGATGATGTAAGGCTGCTGTAGGGCCGATTTGATTCACGGTAGAAGGGATCTTTGGGCAAAATGGATTAAATGGACAACAAGTTTGTGAAAGACAAGGGATTTCAAGTGTAACTAGTTGATAACAGACATAAACATGTTATAGCAAGCCATTAATCATGCTAAATGTAACTATGAGCTAATTAAGACATAGAAATCAAACATTCCAGCCATACATAGAGGTATAAGACCCTCTAACTTCGGGAAATGGCTATCAGACTTTGGGGAAAACACATAAGAAAAACTAACAACTCATAAACTACGCCGGAACGCCTAAACATAGTCTCTAAGTCATTGGGTACTTTGAAAAACAAGATTTCATAGTTTTAGGCAAAGGGCTAGATCGGGACTAGGCCTCCTTGGTTCAACAAGATGATCAACAAATCAGTCAAAGAGAAAGTTTTATGGACAGAACTATGGACAGCTTATAGGTAGGCAGGGCACACCATACATTCTACTCAACATACATAGAACTTGTGAATAAAACTAGCAAACATTATCCTTCAGTTACTAAAGAGCAGTTAAGAATTCTTTAGCATAACTAAGGAAGAAGAAAACATCAAGCTATGAAGATTCGGGAATTTTGAGGTGCCTCCATGGGCATATCTCAAAACTAATCTCTACTGATCTATAGCAGCAAGAAGCATGTATTATGGATGAAAACTAGAAGACAACAATAAAGCAAGAAAAACTATACCATTCTACCATGTCATGGAATCCATCAGCAATCCTTCATCATTCCTCAAAAGCATCCAAGAGGCAGTCCAAAAATCATAACACAAATGTATTCTTCAAAGCTCATATGACCAATGTATTAATTCTTCTCTCAAGTTCAGCCCTTGATTTACAATGAAACCCATGGAATAAATAGGCTTGAGGGAGGAAAACCTCATGGAGCAACTAACTATCCCATTGGCCAAGTCAAAATATCTAAACTTGTCCTTGAGGCTTTGCAAAGCCCAAGGCACAAAATATCCCATAAAATATCTAAAAAACTGCTAAAAACGGAAATTATATTGACTTTACATCATTTCCCAAGTATAAAAATAGCTAAACGCACATTTGGGAAAAGCAGATTTTTGAGGTTCAAAAATTACAAAAATACTTCATATTTATGTCTAAAAAAGGTCCCCTGACTTGCTGGAGGCAATTGGCAGCCTTCCCGATGTCGAAACGAGGCTCATGATACCTCGTTGGAAAGCTCTCTGTGTCTACTTTTTGGTGCAACTAAAATCATCTCAATCTGATGCCTGGAAGTCCTCTAAAACTGTACCTGTGTGTAAAAAACCAAGAAATAGCAGACTGCTGATATGGCGGGCAGAATGTGCAAAAAGAGGGCATTTTTCGCCAATTTGAGGGGGCAAATGATCTCTGAATGCTCTGAAAATTGCTGGGGACCTGCTCATAGAATTATGGCATCCATCGGTATCATTCTCTTCCCTTGACAAAACCTCAAACTGAAATGGCGAAATTATGAGTTTTCGACCAAAAACCCAAAAAATGCCAAAAACCAAAAAGTTGCCGAAATAGGCCCAAAATTGGCATGCATGACCCTCAAGGGTCCATAGCAACATGCTCCAAAGCTGAGGCAAAAATATCAAGGGCTGATATGCTTTTCCCTTCTTTCCGTGCTAGGCGCTTCCCCTTTGCCTTCTTCAATTTCTCTTGGGCTGCCTTTAGTTTGCGTCGGGAAAACTGATTCAGCTTTTGGAAATGATGTGTCCTCTTCCTCTGTAGCTCTAAATCTCTATTCACCCTCTCAAGCTTCATTTCCAAATGTTTGTTAGCTCTTTCAAGCCAAGCCTCTTTGTTTTCTTCAATTTCTTGCTCAAGGAGTGCAGTGAGAGGAAAGGCTTGGAGCTGGGCTTGCTCTTCTGCTCTCTGCTTTTCCAAGGCTCTTTTAAGCCCGATGGTCCTAGGCCTCTTCCACCTAGGCTGGTCTTCCTCCTCTTCATCATCAAACCCTCCAATGAGCTCTTCTATTCTTGCGTGCGCCTTTGTTGCCTCTTTCTTATACTTAATCGCCCGTGCCTCATGAATAGCTATGTGCACATTCATCTGTTTGTTTTCAATCTCAAAGAAGTGGTTGAAATTCCTTGCCCTTTGAAGATCCTCCTCTAATGCCTCAATTTTACCTTCCTTATGGATTAGGAGATTTTCAAGAAGGCGGGCCTCATTATCACTGTCATCGCTTTGGATAGGGATGACAGCTAATTCACCTCCATGCTTTGTACTTTCTCCAACTTTGCTTTTACCTTTGAAAGCCAATCTGGCGCTTTTACTCCTTGGCATGCTAGAAGGTGTCCTTTTGGGCAATTTCCTCTTGCTAGGAACAATCTTTGTCACTGTTAGGGTGGTAGCTTTAGTCCCTCTTTTCCTTGCTGTGCTGAGCTTTGTTATTTTGAGAGGAGGATGCACAACTGATTTACCTTTAACATCTTCCTGAATTGGCTACTCTTCTTGAGGCTGCTAGATATCTTCTCCTTGCTATTCACTTGGCTACCCCTGTCTTCCAACATTAGTTTGCTGCTCTTCATCAATGTCTTTTCCAATTTGTGGCTCAGGAGGTGACTCAACTTCCTGCCTAACCTGTTGTTCTTCATCTTGCATCTTCTGCTGTTCCTCAACTGCTGTCTACTGCTGTCCCTCAATTTGTACCTGCTGTCCTTCATCATGGACCTGCTGTTGTTCCTCATCATGGACCTGCTGTCCTTCATCATCTATCTGCTGTTGTCCCTCATCATCTAACTGCTGCTGTTCCTCATCCCTTTCCTCTTGCTGCTGTTTACTACCCTCTCCTTCCTCCTGTTGACTTGGCTGTCCAGCAGTCATTCTGAGCCTTCTAGGAGTAGGCCTACTGGACAAGGGTACCGGGCGATGGATAGGGTGAGTGGGAGACACATGAACAGGAGGAACAGTAGAGAAGTCTGGATGGCTGATGAATAAATCCCATGGAACCTCTTTCTTCTCTAGTTGGTATAGGAAGATAATCTTGATCAAAGAATGATGAAAAAGAGAAGGGATTTGCTGAGGTGGGGCCTTCTTTTGGACAGTAGATGCCATTTTCTCTATGCTCTTGAACAAAAAGTAAGGGAGGTTTAGTTGCCTGCTTCTAGTAAAGTGCATCAATAAACGGACATGATAGGCATAAATTCGATCAAACCTCCCTTCACAAGTGAAATATTTCATTATGACTTTCATAAGAGGAGCATAGCTATCAAGGAGATATGAAAAAGGGAAAATAGCAGTGACAACCTCTCTATGTTCAGGCTTGATGAAAGGTTTGTAATCCTCTAGGTCAAGATGAGCTTGTTTAAACCATTTTTCTCCATGATACGGGATCTTGGTGGCCTTGGACGCATACCTTGGAGAAATTTTGAAATCAAGACCTGCCACTTGGAAGTGTTTTTCTTTGAATCTCAGGGCGCACAAGTGTGTTAATGGCGAAAAACTCTTGACTTCTTCTATCTTCTGGCAGAAATCAAGGCAACCTACTTCATGGAAGTTGAAAAGTACAGATGGATGAGCATTAATCTCTTCTGTAGAGATGGGCTCATATCTTTTATGTGGACCGCTCCTGCTGTCTTGCCTTGGAGGCATTTTGACCTGAATATGATTTGGAAGAGGCAAACGTCCTTCACTGTGTGTAAAATACCCTACTGGAGTCAAACTGTGTCAATATGCTGCTTGGACAGATAAACAATGTGATTTGGATGGTTTGCAACAATGTTTCTTTGAATACACAACCTCTGCTGTCTTTAGAAAATGTCCTGTGCACCTTTAGAATATCTCTGTCAATAGATTCTTAGTAGGAAATGACACAGTGAAAAGAAGGGCAGACTGTTTTTAGGAGAAGTTTGCTGTGAGAAGTGCTAAAATCACCCTGTTCTGTGAAACTTTAGATGTTAACCAATACGCCTGTATCTTTGTCTCAAGGTAGAATTTCAGTCATTAACCAACCTGCTCTTCTTGGAGTGCAAATAAAAAAACAGACTTGTGGATATGCAGTCAAACTTCAGTGTAGGTATACAATCAAATTTTACTGTTTGAACAAGGTGACAGAATTTGGAAAATGCCTCAAAAGGTTTCAACAAGGTCTGCAAGAGTCTCTACCTTGCCAAATAGGCAAGATCTCCTACCAATATAACAACTCTGGTTATGTTAAAGAAACCTTCACTTTAGATGGATAACAGCTTTAATAAGCTTGAAAAACACAAGGCAATCAACCAACAAACACAGTGAATACTGTCCCTTTGTGAGGAGCGCGAGCAGCCTTCCCCTGTAGCTTCAACCTGTAAACTTCTGCTTGATCAAAAACCCTTTCCCCTATTAAACCTCACTGTTCTCTATATGTATGTTACTCCACCAAACAGGATCATACACATACAAATTTAACCTTCAGTGTGTGCATACATCCAAACTTACTGTTTATGGAACAATGTTGACAGCCTTTGAAACAAGCTTTATAGTTTTAATAAGGGCTGTAGCAGCTTATTTCTTCCCTATGATCTAAGATCCTGTTAAATATGTAAACCCTGTTTCTTTGTAGAAACAGCCTCTGTCCTATCTGAATACCAACTTGTGTTGAAATAAGCTTGAATGAACAAAAACAGTCAAGTTGAGAAACTCAGGAGCAACACTTCAGATCACCATGTAGAAAACACTGTTTTTTAGCTATAGTGACAGGGTTAGAAGGTTTTGAATGCTGTGGTACGAAACACCTGTAGTGGTTCAGCACACTGATCTCTTTATAGGTACTTCCAGTAGTGAATTTATCCTATAAACACAGCTCCAAACTAGGGGCATTTTCATAGCAAAACCAATTGCCAGATATGGTGATATACCATGTAAACTAGGACAAGCCACTCTTTGATTTGTCGTTGACCTTGCTAGGCAACTTCTTTAACATATATGTCGATAATCAAACTAGGTCAAACTCAGCAGTTTTGTTCTAACCCTTTTATTTCACACCAGAGTTTGATTTTAAACTTTCATGTCACTTAGCAATTTTTTGAAACCGAGGGAGAAAAATGTGTGAAAATACCTCCAAATTTGATGAAAAACCCTTGGGGAGAGCTGGAGTAGCACCGGAAAGCCTTCAATTATGCGCGGCACTCTTTAAGGATAGCACGGTGCGCAAAAAAAAACCACCCGGGTGGCCTGTCGGGTCGGGCTGTCGGGCGGTCAGGCGCCGTGTACAGGCGCGTCGCGCAACTATACAGGCGCGTCGCGCATAAACTGACCGCCAGTGCAAAAACGCTCCCAGGCGCGTCGCGCGGGTTTCCAGGCGCGTCGTGCTGTTTTTTAACGGTGCAAACCTCTGCACATCGACCCGAATTTTGCTCTGTTTGATGCCGAGGGTAACCAAAAGACTTTGCTTCGTTTTGACAATGAAGAATGCACTCTTCACCTCACTCTATTGACATAAAACAAAACTCTCCAATGGTCATATTCTTAAATGCAACGTGAACTCTTGGTCGTGTTTTGCAGGGTAAACATAGTCTTTTGACCTTTTTCACTAATTCCTCTCGGCGCAATTTCAAATTGGAATCACGAGCAATGCGTGCATTGGAGATTTCTTTGTTTTTTTAGATCGATTTAATCATGGATCAACCTCTTTATAACAAACAGAAAAGGATAAAAAAACCAGAACTTTGTCTCACTTATGCACAGGTGTTAGAAAGGTGACTTCCAGCTTTGTCCCTTGGGTGACATTTCAACACCGAACTTTCAAACTTTGAAAAATAGCTCCACAACCTTCATATCTTCTCTGCCACTGTGCTTTAATAATACTGGTGATATATATGATGTAAAACAATCCCTCTTTAAAAATGTCAAGGAAATACCTGAATGCTAATTTGTTTCTGAAAGGACAGGGTTTTGCACTGTCAACTTGCTTTGACAACCTCAGGCTTTAACAGCTTCTTCAACTTTTTCTCCAATGCAGGTGTCAAACTTGTTGGTCTTCTTGGACTTGATCTAAGAAAATCTCACCCTTTCAACATACTTTCTTGCTTATAGGTGTATCATCTGCGCTATATCTGTCCTTTGGAATGATGAAAAACTGTGTTTTTTTCAAATCATTTAAACAGTGACAGTTTATCAAAACAAACTCCTTTTGCCTATTCATAAAATTGTATACCTATTCACCATGTCCATCTTGGGAACTAATCTTGAATAGCCTCCCATTGTTTGTGATGTATATATGAAAGGATAAGCTTGTGAAGCAGGAAAAATAGGGTTCTTTGATACACAGTTATCATTTCCTTTCAATAGTGCAGTAATCTCTCTTTGTAACAGAATCATCCATAATTTCAAATCTGTCCACTGTTTGACATTTCATGTGATATTTTTAACAAGGGAAAAAAAAACCATTCAAAATCTGTTTGAAAAGCCTTGAAAATTGTTTTGTCATTCTTAAAAGGGAGGTGGTCTTTCCTTTCCCAATTGGGTTGACAGTCTTTGCATCCAGGGGATCCATAAGTTTCTTCTTTGATTGTAAGTGCTCTATTTTGTTTGTATCCATTCATACCATATTTCTCTGCTTACCTGAAAAGCGCTCCTTTAGATTTTTGGCATGTGACAGTGGGGTATTGCTTGACCCTTTCCCTTAAGGAAACTGCCCTTTTTGTATCAATGACCAGTATATATTCAATATTGTCTCCTGTCCACTATAGGTACAGTTTGACAGACATTTTCATATGAATAGGAAAAGCAATACTTTTGAATTAGAAACACTATCTTTTACCTGTGTACAGACTTTTGCTTTCTTTCATTGTCTCTTTCCACTGCATCTTTTGACCAATCAGTTTTCAAAAACATCCAATGCCTTGGCCATCTGCTCATGAACGAAGGAGGCCCTTCACTAGGCAAAGTATCTGAAGATTGTTTGACAAATCTGTTTGACACAGATTTTCCTTGGATGTGATGGTAAGCAAACAACTTGAAAAACATCAATACTAGCACCTCTGCTTGCAATCATCACTGTGCTTCAGAAAAACCCTAGCCAAAGTGTCACTGTCTCCCTGCACTGCTCTGAGGGTGACTGAAATGTCATCATTTGCTTTAGTCAACTTATGACAAATTTTTGAAAGATAATCTCTGTGACTATGGAGGTCAGCACCCTTTGAAAAACAAACAACTTTTCTTCTGCCTAGGTGATGACATGATCTGTCAGCATCTCTTCAATTTGGTCTTGTGGGGAAAACAAGCTTCCTATGATTAGAATTTTTTTTACTCATGATATGCCTTTCTAAAGTTTAAAAATTCATATGATTTGAAACTTCAAATGACCTCCTTTATCAGACCAAACTCTGTTTTCCTTTGAACTTGCATATTTC
Organism: Pinus albicaulis; assembly: GCA_034641835.2. NCBI lineage: Eukaryota > Viridiplantae > Streptophyta > Pinopsida > Pinales > Pinaceae > Pinus > Pinus albicaulis. The sequence goes on from CM076583.1 coordinate 840,811,057, forward strand.
AGACTCTATCCCTGTTATGATCATCACTCACATTCATAAAACCTGGAGATATTGTTTCACTGTTCAGTAAAAGGCAAACCTGTACTTTTGCAATCTTTAAAGTCAATACTGGCCAGCGCCCTCTGCTTGTAGATGAAGGAGGCGCCCTAACCCTCTGCTTGTAAATGAAGGAGGTTCTGGGCCATGACAATTTACCAGTTTGCTGAGACAGTGGTGTCCTTTTCTTACTATGATTTTCATGCTGGAAGGAAAACTGCAAGGTCTTGATGAGTGACTTTCTGTTTTGCAGATATATGTCAGGCTCATGCTACATTTAGAAGCAGCTGTTCCTCTAACTGTAGATTCAAGAATTTTCTCCTGAGATGAAGTTATATTTCCTGTTCTTTGCAGAATCCATAAAACACTGTGAAATACCTAATAATCAGCTTGAGACTGTGTTTTATGCAGTGCTGAGACCTAGGGGGTGTGAGTGGCGCGACTTAGAGCTGTTTGTCAATTTCATTTGCAGAGTGGGAGGTCAGTCATGGTTGGTCTGTAGCAGATGGAGGCTTTTTTGGCTTTTTGATGATTGCCAAAGGTAAAATGTCTTAAAGCGCCACTTCCTAACATAGGGGAGACTTTTGCAACAGACTTGGACTTTTCCTTTTGGAGCTGATGGGCAGACAAATAGGGCTGAAGCTAGATAGGATAGTGATAATGAGGTTTTGATTTTGACATGGGTGGACTGAAAAGTAGAAGGGCGAAAAAGTTTTATGAGGGTTTTTTAGATGACATATTGACATAAGGAAATCAGTTTCTAGAAAACTCAGCTGTAGATATAGTCATCACTAACATGTAAAAAATACTGATGGCTAACAAGGATGACGATGGGGATGATGATCATTGTGCCATGAGTTTTCATGTGCCAAGAGAGAAGAGGCAGGGAGACTTATATTTGTAGCTCTTTTGAGCTTCAGTGGAAGGGGTAGGATCCTTCGGGTGTGTTAACACTGGAAAATCATACAACAGAATATGACATTAATTAATGTTAAAGATTAAGGATTTACAGGGTAGGAACACATTGTGGAATCAAGAAAGTATTTAAAATCTCTAAGGTTTTGAGAAAATCAGATTTGAACTAGTCATAAATGCTGGATTGCACACTTAATCCTTCGAGAATAGCACCTTCTATGTGCCTTTTTTCCTGATAAGCGTTCATTCCTAGAAATGGTAAAATGTCTCTTTCCGGGACCCCACCAAGCAAAGGACAGTTACTCCTTATATGAAGCCGCCTAAGGATAGACACCAACGCCTCCTTAGACACTATGTGAGCACACAAAGGAATATTTGAGCACACAATAGAATCATACCTCTCCCTTGGGTCACCATCCATCATGTACCAAGGGAGGGAAGGAGGATTTGAAAATCCCCTATATAAAGCCACCCAGAGATGCAGAAATGGTGATCACATTGTTACGCTGGCCAAAGTTGCCTAAGAAACACCAGTAGTGTGTGACCGGAAGCTGGAGCTAAAGAGGACTTGATCGTTGGCCACCTAAAAATCCTAGTTCACCATGCCAGAGAGAGAGAGCGAGACTGCATCAAAGGTAGAGCTTGGAAGGAAACATCCTTGCATCGGGACTTAGAGCCATTGCCTAGGTTCCCTTTGGCAAGTGGGTAAAATTTCTTCTCCATTTCAAATGTTTAATAAGAAGAGGCCTTTGAGCCATCGTTGGTATTATTATCGTTTTGACTCTCTTTGATAGGTTCTGTATATTTGTGTTTTAGTTTTAGTTTAACCAGAGCATACTTTAGCATACTGTTTCCACTAAATTTTATTCTTTTCAGCTCCACCACTTTCTGCCTGTTAACAATAGTTTAAAGAGTAGACCACACTCTTTAAATTAGTGTGATTTCGTAAACTCGTGCGAAAAATCCACCACTACAGGATTGGCGACTCTGCAGGAGACCCTTTGTCTATGCCGGAGTGGAGTTGACAGTCCTTTGACCCATCTTACAGTCCCTAGATTCACTAGAGTGACAGACTGAAGAAGACAACTCCTAATTATTTTTTACTTGCAAGATTTTTGCGCACAGTCTCTTCTCACAGACATGCAGTGTGCGCATTCAAGACTGACCTGCACGTAGGAAAGCACACCCGTCAGAGCCTTTTCCGCACAGGATACAGAATGGGATTTTTTTCTCTATATTATGCATTTTTCTACTTGTAAGTGTGCTAGGCAGCCCCTATTGTATCTTCCAGCACTTGTGTTGATACCCCACAGCTTCTAAGAACTCACTTTTTGCTGCTTTCTGTAAGCATAGAGTTAGTTTTCATTTAAGTTGGTTTTTTGCAAAAAATCTTCACAAATTTTAAGTAGGGGGTGAATTAACCATTGTTTTCCAAATGATTTATGTTTTGCAAATTCTAGTATGCACACTTAGATTCTAGTCCAAGTAAGCTAGTTTTATTTTTTAGTGTCGAAATTGTTTAGCTTAATTCAATTCTTGCATTTAGGAAATTGCAGGACTAGGTTTGAATCGTTGATTAGAGCAAGTAATCTCTACTGCCTTTGCACCCTTCGGTTATCCTAGGCAAGCATATGAAAGCTCTATTTTTTTTATTCTCCATCTCCCTTTAGTTAGTCACATATATTAACTAGGAAGATTTGAAAGCGGCCCATTATCTGCACACATTTTCCATTTTGATCCAGGAACAAGATAACGTAGTTTAATTAGGGGGTTTTTGTAAAGGATCACCGATATTCAAATGTTTAAACTATGAGCTTGTTCACCTTATCCTCATGCACACTCACCCACTAAGCAAAGAAAGCCACCTAAAACTAACTTAAACCAACTTACTAAATTCCCCCCATAGGGGCCATAAGAGAATTTATAGATTAAGTTAGGATCAAGGGGGTAGGCATCCAATAAGTTGCCTTGATCACACTTCATACTAAAAAATAGAAGTTGTGTATTTAGTGAGCTTCAAAATCCACCTATCATCCCATGGAAAAGAAAACCTGAGTGCGACAGAGACCCAATTCAGAGGGGATTAGGCTTAGGCGCAGTGCATGTGGTATCAGTCGGGGCTACCTGACCCAGCTAAGACTCGGTACTGTTAGCTGACTACCAAGAAGCTCAAGACTCGAATTCTCACATGGGACAATGGTTCTTAGTGGCCAAAACTAGGGCATCCTTTACCCTATAGGTGATGGTGCACGAAAGTGCCAGACCCTCTACCCCTACCTTGGTGGATTCTCTTCAGCTGACTAGGCGCATCGCCAACTCTTACGGGATGTTGTGCCAGAACTCGCAAGAAATATTCTCAAGGCTTAGTTAGTTTTGAGTGTGTGAGGACTCATAGGTCTTCTATGATTTTGAATGTCATCTGAAAAACAAAAAAAAGCCATATTTTTTCTTGATTGATCACATAGATTAAAGTTAAAGGGAAAATCATTTTATTTTCGCTCTGTTTTATGCGTGTGGCCATAATTTTTCTTTGAGATACAATATTTCCCCTCAAATATTTCCACAACCTAACCTGTTCGACACCCAAATGGTCCCAACGGAACCTCGTCGATCTAGGAGTCTTTTGGACCTCCCCCCATTAGAGGAAGGGGTTCCAGGTCTTTCGCCATTTAGTCGTAAAATACGGAACTCTGCCACCATCATTGGTTCATCCTTCATTGGAGAAACCATATTTGGGAACCCTAGTTAGTCTTGCAACACCACATCACACTCCACCCCCCCTCAACCCCTAGGGGCCAGAGGAGCGCATCCCATTCGGGAAGCCAACTGAACACACATCAGGGTACGTCATAGAATAACCCTCATTCTAACCAGAAATTTGTCTCTTCACACATTTCCATGGCATCAACCTCCTAGTCACCCTTCTTAGCTGCATTGAATCTACCCGATTTAACCAAGCTCACAAATTACCCCACTGCACATGATCCTTCATTGCCTCCCATGCCCACAAAGCTCCCTTCGAATATACCAAAGTTCGAAGGAAAGCAAGTGGAAGACCCAGGTAATCATATAATGACCTTTCACCTATGGTGCTCATCGAATAGTATCATCAACGACACTATTCAATTGAGGCTATTTCAACACACTCTTATAGGAGTGGCTGTGAAATGGTGCATGGAGCAACCTCCTGCTTCACATGGAATTTTTAGTGCCCTCGCTACCACATTCCCCATTTATTTTCAGATACCCATTCATCATGATTCGAGACTGGAGTTACTGACTCATTTTAGACAAACCCCCGCCATCCATATCTCTGACCATATTCATGAGTGGAGGCGGCGTCACAGTTTATGCAAATAAAAACTCAACAATCGGGTCCTCTTAGATTTATTCTTGAAAACTCTGACGACGGAGATTTCAAAGGATGTGGTGCAACAATACCCCACATCCAAAGAGGAAGAAATCAGTAAAGCCCAGAAGCTTGAGCTGATTTATACATAGTCATGATACATTTACAATATCCTGCCTAACACCCTATGCCTGCAAACTTATCAAGAATTTCGAGGCGCGTTGAACTCTGCAGATGGACTAATTGGGTCAATGACCCAAGGGTACCTAGGAAATAGTAGTTCCAACCTTGGTTATGCACAAAGCATGTCTCAACCCGGATTTCAAAGTCGTCACATGCCTCAGCAAGATTTGACTAATAGGGCGCAAGCGTATCACCAGGGAGGACCCTATCCTCTGGCTAAGGGGACCTAGTACGAAGGAAGAAACACTGACAGAAGAGCTCCTCTCCAATGACTAGGTGCAAACAAGGGGCAACATTATGCTCAGTCCCAAGAACATGACACACCTATGTAAACCAATGCATAGGTGAACTTTTTGTAGCCGTCCCAGAATCCACCACACCAGTATAACTAGGAGAACTATCCTCCTAACGTGGTTAAGAAAAAATAAAAAAACAAGCCCAAAGGGAACCCTGGATTGGGGGGCAGCAACCAACAGTGCCAATCACGATCCTAGGCTGGAGGTAACTCTAGCAGGAATCGAAACCAGGAGCCAAGAAATGCCCACTAGCAAGGAAAAAGGCCACCTCTGCGAACAAACCATTCTTGTTGAATTTGTGGTGAGTACGGGCACTATACTCACCACTATCCTGATCTCCCTGAGCTAAAAAATCTTTAGAGTAACCGAGGAGAAGGTGGATCTTCCCAGCAACTCGCTGTTATGTAAGAATATTTCCCCCACCAAGGGGTGGTCAACACTCAGCAGCAAAACCCAGAAGATTCCAAGAAAAAAAGCCATGAAATTTACATGACTGGGGAAGAAATGCTTTTCCAAACACGGAATCAAAATTATGACACCCCACTAGACTCCACTACGTCAGGGGCTAGTATTGCACCTGTGACAATTTCAAAGATGCTTATAGATCCATTGCCAAAGATGGAAAAGGGACCTAATAGGCGAGTAGGTAACTACTCCAAAGCAGCCCATAATTATAGAATTGTGGATGATTTAGCTCAATCACCTACTGCTATGTCTGCGTTGGAAGTACTATAGTAATGCCCAAAGCAACAGAAAGACCTACTTTCTACATTAAGCGCTATCGACCTTGCTGATACACTCATGATGGCTTTTGATTTAGACAAAGACACCCCTAGGCTTCCCTCTATTGTCGCATTCCAGATATCATTATTGGTTCAGAATATCACTATTCACCGATGTGTCATTGACAAGGGTGTATTGACATGCATCATGTCGAAAAATGTTTGGCAAAAGTTGGTTTATCCCGAACTAAAACCCTCGGTCATAATGCTTAAAGCCTACTACGGTCATCCCTTGACACCTATCGGCCTCTAGCAAAATGTCCCAGTCAGTTTAGCTGGAAAGATGGTCCACATAGACATTGAAGTCTTGGATGCTCACTTGGATTACAATATACTCCTTGGGTGGAGTTATATGTACGCGATGTCCACCATAGCCTCCTCCATCTTTTGCATTATTATGTTCACCCACAAGGATCGCATCATTACTATAGACCAGCTAACACAAAATGAGAAGCGTCCCCTAACCAACACAGATGTAATTCTACCCTATCTAGATATAGCTACAAATGGTCTTTCACAGTACCAAGAATATGGCCTTGAACAATTCAAACCATCTTCCGTCTGAGGGTCATTCCTAGGAGATCCTCCCATTATCCCTGAGGTGTCACCCGATGCTACAGGGGCCCCAGTGTGCATGATGTCCATATCAAGCACCGAGGTCATTCAAGACATAGAATCAAGCAGTAAAAACATGGAGGAATCGACCACAACAACCTCTCTAGCCTATGCCACCTCCCAAACCCCTTTTCTCTACCCTCTAACTGGCTTCATCTCTCAGCAGGTTTTGGAAACACTGGTATTACCCAACATATCGTTGGCGTTCCCAATTTGGTACTTGGTTCCCCCTTTTAGAATAGGAGCCACCAACATTGATACCATAGGGTTAAATCCCCTCAGCCCTGAGGAGCCCCAACCAACCCAAGAAACGGTCAAGACAACCCCCACAAAGGAAGTTCCCATTGCGAAATCGGTTATCACGACCAAGGAAACCACAAACAAAGGGAATAAGATGGTGACCCCATCCATTCAAAGGGAATCACCAATATGCACCATATGCAATGTTATAGGCCATCCTACCCACATATATCTAGAGTTGGACGAGTTAAAACCACTCCTTCACTCTAAAGCAGGCGTCTCGACATCGTGTTCCCATAAAAAGGAACCTACCTCAAAATTTAAAGGCAAGCCACTACGTATCAATCACGCATGCTCTCTCTGTGGCACCTATGGGAATTATACCCACCATTTTCCAGAGATACCATAGTATATGGATTCCTTACATTCGGTTGAGCGATCCTATCAAGAGGATCCCTCGACCCAGTCAGTTAATGACGAACCTCGCACCATCCTATACTTACAAGAGGAACATAGGATTGTAGAACGGCTTCAAGTAATGCCCATTATACGTTGTACACTATGCGATGAACGTGGCCACTACCTCGAAGTGTGTGTAGCTTTGGAACTCATTCACAGATGGTATCCAATCGAAAGGGTTTACTACATAGGGCTACAGGTGGCACAATTCACATGCCCGTTATGTGCCGACAATCACCTTTTGGAGAATTTTCACTACATACCTCACTTCCGGCTAGCCCTTCCTAGCTTCCGCTCAACCATAGTCCACCTTTCCTAAGAAGAAAATATGGACATTAAGTCCATTGGTAGCTCCATGACCCAAGCCGATGAGATGAGAAAATCTATTATGTTCTTGACAGCCGAAGAATGGCCTAGCAAGGAACCCCTCATTACCCTCAATGGCACCTCGCAGCAAGGACCAGCGTGTGAATTATGAAAAAATATGGACCATGTAGTCATCCATTACCCCGATTTAGCAGCCTTCTGGCATTGGTTCCCCATCAGACCTCGAATTGAAGTCGACGGAACTTTCATATCGAGGATATTCTGCCTGATATTTCAAGGTAATCGTTACGAGCAACATTGTACTTATGCCTCGCAGATTTGTCCCACTATTGACATGATTAATGCCATAGAGAAGAGACAAGATGATCTCCAAGAATGGCATAAAAAGTACATCGTCGGATCAATGTCCCCACCCCCACAATGGTGTGTCAAGCCTGACAAGACAACACACCACCAAAGAGTAACCTCGGCCAAGACTAGGATAACATGTGGCCTGTGTGATCGAAACGACCACCGAGTCAACCAATGCAAAGAACTCAAGCCCTAAGCAAACAGTCTCCACGTAGTCTCTTCTCTCTGCAAGAAACTTCCCTCCAATTAAGATAAGATCATGTCAAGCAATTATTGCCGAATTTGTTTACACTTTCACCATACGTTTAAGTGTATACACCTCCCTAAGCTAGGAGAGGCATGAATTGCATTGAGTCTACACTCCACTGAAGAGGAAGAAAAGTCTAAGCCAACAACACGGAAATGGAGACAAAAGACAACCTCATCTACGTCTGACCCTTTCCAAGCATCCACATTAGGAACAACGAGTAGCATAGAATCACACAGTATCTACTCCATTGGCTCAATAACACCATGCAGCATCTACACTGGACTAAATCACGCGCCAGAGATGTGCCCGTTAATGGAAACATTTAGGCCCCTCTATGGCAGGCACAATTTCCACCTACCAGAAATTGACTATCCTAGTGGGGAACCTAACTTTGAGCCCATACAAAATCACATTACAGAGATTCTTCCCCCACCAAACGTCGATGATACAATCCACCATATACAATTTACATCCACTCAGATTGGTGAAAGGATTACTACCTCAACCCCACCCCAGGATTTCCATCATAATCCTGTCACAAAAAACCAAGGCACCTTGCGATTTTGCATCAATTTTTGCAAGATCCCAAACCTACATGCCGCCATCGAACTCCTTGATGACACCCAGCCTCTAGAACAATGCCTAGTATAAATAGAGCTAGTTGACGAAAGTCGAAGACAATCACTGCAACACAATGAGGCCCATAAGAAAAGGGTGAAAGCATCATTCGACCGCCACATCACCCCTCGCTCATTTACTGAGGGAGAATTAATCCTTAAATATGATGTTGCAAAAGAGGCCTTAGATCCAGGAAAGTTTGAAACCCTATGGAAATGACCCTACATTATCAAACACTGCCTCCGATGGGGGGCATACATCTTGACAGAACCGGATGGGACTGGCCTCACTAATCCTATCAACGATCTTTACCTCAAGAAGTTCTACCCACAAGGACCCCAAAGGTCCTTCCCCTAGAGTGATAGTACACAAAACCTAATCACCAAAATATTTTTGACCCGAAAACACGCTCAAAGTGCCAACATGGATCACCAAAATGAACCATACTTCGGATTTGCTGATGGAGGATCACAATGGTCTAAAAAATTAGTTGCAACCACCTGGATCATATACCACCCTGATCAATAACTGTTGTGTTTAAACGATGTGTGCATAAGATCATCAAAAAATAATCAGGCAGAATATGACACTATCGTTGGACTTATGTGTGACGCCCTCCATCGGGGCATTAGCCATATGCATATCTACCTCAATTCCCAGTTAGTAGTATCGCAGCTAAACCAAACATTTGAGACCAAAGACACACATCTGTTTAGAAAATATTTACATGCCAAAAGATTAAGCAGAAAATTTGATCGCATCACATTTTCACATGTATCAAGGGTTCAAAACCAAATAGCTGATCGCATAGCTAACAATATCCTAGACTGGAATGTAATTCGAATAAACCATCATCCATAAAGAAAAACGTAGATATCCATCAACATAACACAAAATATATAAATCGAAGTAAATAGCACATCATGTAGAGCCGCAAAAAATATCTCTGATATATATATATATAAAAATATGTGTATCTAAGTACCAAAAATAGTATGGTTGGCCCACTAGCTAGCCCAAAGATACAAAAGTCATCAAAAATAAGGGACGCATCCTCATAACGGGTGGTTTCCCTGTGCAAAAAAACTACTCTAGGGGAGTTCTCCCTCAAGAGGAGCACTTGGACCCACCACCGCTCTTGGTGCCACCATTGGAGCTGTTGTTGCCATTGCAATCACGACCTGACATAGAGTGGGCCGATAATCCCTCTCACAGGCCATCACCATCTCTAACTAAACCTCCTCGAAGTCATCCATAAAACCTCAAGTAGGCATACCTTGGGTCAAGAGGTCCACTTTACCCCGAAAGTCCTCAAGAGCGGTCACCTGAGCTGTAAGTACTGCAATGCATGCCTCAACCGCATCTGCACGAGCTCACTCAGCTGCAACCTCTGCTGCAGCCGAGATGCTACCCTCACCAGAAGGGCCAGCAGCATCTCCACCAGGTCCATCGGCACCACCACCTGGTCCACCTGCATCACCTCTGCCTTGACCACCTCTAGGTCGTAGCAGAGGGTCGTGACCCACCAGTCGGGCCACTAGGCGACCTACCTCGCCAAAATCTACACGAGTAACCAAAATAATGCTAGTGTCAAGAAAAAAACACGTAAGAACATAAATACTCAAATAAATGCAGAAGAAATGTAACACATACCTGCAGGTCCCCAAACATAACCAAAAGGGAGATCCATTTCTGGGTCACCCTGGAAGTCCATCCCCACATACGGGTATGGAAAGAAAATCTGTGGGTTGGTCTCAAACTAGGCCTCTGTCGTGGTCTTCCAGTAACACCCCACCAAGCCACCACTGCCCCACGGCATCACTAGAGCCCACCTCCTCATCCGTGGCTCTCTTGGCCCCCCAATGGGCACCGCCACCATCGGCCTCAGTAGCACCACCCTCTTGTATATAATGCTGCATAGGATGCTAGCATACGCAAATGACTTAGATCCACGTTGGACCTTGTTAAATTGTGACACCATCCCATCAAAACAAAAGTGGGAAAAATAAAAAAAGTGCCTACCCCTTAGTCGGCGTAAAACTTCAACCTGCAGGCCAGATGTCTGATGTGGAGAAAATGACCCCGCCAGTCGCACAATAACTTTCAGAGCACACCGCTTTGCCATGTCTGTCACTGATGCAAGGTTGATGCACCCCTTAGTAAGAGGCGCACCATCACAATGTCACCTCCAGAATCTATCTAGGTTCACCCTCCCAACAGATAGTGGGCACCTCAGAGCCTGACCCTGACGCAGTAACACAGTCACAAAGTATATATCCATCTTTGTACATATTACTAGGTTCGTCCCCCACAGTACGAACATATTGCACCTCCGGCACCAATGCTGGATAATGGAATGTAGTAGTCGGTCCTAAGACCAAAGGAACTCATTCTCAGTGAACTTCAAAAGGCCCCATGCGGCCAACTAATGACGTGCTGTAACATCAGCAGCTAGAACGACCTGGATCTCAGGCCAATCCCGCTCTCTCAACACTAACCTGCCAAGCAACATAGGCACCCATCACTGCATAGAAAAACATTAAAAAAAAACAAGAACCCAAAATTTCCTGTCGCTATGGCCTTTGCACACCTGTCCCTTAGATAGGTGCGCCTTCACGTGCCTGTCTTCTTCACAGGCGCGCCTTTGTGTGCAAAAAGCAGGGAAAAACATGCCGTCGTGCACTTGTCCCTCAGAATTGCGCGTAAGCAAGGCGCTCTTTTTCATAGATCGCCCGCGCAATCTAGGGAAACATTTTCTCAGAGGCTATACAAACTTAAGTTATATGGCCCCTCGGCACCATCAAATTGAATAAATTACAATGCAGGATGTCATGAAAGTTACCTCAGCATAATATCGCTAATCCTTGGTACACGGGTTGACCGCAAAAACAAGAAAGGATCTGCAAAGCACCTCTGATCTCCCAAAACTCAGCAAGTGCAAATGAATATTATTAGGGCCATAATCCCATATTTATCACCCTTTTCCATAACTTTAGAGGTCCATAACAAAAGATCAGAAGGTATATTCCACAAACCATAGGTTGCACCATCATCAGTATGCCATGACGAACGAAAGAAGTGCCACACATTTGCTTGCCAAGAGAAATACTTTTTTAGCGCCGGCAAGTATGCACCCGCCCATCTTCTTTTTCAAAGCTCATGCCTTTCAATAATGTTTTGATGAAAAGAAGATGCTTTCACTTGAGGTAGTTGTTTTTGGAGGAAGAACCCGCAAACTACTTACAACACCATCCACTGAAGGTCCCAGAATAGGTATCATCCTACCCCCAGCATGATAGAGTCCCATAAAACTTTGCATATCCTAACATCATTTCTCCATCAAAAATAAACCATATGGTCCTCATACCGACCGCGTTTATCATCAACTCACCCTGCACATGATAAACGTCCGCGTTGGTCAGTAGAGCCTCCCCTCCATGGTGCTTGTCACTCAAAGTAGACCATATATCACAGCACAAGTGACGTCATGGCCATACCACTTCATTTCGGGAACCACCTCGTGCCCATCCATTCATCATGCATAAGGTCAAGTTTACCATTCAAACTCAAACCCCCTTCCCGGAAGATCATGTTGTACAAGCAGATTGAAAGCGCACCTCAGCACACTGCATTTGGCCCACCATACCTCCATCAGCATAATTCCTTCTGTGACACTTCTTCATTCGCTTCATCAACCCCACACATGTGACCAACCAATGGACCCACACCCCCAACAAGACACCATCCTCACACCTTCAGTGAGTGAACCCTTTCATGTTTTGGGGTACCTGTCTCTGTGTTTTGTACAAACCAAACCTCATTATTTTATTCTTTTGGTAAGTGTACAAAGACAGCCGACGATGCCTTTCACATGTTCACCCTCATATGTCTTCTTTTCCCCCATGGTAATAGTCCCTCATTCCCCTTGATTGGAGTATTAAATTTCCATGCATGCACCATCATGACATTCATAGCCGGTTCACACCAGCCCTAGAAGTCCTACCGACTCAACAGATTTTCCCTTCAGAAATACTTATGACTACCACCAAGCTGCTAAAGTATACTTCGACCTCAGGCCACTGAATCCCCATCATTCGTTTTCAGTCACCTCTCACCAACATGCCTATGTTAAACCCATCACATCTAGCTCCCTGACCCCTCAAATCGGCTACCCATGGTTCGGTTAAGGCTTCCTTTTTGTCGACCTCGACACCTCTTTTCCAAAAAGGAAGCGGTACCTTGGATCACCCCTCCCCATGCAAAGGGGTATCCTCGGGTGGCACTGTGGGAGACATCATTGTCCACATATGTCATCAATCCTCCTGAAATTTGACTACAACAAAATCTCTCATGTCACGATGGTATCATACCTTTCAACCATTGCACTTTGATCATATCTGTCGAAGACTCGTGCCTCTGTAAGCGTTTCGGTCAAAAATGCTTATAGAGGAAGGTCCCAACTAGTACATATGTAGTTTACGCATATGGGTACCACATTCCACCTATCATCAAAGAAAAAAATTTCCCTAAGGGCATGAGCAGTCTTCGTTAACAACTGCCAGCATCACTACCACAGTAGTGGCACCGATAGCACATGTATCTGTCAATTTTGTTTAACTAACAATAGCATCATGAGCATGGGACATGCCCGCCTCATTGAATTTTTTTTATATATGTTGTATATTTTATTTGCTTACAGGGGCCCCTTAGGCCATGGTCATCTAGGAAACGGTGCAAGGTGTTTTTAATTCCAAGATTCACACAGGCCTCTCTCTCCCTCTGCGCACGATACAAAAAAGAGACTATAATGTATTTCAGCTATATAGTTCTTCCTAGACCTCATACATTAGGGGACAACTGTTAACACTAGAAAATCATACAATAGAAGATGGCATTAATTAATGTGAAAGCCTAAGGATTCACAGGGCAGGAACACATTATGGAATCAAGAAAGTATTTAAAACCTCTAAGGTTTTGAGAAAATCAAATTTGAACTAGTCATAAATGCTGGATTGTGTGCTTAATCCTTCGAGAAGAGCACCTTCTACGTGCCTTTTTTCAAGATAAGCGCGCATTCCTAGAAATGGAAAAATGTCGCTTTCCGGGACCACACCAAGCAAAGGACAATTACTCCTTATATTAATCCACCTAAGGACAGCCACTAGCACCTCCTTAGACACTATGTGAGCACACAAAGGAATATTTGAGCACACAATGGAATCATACCTCTCCCTTGGGTCAACATCCACCATGTACCAAGGGAGGGAAGGAGGATTTGAAACTCCCCTATATAAAGCCACCAAGAGATGTAGAAATGGTGATCACATTGGTATGCTGGCCAAAGTTGCCCAAGCAACACCAGCAGTGTGTGACACGAAGCTAGAGCTGAAGAGGACTCGATTGTTGGCCACCCAACAATCCTATTCCACCACGCTAGAGAGAGAGAGAGGGATACTACATCAGAGGCAGAGCTTGCAAGGCAACATCCTTGCATTGGGACCTAGAGCCATTGCCTAGCTGCCCTTTCGCTAGTGGATAAAATTTCTTCTCCATTTCAAATGTTTAGTAAGAAGAGGACTTTGAGTTGTCGTTGGTATTATTATTGTTTTGACTCTCTTTGATAGATTCTATATATTTGTGTTTTAGTTTTAGTTTAACCAAAGCATACTTTAGCATATTTTTTCCACTAAATTTTATGCTTTTGAGCTCCACCACTTTCTACATGTTGCCAATATTTTAAAGGGTAGACCACACTCTTTAAATTGGTGTGATTTTGTACACCCGTGCGACAAATCCACCACTACAAGGTTCCCAAACTCTTGGATCACATATGGCCAAGGGAGCCCCTAATGACGGTAGAAAAGTGACGTGTGTCAGTTGGTGTAAGGGATGATGGAGCGAAAGAGGCAGTGCTAGAGTTCTGAAGTTTGAAGTAGTGTAGAGCAAAGGAAGTAGCAGCGTAGTGCACGAAGGTGTAGTACAGTGCATAGTAGTGCTTACGTAGTGTAGAGTAGTAGCAACAAAGAGGTGTCAGAGGGTAAACAAAAATTAGCAGCAGAGGTAGTTCCAGCATCATGGTGTATCCAGACGACCAATATGTCAATTTTTGTGTTGTCTTTCAGTTGCTTAACTCTCATCAACTAAGTTGCAGTGCAACAGTTAGCAGTGGCAGTGCTATGGGAAACATGATGTAACATTTGAGAGGGAGATGCAGTACATATGTAGCAGTTTCAGTGGAAGTGACATGGGTAGCAGTACAGATAGCAATAGCATAGTGGATGACGGGCAACAGCCGAGCATCAGTAGCATAGAAGACCGATGCCATGGATTAGGGTGATGCTTCTAGTTAGAATTATTTCTAGAGCACATTCCTTGCTAAGAGGGAGTGTTGATTTTTGGGTAGCATCAGATGTGCTTTAGCTTCAAAACTTTGTGAATGGAATAGAACAAATGAGATCTCCAAGAAAAAGAAATTGTTTGGAGAAATTCCACTTGGAGCTTAAGTTATTCAAATAATTAATTATTTTTAATGGATCTTAAGTTAAAAATTAGGGAACTAAAATAATTAAAGTGAATTAATTTAAATATGGGTGAGAATCTTATGAGTAACAAAGATCAAGTCTTTTCTAATCTTAGCCTTTGATTAGAGATTAGATCACTTTTGTTGATTCATCAACACGAAAGGTAATGAGGAAGGCTTGAGGGTCAATTGGAGAACATACAAAGAGTCTGAATCTAGAGATTGAGCAAGCTCATGATTTCTTGGGCCATGGGATGTTTGAGCCCTTATGGATATCACATTACATAATTCATAAGGATTTGGGCAAGGGGAGGTACCTTTTAGAGTATTTTGAAGGAAAAATCATTCCTAACCCTCGAAATGCACTTTACCTGAAGAGATTATATCCATATCATTTCCCATAGAAGTGCATTTATTTGTTTCTTTTTTGTTTTTAGGTAGCTTGCATTCACCACCATCTCATTTGTTTTCTTTTGGCGCCTTTTAGATGGATCCATCATCCACACCATATATTGATTATGTTGATGGTGTGAGTCGCTTCTCCAAGAATATAGCCTTGACAGCTTGGGTCATTTTTACCCCTTTTCCTTCGTCGTTTCACTCCAACAGTGTATGCATTGGATGTGCCAACAATAATCAGGCCGAATATGATGTAGTGATATTTTTGTTAGTCTATAGCCTTGATCATCACATTAGCCTTGATCTTCGCATCCTTCATCTACATGTTCATTTAGATTCCTTGCTAGTTGTCATGCTATTGAATGGCATTTTTCATGTGCATAATCATGTCCTTTTTAGAAAATATCTATGAGTTAAGTTTTTGGCAGATGAATTTGAATCCATTAAATTTCCTCATGTTCCTAGAGCACAAAATCACTATGTAGATACCATTGCATATAAAATTGTGGATTGGTATTTATCACATGAATATAATAGAAGACTACCATAATATAAACAAATTTCAAACCACAATCGTCATATAAAAATATGCATAACCATGTTATGTATCATCAATAAAAAAACATAATTGTTTTGAGTCCACTACTCTAAATACATCTGAGATGCCCATAACATGTTACAACATAAAAATGGTACCCACGTGTCTCTATCCCTAATCAATATTTGGTGGCTCTCGGGCCAAGGGCTCTACACCACTAGCTCGTAGATCTTGCGCGACTTGTCTGGCCATCTCCAAGCACCACATGATGCCTCACCACTATGAGGGAAGAGTGATACACTCATCTGTATACTGATTTTCTAGCTCATTCCATCTGTGCTCTGATACCCTGGTTAGTACTGCATCAAATCAGCGATGGAGGTCCTCCAGTAGAGCATCACTGTATGGTCTCCGGTGTGATGTTGATCCACCCTCATCTGCATCCCTAGGCATTGCAGCTCGTCCTGTGTATCCCGCCGGTTTTAGCAAAGCTATATATTGATACCATAATTTAAGAATATGTACTACATAAATATTCTAAAAAATTTAAATGCAACCAAAATAAAAAATTTCACTAACCATCTAGACCCCATGCTCGTCTCGGCAGAAGTGGCAAGTCAAAATCACCTTGAAATTTTATACTGCTGTATGGATAGTCATCTATGTAGAGAGGAATTTGATCCCAATGAGCAAAAAATTCCTGTCAGAACACTTTTCCAAATCCCCCTCCTCCATCTCTTCATAGTATCTGCCCCAAACAATACATCTTAGGCTCTTGTGGGCCTCCATCTCATATCTACACATGTGGACGGATGGTCGGGATCTTCTAAAAAAGGGAGCATAAATTGTCCCAAATGAACAAATATCATTAACTTGCCGACTACATAATGTGAACTATTGTTTCAAAAAATACAACATCATCTGGGCCCACCCATAATAGGTACCTCTCAAAACACTCTCTACCAACATCATCTGCCCTCTAGTAAGCTGATCGAAAGCCTAGCTACCTAAGATTCACAACACTATTGCGACTACATCTCGTGTCCCTAATCGCTCTAGGTCACTAATCTAGATGGTCGTGCGCTTTACATGACCACCAGGGCTGTAATGGTACTGCATAAACTCTCCTATATGCCTCCCACGGGACAACACTAGTTCTCTATTCCTTACCACCCACAAATGGGGTAGTTCGGTTAGAAAATAGATGTCCTAGATCGTGAGCTCGATCTTGTGCCCCTGCACTATAAGAGCCTCCTCTTCTAGATTCCAGTAGCTCACAATCCCCAATAGTAAGGGCTCCCCTACCCTCATTGTTGGGCTATATTAGTCACTATTGAATGACTAAACAATGCACATAAATTATCAATCCAGGGATGTATTTTATTTCAATGATAGTTGCATAGTCTATGTCGATACACTCAACTAGAAGAAACTCTAATTAAAAGAAATGGTTGCTGAAGTAAATGCTGGAAGTAAATCACTCGTGCAGAAATAAAATGATCTACAAGACTGGAATCACACTTCAATTAATATTCTCTAGTGTGCCACACAACAATTATCCAGCTGGTGTCTCTAATATGATATGTGTAACAACATACAAAGTATTTAAATTGCAGCGGATATATTCACAGCTGAAACAGCAACAAAAACACTCTACTAATACATAAACCAAAATACAAACACATATACACAACTACCTTAATCATTGCAATCCCTACTAAGAATGAGGGCCCTTCCTTTCTAGTAGGGCACAGGTGGAGAAAAGAACTTAACGTAAAATAAACTCAATAAAGCATGTAACAACAATAACATGATAATCTGTATTAATATGAGCAAAATTACAGAGCCAAAATAATGTTTTTCTCCGCTTACCTTTCAACCTCTAGGGCCGAGAACTATATAGTTGTTACATCTTAGAAAATTATGGGATAGATCAATCATGAGAATCTTATGATTATCATGCTAATCGAAATAGAATACATATGGTTATAACCACTTCTTAATAAAAGTCTGACTAGAAAATTATAGATTACAATCAAAACTGCCCATAGGCTGTTATCCAAAAATACAATGCTAAAAAAATTATACAACTATCGTAATAAAACCACAGTTGTAGTGTAACAACTAAAGGATAGGTTAGCAATGAGAATTGACGGGATCCAATCAGTGGTACAACAGTATCAGCAGTTTGCTAGCAGATCTGTAACAATACAGTGTAACAACAGTTTATCGGT
Organism: Pinus albicaulis; assembly: GCA_034641835.2. Taxonomy (NCBI): domain Eukaryota; kingdom Viridiplantae; phylum Streptophyta; class Pinopsida; order Pinales; family Pinaceae; genus Pinus; species Pinus albicaulis. Next base: position 840,829,169 of record CM076583.1, read on the forward strand.
GGGTCTGTAACAGCAAGGTGTAACAACATCTCTCTCTGTAACAACACACCTTTAATTTCTCTTGTGTACCTCGTTCTTGAGATCTTTGGTGCTACAAATGAAATCTGGAAAGACAACGCAAAGACCATAGATCTTCTCCAAACATTCATCCTCAATTAGTCATCAAAAGCCACGATATATCAAAAGAATTGATGAAATGGCAGGGTAATGAAAATAAGGTGAAACAAAACAAGTTAGGATAGAAAGGTAGGAAAAAGAGGAAAACATAGTCCCATTGGTTATATTCATGAGGAAAAATAGGGAAAACAAATGTAGGAAAAGTGTGCAAAACTGGAACCCAACTTCTCCCCCCAACTAAAATACTTGCCTGTCCTCATGCAATCTCATCTGTCATGGGAATATCTCTGGTGCAGGTCAGTGAGATCATAAGCGCCAGTTGTATCTTTGTCTACAAACCTGTACCCTTTATTGGCCATCAATTGCTATACCCAGGACTCTGACTCATACTTACTTAATTCATAAATACTATAATAATACTCAATTGGAAGCCAGATCAAAGGAAACTTAAATCTCAATCCAAGCCACAAAGCACCAAGGGATTATACGAACTGTGCATAAGTTGGTACATGTGTAACAACCACATAGAAATTCTGGAATGAGAATGGGCCCCCCTTCACTAGCATAGCACTGCTGGATTCCATGCATTTCAAGCACCCAGTCAAGGCTCGGCTCTTCATCATTGAGAAATGATTGAGGCAGAAGTTCACAATCCTTCTTCTATAAGTGGCAGTCAGTTCCTTAATCCTCGGAGTACTCAAAATTCTCCTGAATTCTCACCTTAACTCTGTGGCCCATCTCAGTTCTGCCCGAACCCATAATTCCATCTTCTCCTCATTAGCATCCATAGATTTGATGGCCAAATTCCATTAAATATGATTCTTCATGAAGGACACAAAAGATCGCCACTAAATATCTCCCATATATGAGAATATTGTCACAACCATCTGCATACTCACATGCTCATAAATTATATTCTGTAAGAATAGCTCACACAGCAGCCTTTGCTCATCAAAATCGGAGGCATGGAAAACATCTAAAAATGTGCGAGTGGAAGAACATAAATAAGGTCTATCCTCCATAATGGGTTTCATCTGGAACAGGAAGTAATGTTCCCATAAAAAAATAGGATAGGATGGGGAAGGCCGCATGCAACCCAGAAAATTGAATGCGAGATCATGAAGTTTTTTCTTATCTATGGTAAGATCCCGAACCTGCTGCTATAATAGCAGCAACTATTCCTCCTATTTATTCAGAGCTTTCTTCTTCTTATAATTCTCCCATCCTTTCTTCAACTCTTCTTTCATCCATATTTCATGTAAGGTGTCTATTTTTCTTTGGCGTTCTTTCAGAGAAAACGTCCCCTCATGAAGGGAGATTTCTTCCTGTTTCCACTTTTGTAATTCAGAAATTAAAAATATTTTCTCTGAAATCCATCCCGAGATGGGACTTTACGTTCTTCTGCATTAAATATCCACATCAATAATGGGTGTAGCAACCTCTGACAAATGGGTTTGTTCCACCTCTGCTTCTTGTTCCTGTGTAAAACAACTTCGTTGGTGGGTTCTTGTGTGTCAGCCCCTTCGTTTCCTCCTAGAGTAGCCTTTGTGTCCATTATTGTTTCTTCTACAATATGAGTGGCCTCCACAGGTTCTTGTGGGCTGGCATCTAAGTCAATTATTATAGGAGGCTCTACTTTAATTTTTGGTCTTGTGTAACAACAGTATCATCAGTAGGTTCTTGTGTAACAACCTCCTATCATTTTGTTTCTATTTGCATTAGGCTGATGTTTTCTCTACAGACCTTATATCTTGTTGTTGTTAATTATTAAAAACATGTAGTGCATGCAGGCACCAAGTTTTTCTTCCGGTTAGATAATTTCTCTTTAATTCTTCATTTTCCTTTCTTAGATTTTCGATTTCTAAAAACACGACATGAGTTTTTTCCTTACCTGATGAGGAGGGTAGCCTTTTTTCTCCTAATAATTCTTCTTGTATCTGCTTTCTAGCCATAGGAAAAGGTTCTATAGGTATGCTGACTTTCTCCCTTTGTTTTGGCCCTCTATCCCCAATTGGTTCTTCAGTAGGTTCTTTCCCAATTTTAACTCTAGCAAGCTAACTCCGGGTTTCCGCCTCTACTTGACTTCCTCCTGAAGTCATGTTCTGTTTCCCCTGGCTTGTCCTAGACCTCTTTCACTTGAATTCTTCCCATTTTTTTCCTTTCTGGCTCAGGGCATCCAACACTATTAATTTCATGAGTTCTTGATTGGTCACACATGATTCCGGGTGTGCTGATATCTTTACTGCTACCGCCATATGTTTGATGTTCCCTAACAAGTAGAATGGAAGATTAATCTTTTGCTGGTGCTGAAGGTGATTGAGTAGAGGAAAGTGATAGATAAACACTATCGTGGATCTTCCCTCACAAGTGATATATTTAATTAAACCCAGGGTGACATCTGCCCAAGGATGAGGAAGCGACAACCTGTCAATTCCTATCCCTTTCTTCTCCTTCTAGGAAGTCTTCTTTCAAGGAGGGGTCATTGATCTTTCTATTAAATCACTTCCATCCCTCTACTGGAAATGTAGTTACCTGGGAAATTACCTCTTCAGTCACCTCAACTTGCAAGCTAATAACTCGGGTCTGATTGTTGTTCAAATTCTGAGCGAATTTGAATGTCACTACCTCATGTGAGCCTTCTATATTCCGGAAATAATCAATCCATCCGGCGTCTCTGAATATATGGTAGGCTTCTGGACAATTCTGCAAGGCATCCATAGAATCTAGCTGATGCCTAACTGCTACTCCACCCATCTTTTTGTTTGTTTCTAAATTTGCCTCTTGCTGCTTAGCCCCACTGTAAAATCACTGCACTGCTCACTTCTTCTTGGCGTCTCTTCTTATCTGAATTGATGAGTGTGCAATGATGATACAAGGTTTTAGTTATGGAGGTTGATGGGAGGTGACAGATTTTATGGATTACTGAATCATACCTCACACTAATCTTCATTAATGTACCATTATTGAAAGTAATGGTTTCTAGTACACACGCTCTTTTCCAACTGGATTTAGTCATCATTGGCATTTGTGTTATTAATTGGGTGCATGCGGATTTGATAGAGGTTTATAACTATGGATTTTTGTAATGATTTCAATACATATCCCCTCCCCTGCCTTAGTGGTGTCGGCTGCCCATGGCCGTCATGGGAATATCATTACTTCTGCCAATTAATCACCAAATCATAAATGATAAAGTTACCTTTCGAATGACATACCTGAGGTGACATGCAGGGAGATTTCGAATTGATGGCATTCTTCTTGCAGTGCTTGTGTTGTTGCGTTTGGCTAGCATGATTATTGTTGTTATGTAATTAAACATAAGAAACAATGTTCGTGGTTGTCGGTTGTTACATGTGTAACAACCAAAACACCCTTATATTATTCTTCAAAAAATACAATAATCAGGAGAAATCGGTACATAAAATAAAATTACATTAATACCATCATCCTATAAAATAGACTAGGAAGGGAAGATGATGTTTCAGGAGGAAAAATGTCGGTGTAACAGCTGCCACAAGAGTGGTTTTCAATTGTTACCAACTGTTTGACTGTGCCCTGGAAAGGGGTTTTCATAGTTAGATTTATTATTTTTGTTCTATTTGCTTTTCATTTTGTATATATATATATATATATATATATATATATATATATATATATATATATATATATATATATTAAATAGGTGTAACAGCTACCACAAAGGTGGTTTTCAACTGCTGCACTTATTGGAATTTAAATTTTCAGGCTACACAGGAAAATGTTCCCCTGTTTTCATAACATGAATATCAGACTCTGCGACAATGTTGAAAAATGATTCCTTTGAAGCGGGTTGATGACATAACCTTAGACAGTGCCCATTAACTAGTAATAGTGTCTTAGCACTGTCAATGGTGACCAATTGTATAGTCCCATTGTCAAAGACCGTGTCCACTTCGTAAGGACCTAGCCATCCGGTGCAAAGCTTGCCTTCGAAATCTTTGAACCTTAAATCATACAAAGGAGCCCAATCTCCTTTCTGGAAATTTTTCTTCGTAATAAACCCATCATGCCATCTAAATATTTTTTGTTGAATGATCTCTGTCTATTGAATAGTAGCCAAACATTTCTCTTCGAGCTCGTTGAGCTGGTTCAGTCTTTGTGTCTGTGTCATACTCAAATCCAGATTGACCTGCAATGCTATTCTTAATGTCTTTATTTCAAAATATATGGGGAATAGAGGATTCTTACCATACATCAATTCATATGGTGATAAGCCTATATTATTCCTCCATGTTGTCCTATAAGCCCACAATACCTCTGGAAGTTTCTTAGCCCAGTTTCTTCGGTGGATGGCTATTGTATTTGTTAAGATTCCTTCAATGACTTTATTGGTGCTTTCCAGTTGACCATTTTCTTGTGGGTGATATGGTGAAGTGATTCTGTGATGAATTCCATACTTTTCAACCAGCTTCTTGATCAAATGAGATGTGAAATTTGGCCGCCCATTTGTCACTATCTCTCTGGGTATCACAAAGTGAAAAAAAATATCTTTAAACATGAAGTCTGAAACATCCTGCTCTGTTTATCTAGTTAGTGCCTTTGCTTCAACCCATTTTGTGACATATCGGTGAAGACCAATATGTATATTTTTTGCTGTGATGATAGATTATTTGGCCCCACAAAGTCTAGGGCCCATTCTCAAATGGTTCTATCACTATCTGAGGTTGTAACATCATCTCATATTATTTCAGAGGCTGGCGCATCCTTTGGCAGCTACCACATCCTTTCACAAACTTCTTGGCATCCTGGAATATAGTTGGCCACTACTAGCCTGTTGAGAGTATTTTATGTCCTGTCCTCTTGTCAGCGAAGTGTCCTCCACAAGGTTCCTCATGAAAAGCCTTCAAGATTTCAAATACCTTATCTTCTCTAACACATCGACTAATCTAAAAATATGGCCCAGTGTGATAGAGATTTCCTTCTATCCAGGAGTAGCTAGCACTCTTTTGTATAATATTCCTCCTTTCCTTGGAGGATAGTTGGTGTGGGAATTTTCCTACAACAAGGTAATTGGCTATATCTGCATAGCATGGTGAGTGAGTATAGATGGAAAAAATATATTCGTCTGGAAAAGAATCCTCAGTGGCAGTGCAGTCATCACTTATAGTTAGTCTAAAAAGAAAATCAACAACTACATTATCTTTTCCAGGCTTATCTAAAATAGTAATACAAAATTCTTGTAACAGCAATAACAATCATGTAACTCTACCATTAGTAACATGCTTGTTCATCAAAAATTTAATTGCAGCATGGTCAATGTGTACAAATACTTTGTACTCGGTAATGTAGTGCCGAAATTTTTTAATAGCTTGCACTACTACTAGGAATCCCTTCTCAGTAAGAGTGTAGTTGAGTTCTGTTGCGATTAAGTTCTTACTAATGTAATAGATGGCATAAGTTTTCTTCTCCTCCAGCTTCCCCAGAAAAACACCCATGACTATGTGAGATGCGTCCGTAGCAATGTGAAATGGCAATTCCCAATTTGGTCCACGTAAAACAGGTGGTGCTGTTACATAGATTTTTAGCTTTAAAAAGGCCTTCTTACACTTCCCTGTCCACACAATTTCCGCATCTTTCATAAGTAATGAAAATAGAGGAGATGCGATCTTTGAAAAGTTTTCTATAAATATCCTATAGTATCTTGCATGTCCCAAAAAACTACATACCTCTTTTGGGGTATTATGGGTTGGGATTTTCGAGATTACCTCAATTTTTGCAGGATCTACCTTGATTCCATTTGCCAAAATGAAATTTCCCAGCACAATCTCCTCGTTCATGATCATGTGGCACTTCTCCGTGCTCAGAGCAACATTAGTTTGTTCACACCGTTCCAACACTTTTTCAAAGTTAGCGAATGTTGTCCCAAAGTCATCCCCATAGGGTGTAAAATCATCTATAAATTTTTCAAGACAATCATTCAAAAGATCATAAAAAATACCCAATATTTCCCTCTAAAAGGTTTCTGGTGCATTACAAAGGCCAAAGGGAAGGACTCTTTATGCAAAAGTACCTCATGGGAAAGTGAAGGTTGTCTTGTCTTGGTCTTCGGGGCAATTTGTATTTGATTATAGCCACTAAACCCATCTAGAAATGAAAATATTTTTTTTTGCAGAAAGAGTATCCAAGACCTCATCAATGAATGGTAAAGGAAAATGGTCCTTTTGAGTGGCGTTGTTAAGCTCTCTATATTAACACAGACTCTCCATTTTTCATTCTTTTTTTGGAACTATGACAAGTAGAGACACCCACTGGCTATCAGAAATGGGATAGATGAAATTAGCATTAAGGATTTTCTGCAATTCTTCTTTCACTATCTCCTTAAGTGCGGGGTTCATTCGTCACTTAGGTTGTCTAACTAGTTTGCAATCCTCTTTAAGGTAAATGTGGTGAGTGCATAGGCCATGATGGATTCATTTCATATCTGTATAGTCCCATGCAAATACCCTTTTGTATTTCTGTAATAGCTGTATCAGTAATTTTTTTTTTTTAAGTAGTCAGGTTAGGATTGATTTTTAAACATTTCCCAGGTTCGATTTCAACGGGACTGCTGATAGTATGCGGAGTTGTTTTCAAATGTTCAATAATTGCATCATATACCTCATATTCTTCCCCCAAAGCTCTAATGGAGCCAACAAAGAGTGAATTACTAATAAAACCATTAATGATATCATCCTCTGTTTCATTCTTAAAATATTGTTCTTTTCCAAGCGTGAGAAGAGGTAGGGAAAGATTCGATCTAGGTGCAAATTCGTCCCACCAGGGACTATTCGAATCCATATGAGGTTTTTCTGGGGGATAAATATTCAGGTTTTGATTGGCCTGTCCATCTGAGATCACCATAGATCTAGACCTACATCTGATATATGCATATGCAGTGGCCAACCACATCCTTCCCAAGATTAAAGGATGACCCCCACAAGTTGGAATTGGTTTGTAAAATGAGAAAATCAACCGGATAATTCCAAGAAGCTACAGTGATAACCACATCTTCTGTCATTACCTCAGGCTTGACACGGGACCTATCTTCTAATTCAAGCACTGTGGGTGTAGGTCTAAGTCCATGAAGTCCTAGGGAGATGAAGAGGTCTTTAGTCATGACATTAATAGCTACCCCTATATCAATAAAATTATTGGTTATAGGTTGATAGTCAATATGGACAGTCACTGTAAGGTTCCCTAGGTCATTATATTTAGTCAAAAAAGGATAATCAATCATGATATCAGACAATTTCCCCATGACATGGATAGTAGTAGGGCCTTTAGGTTCCCTTCTAGGTCTTTTGACGCATAGATCACTTTTTTTTTTAGCGTAGATAGGTAATTCCTTAAGAGCTTGTAACAACAAAGTTCGTACATACAAATTTTGTAATTCCTTGAGGAATTCGGATTCAGGTTGTGAGACCAGCTCAGTTTCAGTTAATCGTTGAGGGTATGGAGGATTCTAAATGCTAACAGTTGAGTCAGCTATCACAGATGCACCATCCTTACTCGGATTGGCTATTGTAGGAACAACAGATCCTCCTGAGCTGGCTTCTACAGAGGTCACAATAGGTGCTGTATCAGTTGTTACATGCGTAACAGCTGCCTCAAAATCATCCATATCCTTTCTAGGTGATTCACATTCTTCGGTAATATTGGAAGTATGTTCATATCTGATTACTTTCCCTGATCGAAGCTGAAAATTGTTAAATAAAATAGGAGTAATAAGATAAGTCTAGAGGGTAACCGAAGTATCCATTCTCTGGGCTGCCTTATTATTTGGATTGGGGTTAGGTTGCACAGGTAATTGGGGTCAGATAGAAGGTGTAGGATTTTGAATAGATGGTAGTTGTAACTACCACTATTGCATTGGTATTGGAGGGGGTACTATACATTGGCCATTACTTCTCCTGTTCTAACCCCAAGGATTGGGTTGTGATGGAGGATATTATATTAATGGAGGAGATTACCACTGGCTCCATGGTGAAGGGAATTATGTTGAGGAAGGCATAGGATACTTCCATGGATATTTTTGACTATTATAAACATTATTGCAAGGATAAAAAGAGGAAAAATATGAAGGCATACCTATAGGTCATGGCTTCCATGGTCTCTTTGATCCGATGAAATAAGAAGATTGAACATCCTCGCTTGATTTTTGAAGTACCGTCTTTAGTCTGGGAAATTCGGGACACTGATTCATAGAATGTGTCAACTCACAGATGTTGCACAGGCTAACACTATTCAGTCCACATTCTCTTTCCAAATTTTTCTTCTTGCATCAGGGATATAATATTTCTAAGGCTGCTTCAGCTTCTGCTTGTGCTTTCTTGACTTGTACCATAGTGATCTGGGCAGAGAGAGTGCCGAGGAGTCAGTTTTAAAATCCTCAAATAATTTCCTCGCCTTTACTCTAGTTACTCATCCACTCGTGGAATTTTGTATCTGGATTGAACGATCCCAAACTCAAACTTTCCCTTTGACCGATCCTCTTGAGATACGCAGGAAAATCTTCATTATTTCATCAAGCAGTTCTTGCGATATGTCTCCTTTTCCTTAATAGGTTCAGATGCTCCAGACAATCATCTCTTATACCTCTTAAAAATATTGGCTTTAGAATTTCTGGGTCTAAGTTACTAAACTTAGACCTTTGTAAATTGTAGTGAAATCACTCCATATAGTCTTCCAAGCTTTCCTCCTCCTTCTGTGAAATTCTGAAAATATCGTCCTTCAAATCCCTGGTTCAACAATAATCCTGATACTGAAAGAGGAAGACCTCTCTCATGTCATTCCAGGTTCGAATCGTGCCAACACCCAATCTCATGAACCATCTTAATGCTGCTCCTTTCAGAGTAGCAGGGAATAATTTCAGCTTCTAGGCATCTGAAGTGTAGTTGTAACCTCTACACAGCACATCAAGTTCGAACAGAAAGTTATCAGGATCTTCAATAGCCATCCCTTGAAAGGATGGTAGGGATGATAAATGAATATTTTTCATAGGAGCCTCATCCCGTGTTACTACTATTGGAATTCAAAAGTAACAGAACTATCTGTCTTGGCATTCTCATCCCCTATGGTTGATTCTTCCTAATGGGATGAACTAACCTCGGAGTGTACAGGAGATTGAAAAATAAAAGGATCAGGTTGTTCCAGGACCAACTATTTAATAGCACTACCAATGTCCAAATGATGATCAATTAAATGTTTTTCCTCAGGTCCCTGATGGTCCCCACTGGTCTCTCTGTGTCCTTCAATTCTCAGATCCTGATCAATGATTCTCCACTACTGTTTTGAATCTGGAGTCTTGGAATCAAGAGTGGATATGATGTTCGAACAGTGGTGAGGTCCAGACACAGAAGACACTAATGCTCCAGAATTTGATATGGTAGCTGATTTATATGGTCCTGTCTTCCTATTATCTCTGTATGACGTGGACTGTTCCTTTTCTGCCCTTGAGATTAGATCTCCAAAGAATGTCATTCTTCCCAACAATGAACTCTTCTTTTCCTTCTTACAACCCGTCTTTTCTGTAGTCAGTAGAGTGGGGGGTGTTTGTAGATGTTTATGTTGTACTACCGGCACACATGGGCCCTATGTGTATGCATTAATCCTATAATTGATTAATTTTCTATAGCAGTGAGCCCACTCAAGTTTGTTAGAGTGATGCGCAGGTTCTTACCTATCATCTTACCGCCCGGCAATTGTATCGCCGGAGACACTCGAAAAAAATGAAATGCTATGAAATTCACTCTCCAAAGTGTCCCAGAATGACATTGGTGAGCCCGCTCAAGTTCATTAGAGTGCTGTGAAGGTTCTTACCTCTTGTATTACTGCCCAACATTTGTGTCGCTGGAGACACTCTAAAAAACACATGGAAATTGCACTTCTAAGAAACAAGTCTGATTGATTAGATTGTCACTTCCATCCCCAACAATGATGCCAAAATTTGGGGCTGTATGAATCACTATTGAATGATAAAAAAAATACAAATAAATTATCAATCCATGGACATATTTTATTTCAATGATAGTTGCACTCTCTGTGCCGATACACTCAACCAGAAGCAATTCCAATTAAAAGAAATAATTGTTGAAGTAGATGCTGGAAGTAAATCACTCTTGCAGAAATAAATTGATCTACAAGACTGGAATCACACTTCAATTAATCTACTCTAGCATGCCACACAACAATTATCCAGCTGGTGTCTCTAATATCATATGTGTAACAACATACAAAGTATTGAAATTGAAGAGGATATATTCACAGCTGAAACAGTAGCAAAAACACTCTACTGATACATAAACCAAAATAAAAGCACATATACAGAACTAACATAATCACTGCAATCCCTACTAAGAATGAGGGCCCTTCCTCCCTAGCAGGGCATAGGTGGAGAAAAGAACTTAATGGAAACTAAACTGAATAAAGAATGTAACAACAATAATAGGATAATCTATATTAATATGAGAAAAATTATAGAGCCAAAACAATGTTGTTCTCCACTTACCTTTTGACCTCTAGGGCTGAGAACTATATAGTGGTTACATCTCAAAAAATCAAGGGATAGGTCATTCATGAGAATCTTATGATTCTCATGTTGACCCAAATAGAAACATATGGTTATAACCACTTCTTATTAAAAGTCTGACTAGAAAATTATATATTACAATTAAAACCTCCCATAGGTTGTTATCCAAAAATACAATGCTAAACAATTTCTACAACTATCATAATAAACCCACAGTTGTAGTGCAATAGCGCAAGGACAAGTCAGAAATAGGAGTTGACAGGATCCAATCAGTGTTACAACTGTGTCAGTAGTTTGCCAGCAGATCTGTAGCAACAGTTTGCTGGTGGGTCTGTAACAGCAAGGTGTAACAACATTGCTCTCTCTAACAAAACACCCTTAAATACTCTTGTGTACCTCGTGCTTGGGATCTTTGGTGCTACAAATGACATCTAGAAATACAACACAAAGACCATGGATATTCTCCAAACATTCATCCTCAATTAGTCATAAAAAGGCAATATATATCATAATAATTGACAAAATGGCAGAGTAATGAAAATAAGGTGAAACAACACAAGTTAGGATAGAAAGGTAGGAAAAAGAGGCAAAGATAGTCCCATTGGTTATAGTCATGAGGCAATATAGGGAAAACAAATGTAGGAAAAGTGTGCAAAATTGGCACCCATCACTCATTAGTGGTTTCTCCAATAACTTGAGAACCCCAAAACGAGCTAATGCTCCTGTCACTATCTGGTTCCTCTGAATCTCAATCCAAAGAGTATCCAAGTATAAATCATGCCAATAAATCTTTAACTTTGCCATATTTTCAAGCACCATAATGTTTCTCAATTCTAAGATAAAGATCCACATCAAACCAACTTCTTCTCAACCCTCACCAGGCCAACATACCAGTCCAATCATATAGTACAAAACTTATTTTTTTCCCTCAAAACTGTGAAATAGCAGTTTTTGGGCCCACATATGCCATCAGGAGCACAAAACATGCCCCAAAAACTATGATCTAAATGTAAGTATGGACAACAATCTCCCACTGAGAGCTGAGACCCTAATATGAAAATGTAATTTGATGTAAATGTAGAGTAAGGTTAGGCTATCTACCTCCAACATACAGATCTTGATTCCAACAACTCGTTTTTCTGCTACGATATCCACAAGATTTAGGGCCTTCTCCTCCTCTCCAAATTCACCACAACTCACTTAGAAAATGAATTAAAATTGGACGAAAATATCCCTTTTATAGGAAAAAACCTAGTTCTTTTGTCGCCCGTTGCGACCAAATCATAGCTTAGTTTGGAAAACTGTTAGCACCATTGGAAATCCCTCACTGAGTACTATAATGGGTATTTTTTTTTTGGTAATTTGACACTTCTCCCAGAAGCCATTTTTTCCATGAAGTTCACTCTACCACCAATTCAAACCAAATTTCTTCATAGGAGTTGCTTGTACTTCAGTACCACTTTACCTTAGCATTTTCCACCTTATGTGTCGATTTTCATCATGGGTAACAATTATTTACTCATGTTTTTATGTTCCCTTTGGGCCTATCCTGTGTGGTAGCATCATCGAGTGACCATTGTTCAGAGCGTCTGCGTTGAGTCAACCTCACATTTATGGATTCTGTCTCAAGTCCCATTATCTCATGTTACAATATTCCATCCATATTTGTGTCACATTCATCCCGTGTCTCCCATTTTTTTCCTTCAGCTATGATTTCCATCATCATCCCCTCCAGATTCGAGTCAGTCATTGCCAGTTCCACCATGCATTTTATGCTCTACAAGGGAAGTCGTGAGTTTGCCTCTTGGTTTCCATATTTCCATAATTATCCCTGGTGGTAGTCCATAATTCACTTTCCTATGCTCCCCCGTGCCTTAGTTGAGGATTCCTCAATGCCTCAAATATCATGGGCCATATTCTCTCGACCTCAACGCATTCATTCTAGAATAACGACCTAGAGGGCGGTGTATCTTCGTTTGAAATTTCATCATTGTTTAGTACTGCAGATCAAGAAATGGGAATCATAATTTATTTTTCACTTTTTTGTTTCTCAAATGCTGAACCCCAACTCATTATCGCACAATGGAAAACCATACATTTGATGGTTCGTGATCCAATAGATTGTACCAGTGATTTTCAATTGTGTGATATGTTCTATACCTCATGAGGGGGTGGCCCTTCAAATAGCCCACCACATGCCCAAATGATCTCATCTTAGGCCCCAACCTTAGATGTAGTTCCACATATTTTATGGGTTCAGTTCGAGCCGCTTGCAGTGCCCACAACATGCATGTCTCCTTCAGATGATCAATTTATATCTTCAGAGCTCTTTCCTATGCTGCATTTCTTTTGTGGTTGTGGTTCCCCCTCCCCATGTCACATGGAAGGGCATTATGTCTCATGGACTCATATGTTATTATATTCATTCTCGACCTCTCGTTTTCCAGGCGCATTATGTGTATGGGATTCTTTGTATTATTTTATATCTCATTGATGCCAACATGTCATGTATCATGTACTTTGTATCTCAATCCCACAATGTTGGCTTCATAATTATTATTTGTACTCAGTTATCTCAGTCAGTATGGGTATGCATCCCCCACCTCATTGAGGTCATGTACTCCAAAATCAAAGGATAATTATATAAGTTAGTAGGTCTCGCCCCCTCTATGTCCATCGTTCCTCGCATCGCTTCAGTTATGTCTCTCTCTCTCTCTCTCTCTCTCTCACCCATTTTTTTTCTAGTTATTGTGTTCTTACAAATTATTTCGGTCATACGATTTGTTGTTAACGCTCATACATTAGGGGGAAATTTTTTATTACCAAAAAAATATCACCTAGCCATTTCTAACGAGGTGGATCGAAATACACAATGTAAGACTAATTTTACCATAGTAAGATTTCTTTCACTATAGGCAATAATTTGATAAATGATATTTTATTAAATTATTTATGGTTAAACCAATAAACCCCATGAGGAATTATTAAATAAATCATTATATATTTCATTTTCCTTTGGGAATAATTAATTAAATCATTATTTAGTTTATATTCCTTGTCACATTTGACCGAATCATGAGAAATAATTAAATAAATCATTATTTATTTTATTTTTATTTAGGAATAAATAATTAAATCATTATTTAGTTAATATTCCTTGTTAAATTTGACTAAATCACTCAGGAATGATTTAAAAAATCATTATTTGTTTATTATTCCTTAACCACATCCTTGAAATAATAAATAAATCATTTATTTATTTATTATTTAGAAATAAAGGTATTTAACAAATTTTAAATATCTTTTCCCTCCAAAAATTATAATAAAATATTCCAGGCAGTTAGATTTATCACCATGATCATTGTCATCGTCATTATTATCTTTTTTTTTTCGATTGAGCTCCCATTTGATTTCAACATATACATTTGGGTTTCACACACCAAAGAGAGAGAGATCCAGAAAATTGAAGCATAGAGGATAGCCAAATGACCCATCCCATTTTAGCAGGACGTGTAACCAACATATGAGTATCCTTCACTAGGGGTAACACAATAATAATAATATGATTCATTCTTTCAAATTGCTTTGTCCATGGTTTTAAATTATTTAATATTTTTGTTGTTTAACATCTTCTCCTGCATAGATCTATTATTTTGCAGGTTTCTTCTAACTTTTTGTTGGAGATCTAAAGAATTAGAAGACCGTATCTGTTTTTAGGTTCATTAGTCACTCATGGCTTAAGTAAAGCCTTTTTGGTACACCTTAAAAAATATTTTATGCTAACATAGACTAGAGATCATTTAACTGACAAGCACTAGTAGCTAACTTAATTATATTGCCAAATTTTAGTAATCAACTTCACACAACTCACTGAAAGTTGTCTAACTCGAATTAATTGATAATAAACTAAGTATAGGCCACATCACATGTGTTAACTGACGTCTAATCTAAATTTCTAGGAGACTAAATTCGAATTTTCTTCTTTGACTAAGCACAAGTCAAAATAATTCCTTCCTTGCTACAATTTTTATAGATTGGTAATGAAAAGTACAATTATTGGGAACTAGTGTAGCAACAAAAGACTATGTTATTTGTTAATTGTGCAAGGTTCCCTCTCCCTTCCTACTTCATATAAAAATTATATAAGGAGATATTTTTTAATAAATACTTATAATTACCTCCCATAATTCATGTGGGATGAGTAGGGCTGATTTAAAATTCAAAAGGCCAAGATTAATGGAGAGTAAATCAATAGATTTTGAATCATTTTGTGCAAATCAATGATTGTTGAGACATGAATGTTCATATATAATTTGAGTTATCAATGTCTGATTTAAGCAATGAGATATTGTTAGAAATATAAAATAATTAAGAACATAATCTGGGTGGTTTATAGGGATAAAATTAAAGATATCATCTCAATCAATTAAAATTAAATCCGTGGCCAATTTTAGGTTATCACCCAATTATTATTTTTAAATGATTTATAAAAGAAAATATGGAATATTTGAAGTGGGATATAGCTTAGAGGATGAATTCCTAACTTCATATTTTCAAAATGGTTCTTCAATTAGTCAACATAAGGAGGATAAAAACCAACCATAAAGTAGTTTTATAGAGGAGGAGAGGGTTATAAAGGGAGAAAATCATATTAGAAAATGCAGTTTATTTTTAAGATAATTTTTCTTTTCAAGAATATTTTGTGAATTACCTTGTTCAACTTTCCCTCTAATATTTTCTTCTTTATCTACTTTTCCATTAAATTTTTGTGTGTTCAATTATAGAAATATCTTTGTTTGATTATGTCTTCTCATCTCTTCCAAGAACTTAGTATTGTATTTAAGGTCCAAGGGTTCAAGATCACTACTTGTAATAAAGAAAATGAAATTTAATTATAATTTTTCTACTTTTCATTTAAAAGAATGTTTCATCTTTTTAGACAATGTTAAACTTGTCACATTCGGATATTATTCTTAATTTATCCCATAAAGAGCTTTTAAAGTTTCATGTTGCATGAATGACTCTGTGTGTTGATATACCATTGGATTCATGTGCAATTGAAGCTTTGAAAACTCATTTGATTCTAACATATGCAATACTTTCATGTTACTTGAAGACTTGTCCATATTTGTATTATTATTTCATGTTGCGAAGTAGATTCACAATATTCTAATAGGGAAGGAAAAATAATTATTTAAGGAACACCCTAATACATAATTTTTTTTATTATAATATTCATTTCATATATGATTAAGAAATAAATTTGCAAAGGGTTTCTTCGAATATTTATTGGGTTTGGTTTTTAACACTCACCCATTACATTCATCAATGACCATAATAAAAATATTCCACATATGAAAAGAGAAGTACCACCTCTATAAAATAAAGAGGACATATTGAATCCTTGAATATTAACTCCTCTTCTTGACAGTAAAAGTGCTCAACATGTTGATGGGCCTCCCAAATAGGTACAATTCAAGGCCCATATAACCATCATTCAACACATTTTAACTTATCTTTTTTCATTTTGTGATATCCTTTTGAGCTATAATGTGTTCCTAGGAAGGTTGGGGAATATTTTCTATATCCTATAGCTTAATGCATTGAATGTGCAAGACAAAGAAGATTTATTATTCAAAATGTGTTGGAGACCAATATGAGAATATTTAGGACACATGTTCCTTGCATTACCCCATCAACACCTCAGCTAGCTTATGGGCAATTAATACCCCTCTATGACTGTGAAAACCCTACGAGCCAGATCCACTTTTATAGTAGTTTTGGAGGGAAACATAAATCCGTTAAATAAGTATTCCTATCACTCATTTTTGTATAAATAAAGTAGTCTATCAACTTAGTAGGATTTTATTTCTAGAATCGAGATAATGACTATTAGAGCAAGAAATTGTTGCTTGATATTTCAATTGTAATGTTATGTATTCGAGCATTTCATGATATTAATGAAGAGCATAATTTTGTTTCCACTCTAAGTTTTATTTAAGGGAGATTATTTTCCTTGGGTTAAGGCTCAACCAAAGCACCCAAGCCCCTCATTTTGTTCATTTATTTCTACCTTTATTTTTTCATGCACTTAGTCTAGTCATATTTCCTTCTAGAAATCTACTTCAGGAGAAAAATTATTGCCTCTATAGGTTGATAAGTAATCTCTCTTGAGAATATTGGATGTGTACCCTATGTGGATAAGCACCAAAAATAGTTTATTTCCTTGATGAAATAATCAAATTCTATCTCAAATTCAACTCATCCTTTCAAATGCATTTTTCTTTCTACAATTAGTGTTTTAGGAGTCATTTAATCACTTTTTATTGGTTACTTGAATGCTCATTTTGTGTGTAGATGATATTATTAGTTCATAGGTAATACTAGCATCATTTTCCATACATAAAAATCATCTCCTTAAACACTCCTACTTCCATTTTCATTCGTTTCTCAAAACTGTATCTGGATACAGAATTACACTACTAAGCTACAAAAGACTGCTAGTTTCATTTTTCCTTTGTGAAAGTTGGGATACTGAGTAGATTGAAGCTTGAAAAGGTACCTTACACTATTTCACAACTCCTTACCACCTTCTCCACCTTTATACCACTCCTAGAGCCTTTATATTTCTCTTGTATGCAATTTTGTGGCAATACATGACATCCTATAGCAATCCTATAACATTACAAAATTAATGAGAGCATGCCCATAATTGTTGCTAAAGCTTGTTTTCTACTTCTCATCATTCCAAAATGTCCTATAAGACTTGAAAACAAACTTTAGAATATCAAAGACCCCTTGTACATCTTCCTTCTATCATTTTATTTTTAATTTTGCAACTAATGTTTATTATTTTGGGTTATGAGTTAGGTAGCATAAATAATGTACATTGATACATTTTGAGCATTTGATGGTTTGTGAAAATTGAGTAGGATTCACATTGATTTAAATGATATAGGCGTTTTTTTCCTATAAGGTATATTAATGTCACTTCCATGTAATTTACTTTCATGCAACTAGCTTAGGGTTACTTGAACCTGTTATTTATCTTCTGAAAAATAGATTAGGAATTTATTTCCATAATTTCCTTCCATGCAAATAAATTATTGTTACTTTCATGTAGTACAATAAGTGATGCTTCAATTGTCTCTTCTCTTGCAACTTTAAGTTCAGGAGCTTTCCTGCTTTTGAATGTTGCAAAATGGTATCTACATAATTCAGTTCAATTCATTTCTTTAGAGTAGCTAAGGTAGAATCTTTCTTGGTTTTCATATCACATTATCAACTCTTAAGTTTTTATGAACTCCAGATTGATAAATAAAATCTCGTATCCATGGGAGCTGCAAAATTATTGTTGTAATACCGAGACTCATGACATGTTTTAAGCTAAAAAACATTTATTCTACCTTCTACGAATAAATTTCAAATCTTAAGCTAGAGAATTTTTATTTTTTTCCCAAAATTGATCATGTTAGCTAATCTCAAACTGTTCGATAAAATATGTCAGTGAAAAACTATGGGTATAGATCATGTTAATTTAATTTAATAAATATATGTTGACTTTAGAAACAACATTATATGTTGAAAACCTTATTTTCCATTAGTCCTTTGAAATGTGTTGTCATGTTTTTAATTTTAGAACTATGCTGTGTTTAATTTTTATTTTTGTGACATAAACATCTAGATGAATTATTCAACCCTTTTTTTAACAATACTCACTCGGACACATTATATGGGAATTATGGATTTAGGATTACGGTTTGGAAGGTATTATATTGTTGCTAAAGCTGAAGATATATCAAGTATAAAATATAGATTCAATTTTTGGTTTCAAATGTTTTTAGTATGACCCTCATCCTAGATGATAACCAAATTGTTTTACGAAATTAATAAGCGAAATTTTTTTTTGAGTGGTATTCTATGAGCACCTTCTTGGTTACATGTTTGATGAGCGTGTATGTGAGTAACAGTCAATCCATAGGGCACTAAAATATATGACAAACATTATTATATGTAATGTAATTCTATTTATGTGAAATATACCATTAAAAGCCTCATGATCCCTATCATGAATAATGATGCATATGACTATATTCTAACTACTTATAGAAACATGTGAGAAAACTTGTTTCCATTTACAAAACTTACACAAATAAAGATATCATTCCATTTTTACATTGAATATCCTTACATTGTATTAAATATATTTTCCATAGGGAACCTTCCCTTTAGGTGATTTACAATCACTTGAAAAGAGTAATATATTTTAGTGTGAAAATTGTTGGTGTCCAGATATGAACAATGTTCAACCCTTTTTCCACATAGATTATCAACCCACAGGCATTATTTATTTCAAGAATAATAGCACAGTATATGCAGGAGAAATCACATGACGTGCTGTAGATCACAGGCTTAAATCCATAAACACACAGACTACTGTAACAACAATTAAAATAGATTGCAGAATTAAAAAGACATTCATAGCAATTGAAAGATTACACTGTAACAACAGCAACGAAATCACACTAAAACATGAAAACAACGACAAGAAGGAAAACGCAACACCTAATCAAAAGAGTGGATGCAACTCTCTGATCAGTGTTGTGGTAAACTCACAAATTACAGGTGAAACAAAAAGATGTTGTGCATTCTATTAATGGTAGAATATATTGTTACAAAATCTATATGTAATTGGGCTTAACCCCGATTCAGAGCCTGCAGGCCCTCTTTATACAAATGTTCTGGAAATCCCAAATTCCCTTTAGCAACTCAATATTTTCAAAAATATACTTTGTTACAACAAAAACCTAGTTGCCCAGAAGGAAACCATAAAAAGGCCTGAAATAACGCTAGTGTCAAACAGATCATGTTACACTGTAACAACAAATGAAGATAGCACTGGAAATTAGGGGCTGTTCCATGACTTGCGGTTGTAACTTTCCCACTTTGGCCGAATTTGTAGAAATGTCAGAGTTAATATTTCAAAAATTTAAAAACTCCATGACAATTACTTCATTAACAAAATATCCCATGAAAGATAAAAGAAAGGTGTTTACCTCATGCTTTTAAGAACAATAATGGTACAAAGAGATAGAAAGATGGGATAAAATGGGAGAGAAAAGTATACAAATTCAGTACCCAACATCTCCCCCCAATTGGTCTATCTGCATGTCCTCATGCAGCTCATCGTCTCCTTAAATGAATGTCCCCCATGAATGGAATGGGGTTAAAACACTGATCATGCCTCAAGAAATACCCATGCATGTAGAGCTCACAGATTAAGTGATGTCCTATGATATCATGAATTTTTAAAATATGGAGGAATTGAATGGGGTCCTCAATCTCATACCAAATATCCTTATATATACTTTCAAGACAAAAGAAAAGAAATTTCTAATGAAGGAATAAGACATAGCTATGTGTAGGAGGTCTGCAGGCTATTACCTGTTGTACCAGGGAGAACATATTCTCTTTATCTGATTGCAGCAGTTGCACTTGTTCTTCCAATTCTTCTATTTTGGCCTTCTGTTTAGCTTGTTTTAGTCATTGCCTTATATAACTGATCCATGTATCCTGTGATAGTTCTGGCAGCCTGTTCTCAAACTTATACTGTTTCTTTCTTATGGTCACTTGTAGCAGACTGCCACTTTTGGATCTCTGCAGCCAGTAAAAATTATTGGTCTTCAAACAACTCTTCTATCGGGCCAGTCTGGGTGGCTGTATAGGAGACCTCAATTTTTTGCTTTACTGCCCTCCATTTGTAGATTTTTACCTTCTTTTTTAGTTGGGAAACTTGCCTTTTCAAATCCCAAACCTCCCTTTTCAATATCATGGTTTCACTGAACTGCAGCTAATACCTCTTCTTGAGACATAACCTTATTTTCTCACACTGTTCAATCCGTTCTTGTTTAACAATAAATTTAATTTCTAGGCCTATGATAGGCTTAGGAGGTGGTGGAATGCTGCCAATATTCTCAGCGAATTCTCTTGTTAAGCCTTTCTGGCCAGGCTCGATATCTTCAGGGGCTTCTTCCTCTATATTCCTTTTGGGGACTCCTGCTGTCTGGTCAACAGTTCCATCAACCACTCTATGTTCCAGTGTTTCCACAGGAATTATATATTCTTTGCGAGCCTCTGAGTGCTCCAACAGAGATTCGATAGTGGTTGGGCTGATCTTGGTTGTGTCAAAAAATTTAAGCACTCATGGAAAAACTACTTCCTCCATTAATCATTTGGGCGAGTGGAATACCCTCGCCCCTCTAGGCATCATGGACTGGAACGGAGAATGAGGGACAGACTCATCATCCTCATTTCTGGCTTTTTCTAGAGCTTCACACATTACTACCTCAACTAGGGTTGATACTAGTTCTTGTGGGGCAACATCGATTCCAAAGCTTGTTCCCCTTCTATCCTCTCACTCTTTGTTCATCATTTCCTCTTCTAGGGTCGATACTAGTTCTTGTGGGACAGTATCGACCTCCCGATTTATTCCTTTTGTACCTTCCTATTCCTCATGAACTGCTTCTCTTTCCACAATCGATGCTAGTTCTTGAGGGATACCGTCGATTTCACTAGCTAACTCCTCCCTACTTTCCTGTTCTAGTCGAATCAGGGGTGGTTCTTGTGTACCACCCCCACTTGTTTCAACATCCATATCTTCTTGGGAAGGTGATGTTTTTTCTTGCAAAACAACATCACTCGCCATTCGTTTTTCCACCATTTCACCCCCTATTCTTCATTGACAAAAGTTGACAACTGTATGATAGTCTTGAATTCCTGCATGATATCCATAATTTCTTCATCTATGGGCTCCTTAGGTGAGGCTGGTTCTTGTGTGGTAGCCTCGGTTGTGTTGCCAATCATCTCCTCCATTCTCATTTCTTCAGGTTCTTCTTGATCAAACACCATTTCCACTTCCTCAGGTTCCTTCTAATCAATATCCATTTCCATTTCTTTGGGTTCCTCTTGGTCAACTCCTTCTGAATGTTTTTCTTCTGCAAAACCATCCAGAGAGACTGGTTCCTCTTCTCTAGTAGTAATAACGGCTACTATCTCTTCTTTTGAGGGTCCACAGAGTTTCAAACAAGAGACCTAAAGCCTGTTTATTGCATGCATGACCAATAAACTCACCAATCCATGGTTGGAGAGCACTATCGGCATCCGGCATGAATGTCAAGTGGACTGTGCCATGTGTTGCAACTATTTCAATAGGAAAAAGGGCATATTTAAGGCATGCACTTGAGCCTATGGAAATCGAAGGTGCGTTACAATTTTAAAATGATACTTAAATAGAGTTGTGGCCTAGCCTTCACAAGTTATGTATTTTATCACGAAACCTACGACTTTGTTCCAAGGATATGACACAGTCTTACACTCATATTCTCTGCCCATTTGAACGCAACTTTCCCCTTCTTGTAAGAATAATTCGGGGGAGAGAAACTCTTCGAGCAAACCATTGCTGCCCTTGTTTTCTCAGCCTGCTAACCTATGCAATTACCTCTTCTGTGACAAGAACTTCCAGTCCTTTGACCCGTGAGTAATTTTTGACTAAATTAAGTGCAAACTCCATTGTGATTCCCCTATCAAACCCCTGAAATCTATCGAATTAGGTATCCCACCTTGCATCAACAAAGATTTTCCATACCTATGGATTGCTACGGACTGAAGCTGTGTTTTCAGGCTCATGCCGCACAGCCAGCCCACCCATACTATGGGGACCTATACCAACACTTCTTGGAACAATAGACCATTGGGCAAAATGGTGGATATCAAATTCGGAAAAATAGCATGTTAAAAATGAAAGGTGGTAATGGTAAATACAGATGGTAATTATTGAAAACCAAGAAAAATCATAAAAGGATATGGTAAGTGTAATGAAATAAAAATAATATTTATTTTTTATGGAGTGGAAAAGGTGTATTACGGATCCTAACACGTATTGAATGATTATACAAAATGTTGATAGGGATCATAAGGTGTACCACACACAGAATAAATTAATGATTTATGAGGTCATTATTATGCCGTGCTTGAACTATGATTTCACCCCCCCCCCCCCTCAACTTAAATATTTGTCATCTGTGGCATTAAATTCTTCACATGGGATAATTTAATTAAAGTAGTAAAAGTCACGTGGAAGTGTACCTGACGACCTACCTAGATGAAGTGAAGGTTGGTAGGATGATGGCATAGTAATGATGTGAAGGGAGTAACAAAAATACGAGTAACATCATCTGGAGTAATGACAATGCGAGTAACAACATCCAGTGTAACACCATCTGTAGTAACAGTAGTGTGAGTAGCAGCATCTAGAGTAACAACAGTGCGAGTAACAACATCTGGTGTAACAACATCTGGAGTAACAGTAGTGCGAGTAGCAGCATTTGGAGTAGCAACAATGCGAGTAACAACATCAAGTAGAAGCATCAGAGTAACAATATTGTGAGTAACAACATCTAGTGTAACAACATCTAGAGTAACAACAGTGCGAGTGACATCACCATGAGTAGCAGCAACCGAGTAACAACACCATGAGTAGCAACAACCAAGTAACAACACCATGAGTAGCAGCAACCGAGTAACAACATCACGAGTAACAGTAACCAAGTAACAACACCATGAGTAGCAGCAACCAAGTAACAACACCATGAATATCAGCAATCGAGTAACAGTACCAAGAATAGCAGCAATCGATACTTGGAAATTTTTTTTTTGATATTTATTCCTTAGTAGTAACTCTTGCAAAAAGAAAACAAGATAAACAATATAATTCTTTTTTATTTTATTATTAATATATATATATATATATATATTATAGGGCAAGGATGAAAAGGAAGAGTTCTTTGCACTGATAACCTTCAAACCGGATTTCTCAGAGAGGTGTTTGATAAAAGCATCCTTAGAGGCCGGCCAGTGGTACAATCTCAAGCAATGTCCATTGACTATAAATGAAGCATGTGTATCATAAATTATGACTAGCCTGACTATTCCATTATCAAATAGAACGTCTGCCTCATAAGGTCCCATCCAGCGAGTGCAAAGCTTTCCCTTAAAATCCTTAAAGCGGGAGTCATAGAGTAGTGCCCAATCTCCACTCTGAAACACCTTATTCTTAATAAATTTATCATGTCATTTCATGTTCTGCTGCTCAATAGCAGTAGTTCCCTTGATAGCCATTGAACGGATTTCATCTAGCTCATTGAGCTAAGCCAGACGGTGTTTTTGGGCATCCGACAGATTCAAACCAACTTCAAGAGCTGTTCTGAGCATACTGATTCAAAATTCTATTGGAAACAACGAGGATTTCCCATAAACCAACTTGAATGGTGAAAACCTAGTTATGTTTCTCCATTTTGTTCTGTACGCCCAGAGAGCTTCAGGCAGCTTCTGAGCCCAATCCCGATGATGGTATGCCACAGTTTTTGTCAAGATATTTTCCAATGTCTTTTTTGTGCTTTCGAGTTGTCCATTCGCCTGGGGATGGTATGGAGACTTCACCTTGTGCTTGACCCCATATTTCTGCATGAGATTTTATATCATGTGTGATGTGAATTCTGCTCCTCCATCTAAAACAATCTCTCTTGGAGTACCGTAATGAGTAAAAATTTCTTCAAATAGAAAATCTGAGACCACCTACTCTGTTGCTTTCGCAATAGCTTTGGCTTCTACCCACTTGGTCATGTAATCAATACAAACCAATATGTGGAAGTTTTGCTGGGAGGGTGGGTTAAAGGGTCCAACGAAGTCAATAGCCAATTTCCCAAAAGGCTCGAGGACTACCTATGCATGCAAAGGAATTTCATCAACTCGATCGAGTTGCCCCATACATTGGCAACTATCACACCTCTTGACATAATTCTGTGCATCGCGAAAGATAGAAGGCCAGTAATATCCCATTTGTAGCACCTTATGGCCTGTTCTTTTGTCTACAAAATTCCCTGCATAAGGGCCATCATGGGCAGCTTTCAATACTTCATAAATATCATCCTCAGACACATAATGCCGAATCTGCTTATCTGCTCCTGTATGAAAAAGGTACCCTGCCATCCAACAATATCAGGCACTATGATGAATAATTTTTCTTTGTTCCCTGTATGACAAATGAGGAGGCACTTTCCTTATAGAAAGATAGTTAGAAATATTTGCATACCACAGAGGTTTAGTAGAAACTACAAAAAGATGTTCATTGGGAGAACTATCTTATATAGGCGTGCATTCATCATTTTTATCCATTCTAGATAGGAAATCAGTGACTACATTATATTTTCATGGCTTGTCTACTATTGTAATATCAAATTCTTGAAGAAATAGCAACCATCTTCTAATATGACCAGGAGTAATAGGTTTATTGATAAAATACCTGATTTTTGTGTGATCAGAAGGGACAATAGTAGAATACTCGGTGATGTAGTGTCAGAACTTATTGACAGCATAAATGACAGCCAGGAATTCTTTTTCTGTCACTGTGTAATTTATTTTAGCGGGAATTAAATTTTTGTTGACATAGTAAATTGTGTACGGTGTTTTGTCTACTTGCTGTCCTAAAAAAACCCCTACTGCTGTCTAAGAAGCATCGATATGTATGTGAAACAACAATGTCCAATCAGGTCCTTGGAGGATTGGAGCCCTGCAAACCAGCCCTTTAATTTTCGTGAAAGAAATCTAACAATCTTCAGTCCACAAGGATTCTACATCTTTTGTTAGCAATTGAAAAAGTGGATGTGCTATTTTAGCAAAAATTTCTATAAAGCATCTGTAATAACCAGCACAACCAATAAAGCTATGTACTTGTGTGGGTGTTTTAGGTACCGAGAAGTGTAATATTCCCTCTACTTTAGCTGGATCAACTCTAATTCTAGTAGCTGCGAGAAAATGTACCAATACAACTCCTTCTTCTCTCATCATATGGCATTTGACTGTACTCAAAGATACATGGGTATACTTACATCTTTTGAGTACTTTCTCTAGATTTTCCAATCCTTTCTCAAATCAGTTTACGTATGGAGTAAAATCATCCATATAGATCTCAATGCTATCATCGACTAAATCAGAAAAGATTCCCAAAATTGCCCTCTGGATATGGATCTGGTTATATCCACTGAATTTGTCTAGGAATGAAAAGAACTTCTTCCCAGCCAAGGTATCTAGGACTTGGTCAATGAATGGCAAAGGGAAATGGTATTTTTGAGTTGCCTTATTTAGTTCCTTGTAATCTACATAGATCCACCAACTACAACTCATTTTGGGAACAATAACCAGCGAAGATACCCATTGGCTATCTGAGATGGGGTAAATGAATCCTACATCTAATAATTTTTGTAATTATTCTTTAACAATGTTCTTTAGAGCATGATTCATTCTCTGTTGGGGCTGTCTTATAGGGTGGAAATCTTACTTAATATAAATATGATGAGTACATAAGTTAGCAGGGATCCCCTTCATGTTGGTATAATCCCAGGAAAAATCTTCCTGATGGTTTTGAAGGACTTTCAATTTTTTTTTTGTCTGGGATTCAGATAGGTTTGGGTTGATATTAAGTGTTTTCCTTGGTTCAATCTCAATTGGGATAATATCATGGGATGAGGTCACAGGAATTTCTTTAATGTCATCTTCTGGTTAAATGTTTTCCTGTGTTTCACAGCTCATAGAAGATTCTATAATTTGTCGAGTTGAATTGGAAACATAACTGGAATCATTAATGAAAGCATTAATGGCATCATCCTCAGTTTTTGTTTTAAATTGAAGTGCCTGCTCAATATTGAGGACTGGTCTAACATCTTCATTTTCAGGTTCAGGCACTTCTACAGGTAGAGGTTTCTAATTATTTAATAATTTTTCAAATAGGCTAGGTTCCATAGGGGGATAAAGAGTAAGATTCTTTGTAACTATCCCACTTGATATGATCATATGCCCAGATCGATACCCTATGTAGGCATCTGCAGTCACGAGCCAAGTTCTTCCCAGGATCAATGGGTGACCACCAACTGAAGATCGAGTCTATAATACAAGGATATCCACAAGGTAATGCCATGAATCTATTGAAATCATCACATCCTCCAATTTCCCTACTAGTTTAATAGTAGATTTGTCTGCTAGTTCTAGGATAGTAGGGGTTGGTTTAATTTTTCCAAGACCTAATGTGTTCATTGTTTCAGAGGTGATAATGATGATGGAAGCTCCCAAATCTACCAGTACGTTTGGGATTTCAACCCCATTGATCTGTACTGTTAGAATCAGGTTTTCTGGGTCTCCGTATTTTACAGGCATGATCTTTCCTAACATACTGTCGGATAATCTTCCCATCACATGAATGGTTAATGAATCCTTAGGTTTCTTCCTTATTTTCTTAGAGAAATATTCTTTGAGGGTCTCTGCATATATAGGTACATTCCTCGTAGCCTGTAGAAGAGGTATTTTAACAAAGATATTTTGAAGTTCCCCTAGGAAATCAAATTCTGCTTGAGGGTTCAGTTTATTCAAGGTCAATATTTCAGGGTATAGAGGAGAAGTTGAATGACCTTGATTAGGAAGAGATTGGGGAGGTATCTGGTTCATTATGTTTTGGTATGATCTATCCCCATCTGTTCTCTATTCTAGTTCTGTGTCTTCACTATCAACTTGTTCTATAATAATAGGTGAAGTGGGTGCATTTACTACCTTCCCAGATCGTAGGTTTACCTCATTAATTCCCACGGTATAAATGCTATAAGATGGAAGGTTAAGAGTGTTTGTTTATTGTACCCCTTTATTATTAGGATTTGGATTGGGCTGGATAGGAAGCTGGGGTCTAATGGCTGGGTTTCCTGGACGTACATTGGAGGGTAACTGAAGTTTTTGTTAAGGCATAGACTAAGGAAACTGTCTAGTAGGATAGGGTCCATGCTAGTTCTGATTCCATGGAGGATTCAGACTGGCTTGGGGAACCCATTGTTGCCAAGGGGGATACTGATATTGAGACCACATAGTTGAAAACGGTGCAGATTGGGGACCCATATTAAAATTATTAAAATACTAATATGGATCTTGAAACATAGCTGGATTCATAGCTGGTGGTCGAGGTTGCCATGGCTTCTTCTGCCCCATGAAGTACAACTGGTCTACCATGCTTTCTTCACTTGCCCATT
Source organism: Pinus albicaulis (assembly GCA_034641835.2). Classification (NCBI taxonomy): domain Eukaryota; kingdom Viridiplantae; phylum Streptophyta; class Pinopsida; order Pinales; family Pinaceae; genus Pinus; species Pinus albicaulis. The sequence continues at coordinate 840,856,955 of CM076583.1, forward strand.
GAAAAAATGCCTTCAGTCTGGGCAAGGAAGGACATGAGCTGGTCACATGAGTCTATTCATAGATTGCATAGGATTCCACTGTGTTTAACAAGAATTCCTTCAGAGGATGCTTTTTTCTGCACTGTGGGCAGAATATAGCCATAGTCTTTTCCATCTCCGTTTGTTTCTATTTTTCTTGAAGAGTGTCCATCTAGGAAGATAATGTGCTCAGAATATCAGTCCTTAGGTTGTACAATATATTTCCAATTTCACCTTTGTAACCCCTCCACCGGAAGTTTTTGATGACTGAATTCCCTGTCCACTCCTTGCAGTCCCCTATGAACACTTAATGCAATAACCAGAGATAGTGTCGAACTCTTCTTTCGAGATATCCCCTTTTCCTACTATATTCAAAAGTTGCAGGGAGTCTTCCCTAAGTTCTTAGAGAAGAATCATCTTCAGAATGTCTTTGTCCAGGTCACTATGTCCAGACCTCTCCAATATGTATTTGAATCGTTCCACACAGTCCTCCATGTTTTCGTCCTATTTCTATGAAAACTTAAAGATTTACTCCTTAATGTCACGAGATTTATAGTAATCTTAATTTTTTTCCAAGAAAGATTCTTTCATCCCTTCCCATGAGGTGTTCGTGCTCCCTCTTAAACCCATGAACCATCTCAGGGCTATCCCCTTTAGGGTAGCAGGAAATATTTTTAATTTTTGAGCATGAGAAATATAATCATATCCTCGAAAAACAATGCTAAATTCGAAGAGGAACGTATGAAGGTCTTCAGAAGAAAGCCCATGGAAACTAGGCAGAGCTGCTAAAGGGATGGGCCTCATCGGTGCATCACCTATAATGTTTCCGATTGGAAAATCAATAGAGGAACTTACAGGTGCCATAAATACCCTCCAATAATGACTTGGAATTTTGACTAGTTCTCCAGCTGGTACTTGAAGTGATTCAACTCTAGGAGTTTTCACTACACTTTGCTGGTCCCTTGGTGATTCGAAATCCTTCAGGAATTCTCTCTCCAAATTGGAATTGCTTAATTTGACTTTAGGAAGTTCTATAGCGCAACTTTGGTCTGATGGGGATGAAATCCATTTTGGATGTTCTTCTTCCCAATTAGAATTACTCAGCTCTTCTGATCCTCTCCTTGATATTTCTTCCCATTCTGCTGATGGTAAGGATGTCTCCTCCACTGATACCCTATTTATTAAGTCTTCCACCATTGAAAGAATGCCTTATGGTACCGTGGATGGCACTGGTTGTTCCACATACTGCCCTTCAGACTTCGCTTGAACTCTTACCCTAGCAGCAGCATTAGATGATGCCTTAGATCTAGATTTTTCAATGATCTCCTGAATATATATCTTCCTTCCCAGATCCTTTCCTTTCTTTGGGGGTCTTCCTCTACCCCTCTTATTCAGATACTTGTTCATAAAAATTGTTAAGAGGGTTCATCAAAGTAAAAAAATCGCTCAGGACCCAGAGCAAGACAGATAGCTTCCTCCAAAGAACAAGAGAGTAGGTTCAAAAAGACATAAAAAATAAAATCAAAGTTCAGGACCTGAAGAAGGGTAATCAAATACCCTCCTCAGGACAAGAAGTTGGCCCTTCAGAAGAGAATAACAAAAAGATAGAAAATATGCCCTGGACTTAGGGCAGGGTAGAAAAATTCCCTCCCCAAGGCGAGGGATGAATTTTAATGAAAAACAAAGCGAGAAAAACAACATGCTATGCTCAAGACTTGGAGCAGGGTAATATATGCCCTCCCCAAGACGAGAGATCAATTCTACGAAAAAAAAACAATAAAAGTCAGGAAAGAAAACACAGAGCACTATGCTCAGGACTTGAAGTAGAGAAATAAATTCCCTCCCCAAAATGAGAGATTGACCCTTAGATCAACTGTAGATCCCATTCTTGCACCTATTAGCCTTCCCCAGCAACAATGCCAAAATGTTGTTGTCTGGATATGAACAATGTTCAACCCTTTTTCCCCATAAATTATCAACCCAAGGAAATTAATTATTTCAAGGCTAACGACACATTATATGCAAGCGAAATCATGACCTGTTGTGGATCACATGCTTAAATCCATAAACACACAAACTACTGTAACAAAAATTAAAATAAATTTCATAATTAAAAATACATTCACATCAATTGAAATATTACACTATAATAGCAGCAACAAAATCACACTAAAACATGAAAACAACGACAAGAAGGAAAACGCAGCACCTAATTAGAAGAGTGGGCCCAACTCTCTGATGAGTGTTGTGGTAAACTCACGAATTATAGGTGAAATAGCAAGATGTTGTGCATTCAGTTAATGGCAGAATATACTGTTACAAAATTTGTATGTAATTGGGCTTAACGCCAATTCACAGCCCACAAGCCTTATTTATACAAATGTTCTGGAAATCCCAGATTCCCTTCAGCAACTCAATATTTACAAAAATATACTTTGCTACAACGACAACGTAGTTGCCCAGAAGGAAACCATAAAAAGGCCTGAAATAACACTGGTGTGAAACAGAGTCTGTTACGTTGTAACAACAAATGAAGATAACGCTGGAAATTATGGGTTGTTCCATGACTAGCAGCTATAACCTTCCTGCTTTGGCTGAATCTATAGAAATATTAGAGTTAATATTGCAAAAAGGTAAAACGTCCATGACAATTACTTCATTAATCAAATATCCCATGAAAGATAAAAGAAAGGGGTTTACCTCATGCTTTTAAGAACAATAATGGTACAAAGAGATAGAAATATGGGATAAAATGGGAGAGAAAAGTATACAAATTTGGTACCCAACAAAAATTATCAACAGTTGTACCAAAACTATTCACTTAAGCTACCGGTGACAAATAGCCCTAACAACATCGAATAATGATTGCTATTTCTCTTTATATTTACAGAAAAACATTTGAAACCTGCAGAAAATATAAAATGCAAATAAACCAACAAATCATAGCGTATAGCATCAAAATAGGCCCAAATGGATGATAAAATGATTTTATTATTCAAAATAAGACAAATTACACCTGGTGAGGAGAATATGCAGACTTAGATCTACAAAATCCCCCTCTGTGGAATGGGTATTTTGTTACTATGTGCTTCAACTTCAACTCTCTTTCTCCTAATTCATACAATAGGTAAGAGGGGATAATGGTGGCTTGAACTCAAAATGGGAGATCAAATGTCAAAGGAAAATAATCAAAACGATGAAATGGTCATGTGTAGGATGAGGATATAACCTCTCTATTTATAGAAAAATGTTAGGATAGATCTTGTTCTAGAAAATTAATAAAAAGCATTATTAGAAAAAATCAAGATCTAGCCGTTAGGAATATTTTATTATATTTTAGAGGTGGAAATATTATTTGAAATGATGAAATATCTTTATTTAGTAATATTAATGAATATTGAGTTAATTAAGGATAATGATTAAGGTAATTAACAAATAAAAATGATTTATTAACTACTTTGAGGGGATAAAGTCAAAATAAATTAGAAATAATTATTTAATAATGAAACAAAGGATAAATATGGAATAATAAATAAATAATGATTTATGTGATTATTCTCATGTGGTATTTTATATTTTAATGATTAATATTTTCGGAAAATGATCTTCTAAATTATTCCCTAAGGTGAAAGTGGGTTTTAGTGTGTAAAAACCCATGCTACATGTTGTAGTTTTATTAACCTAGTAGTATATGGCTACCTAATAGTTTTTTGGGTGATAACGGATTGCCCCCCAATGTAGGAGTTTCAGGAGAACATAGTATGATCGAAATAAGTTGTAGGTTGAATTTCACAAGACGCTGAAGTGGAGAGAGAGAGAGAGAGAGAGAGAGAGAGAGAGAGCATTGAAGAAATGAATGCAAGAACTAAAACATTAGGTGGCGAGACGTACTTATGATATATAAGTCTCCTTTTATGATGAGTAAAATATCTCAATGAGGCAGCGAAGGCATACACATACCCTTCAAGATAACTGCGTACAAATGATAATGGTGTGTCCAACAATGTGGTTTTAAGCAACATGGTACATGATAAATGATACGATGGAATCTATGGGCCATAAAGTAATACAATTATATAATGAGTCCCATATACATAGTTTACTAGAATATAGAGGTTAGGATACATTGAAATTTGTTTAATGTAGTACATAAGGCATAGTGCCCATAAGCTGATATGAGGGGGAGTTCATAACTAAAGAAGTCATGTTTAAGAGGAAAGGGCTCTGAAGATTTGAATATACCATATGAAAGAGGGGTGCATGTTGTGGGCTCTACGATTGGTGAAAATCAATCTAATCAAATATACAGAACTGCATCTAAGGCTAGATCATGATCTGTTGAAATCTGGGTATGTGGTGGAATACCTGAAGGTCCAACACCTCATGAGGTCTAAAATATCTCACAGAAACTCGGTGAATGTTGGGATAATCTACTGGATGATTGTACCATCAAGTTTATGATTCTTGATTGTGCAATAATGAGTTGGAGTCGAGCACTCTAGAAAAAACCAAGTCAAGGGGAAATGATGATTTCATTTTTCTTGATCTGAGGCACCCAACAATTATGAAGGATGGAACCAAGGTACACCGCCCTATAGACCAGTCTCCTTGAATATATGTGTTGAAGTTGATAGAAAAGGGCCCGCCAGAGTTGAGGTAATGAGGAGCCCTCAACAAAGGCAGAAGGATCATAGTAATGTGACTCATAATGTAATATTCCCAATTTTACACAAGATATTTGGAGTATTAGAGTTCTTAATTCACATAACTAATTAAGTAAATAAGAGGGTGGAGGGACCCACAAACCCCATAGATGAATAAAATCCACTTTTTATATGTGTATGTGGATATTTCAGATCTAGATCTACAATATGGAGTAGTGGAGCAACTTCTTAAATGAAGGAAGAGTGGAGATCATAGATCTTTAATGTAAAATCATGAGGATCTTGGAGGAGGTTAAATAAGATCATAATGGATTCAAAGTAATATCATAGAGCACTAATTATGACATAGTGGAGGAAGTGGTGCATCTAATGCACACATGACGGAGAGATTGGGAATTAAATGCAGACATGATGGAGATCATGCAGAGATAGTGCATTCTTCTGGAGGCTAGTGGCCACATGTACAACGAAGTTATGAGGTGGGCCTAGCCTATGGAAGGCTCACAATATATATAATAAAGATGAATTCCCAATATAAGGTAGGCTTTAGATTATTATTTTTGATTTGTTTAGATCTTTATTTGTTGGTTGACATTTCTATGCATGCTTATGTTGTTTAGCTAAGTCTGCAGTGTTGTTTAGCATAGGGTGTTTCCAAGTGGAAATCCCACCCTTACCCATGGGGGACTTTGAGTTCCTACTCTGGGAAGGTTTCTATTGAGATTTATTCATCATTTGGAATTGGTGCCATTTTCATGCCACTCTCATATGTTCATTCAACCACAGAAATAACAAATTTCTGCATCAGGGTTTGAGAGGTGGTGGTTGTTTCTAGCACTTCAGCTAGGAAACCGGTGGAGGATTCATCCTTTCACCTAGTTCTTCATTTTCAGCCTTTCAAGAGTAGTAGATCTATATTCGGCATTTAGGACATTATATTTTTCCTCCATGAAGCAGCAGTCCCCTCAAGGATTGTGCAGTCTAGTCCTGTAGATCCAAAGGAGGAAGGAGGTTTCGAGTATTTCAGCTGGAAATCATGTGAGGGACCATCTCCTTACTTTTAATTCAATTTTTCCACCATTTTTGAGCTAATTTGACATATCTAGTAGCAAAATTCAACTCTCCATCCTTGACAATGCATTTTTCTAAAGCTGTTGAGTATTCAACAGCCGCATCCACTGGAGGAGGAAAGAGAAGCTATATCTTGAGCTTCTAGCTTGAGGATCTAGTGGAGTGATCAACCCTACAAGCATAGATCTGATTGCACATGTCATTGAAACCATCTTCCATCAAATTATGCTTCAGATCTGCATACCCAGCAGTTGTACATTGAAGCTCTAAGGGGGTGATTTTCCTAGATTCATTAATTTGGAAAATACTTTCTGGGTTATCTTGCGTATCCATCATAGACTCGAATCTACATTTTCAACATCATCATAGCTCCAGAACTGCCTAGATATAACTTTACATTTTGCTGAAAGTTGCAGTTCCAGAAATTACAGTAGGGACAATGCAATATTCCTTCCAGCAGTCCAACTGTTATCACCCTAATTTTTTTTCTAAACTTTGAAATTTGACCCTTTTTTAGTCATAATTTCAAAGAGGTCTTGAGTCATTTCATTCTTGATAAAGGTAGGTGATAGGTTTAGAAGTCCTAAAAAGTTAGTTTTCATTTCCAAATAAGGTCTTTAAGTCTCATCCCATGATTGAAAAGTCTCATCATTCATCTAGAAATAATGTTTTAAACTTTTGGAAAAATCCTCTGCAATTAGCCACAAAAATATAGTTTCGTGGCGTGGTCAGTTCAAAAAACCAGTTGTGCGCTACGAAAGCACTGCTACTTTCGTAGTGAATTTCACCAAAATTGCACTAGGTGTGCTATGAAAGTGCAAATTCTTAGAAATGTCATGTAAAAACATAAAAACTATCAGAATCCGTTAGGCTATCATACAATGACATCATAATGAGTCAGTTAGGGGTCATTTCCAAAAATTTTAATCATTCATACCCATCATTACTACCGTAGAGGTGTCATTTTTTAAAATAAGTTTCAAGTTTGAAAAGGTTGATATGTGTTACTCGTTCCAATTTTCATAACAAGCAGTGAAACATATCTGTTTTGAGTTTAAGCTTATGGTCATCTTATACCAAAGCTATTCTCATCTACTATCAAGTGAGGTTGATCATTAAATTATGAAGGAAGAAAACAGAAATTTTTGAAGGCAATAATGATAGAGGAGAAAAAGAATCATAGGTCAGGAAATTGTTTAAGGTCTGAACTTGAAAGCACAAGACTTCTAGCGGAAGACAAATTAGTTTTATATGCTTTCATAAAGGCAGGATGTTTAAAGTTTTGTGAAAAGGTGCAAGGTGGACACAGTGGGGTATCAAAAGAATTTTCTTTGCATTTCAATGGTACAAATACAAAGGTGGGAATGTTGAACATGTCAGTAAATCCTGAAACTATAGCTCTAGTGATTGAGATACCTAGAGGACATGAAACATGGTTTAAGGGTTTCATATTTGATATGGAGGCATGCATGGTGTTTTTAAAGCCAAAATATAGAGAGATGGATTTAAATAATACAATTCCCAAAAACTGCATTAAAGATAACTATGCTAAACTACTCTTCAATATCCATAGATATTTCACATGCGAGGGTAGTTACCAAAAAGTTTACTCCTACCATTTCAAACTTCTATTACACTTCACAGGTATGATGTCTCTAGAATTACCATTTTTCCTGTATAGAAGTATTGCTAAAATGGCTGAGAAGGTTCAAGTGAAATCTGAAGAATGTGAAACATCTCTATTTCACCATGGTTTAATCAAACTGTTGGTCTTGAATGAGCTCCAAAAGATTAATAGAGATTGGTCATATTTTCTATTTATATGTGGATTTGGAATAGAAGCTCAAACTCCAGTCAATAACCCTAAGGCAAAAGAATCTCTACCAGCAGAATCCAGCAAACCTGTAGTTACAAGGACAAAAAGGTTTGTGAAATTGAAGCTTAGGAAACAAGTAAAGGAAAAAGTAGAAAGGATACCAGTGGTCATTGTAGAAACCCATTCACCTATAAAACAATGGTTACAAGAAATCAAAGAAGCTACATAGAAACAGACAGCTGGTAACCAAATTCTACAGAGAATTACTATAAGTCAAGCTACAAAGTCAAAAGGGAAAACAATACTTTTAGAAACAAGTGGTAGCCTAAGTTTGAAAGGGAACTTAGATGATATTTTTCATGCAATAGACATAGAAGAGTCTCCTTTAGTTCAATCTGACTTCATAGGAGTTGATGAAGGCAAACAAAAAAGGGTGAAATCATCGAAGAAGCTAGAGTTTAATGATGAAGATGCAACATTTGTTTTCAAGGCTAGGAAGCCTGCAAGTAGACACTCAAAGAGGATACATGAGCTTAATGCAGAGGTTGAGAAAATAAATGAAACACTTACTATTTATGAAGAGATAATATACCTTTCTTCACCTATATCAGAACATACCAAAAACAGAGTATCTTCAACACAAACAGAAAAAATCAGTTATGAAAGAATGGGGGAGAAATTAAAATTAGCAAACCATGAAATTTCCAGGTTGAAGAAAAGAGCTAGAAAACATGCCATTGAGAAAACAAGGTTCAAGAGGATGAAAGTTGTTTGGGAAGGTGAAAAGGTTTCTAAACCAGAAATACTTAGCAATGAGGAAAAGTTCTTCACCAGGATAGTCCCAGCCATAAGAGAAGCAAAGTTTGTGAGAGTCATGAATACTCATTTGAGAGCTAGCAACAGGAAGTTAAGAAGACAAGTTGAAGATTTGGAGATTCAACTAACAAAATTTCAAGAAAAGATAAAGAAACAGTGAAATGGAGTAATTGAATAGTGCAATAAAGTGATAAATTTATAAGTTAGTTTCTCATTATGGTGAAGAAATTTTTTGATGAAGATCATGTTTTTGAGGTCAAGTTAATATGTTTTTGAGATATTAACAACCCTCATAAGGTTTAAACATCTCCAAGTTATAAATTTTGAAGACTATTTTGAGAAAACTGCTTGCACAACAATTTTGTAGCATAGATAGTGCAAATCTACTGAAATGCACTACAAAGCTACTTAAGCAATATTTTTGCACAATTTCGTAAAATTTTTGGGATAACTCTAATGAATTTGGATTTGAAATTGCTAGTGGAAGTGTGGATATAGCATGAGAAGGCTCCTTTGAAGAAAACAGATAAAAAATGATTGAAAAGGGAAGTTTAACACCGAGCTACGAAAGCGCTATGAAAACAAGCTACTTTTGTAGCACAGGCTTATCCTTTACCTTTTTGCATCATTTCAGATTTGGTTTTCTGCACCATTGGAAGACTAAAGAATTATGGGAATATTTGGAAAACATGACACATGTAAACTTGATCGATCAATGATCAAAGCGCTCGAAACTAATAATGAAATTAAAGAGCTAAGAAGTAGGAGACATGTTTCCTAATTTATAGGAAAACATTAATACTCACAGCAGGGATATTTCAAGTGAATGGTCATCATCTAAATTCGAATTCATGGGATTGCAGGTGTCAAAGCATGAATTAAAGACTATATAAGGTTGTTAGAAGTATATTTAAGAGTTTCAGTCCTATTAGAATTAGGACTTTTCAAAAGCAGTATAGCTGTCATTTTGTAATTAATAGCATGTTTCAGATTAGGAAAGGTGTCAAACACTATGAATTCGATGTCTCTAGTGGAGGATAAGGGAATCCTATCTTGTAAATGTTCTATAAAGAGCATAAGGTCGAAATCCAAGAGGTTGGGCATTTTTATTAGCAAAGACTGTGTGTTATTGTATGTCATTGTTTCTTCTTAACTTAATACAGAGATATGTTTTGACAACTCAAGATTCATAAGGAGTTTATGTTCATCATTGTTCTAATGGTTTTTTTTCAATATCTCTATTTTTAGTAGTATTTGTATGTGATACTTAGAATTCATTTAACAATGCTCTAACTTCCTTCATATGAAAATGGGTCGTGTGTTTCACTATGTTACTGTTTTATTCATTGACTTAGACTCCAAATGCCTTCACTTCCATGCTAATATATTGTGATGTTTTGTTGAAGATTATCTTGACTCCATGGCCTAATGAATGTTTGCTAATCTATGATACAACTAGTTATATAATTTTATATTTTTACCTTAGAGTTAGCCATCTATCCATTAATCAAAAATCATAAACCTTTGAGAGAGCCCTCTCAAGTTGAGGAGGCTAGGCCTCAGCTAAAATATTGGTCTGAAATAGTTACACAAAGTCTACTTGATGATTAGCCTAATAGGTCAGATTTTGCGATAACACCAACAATTACCCAGTCCCTCTTGTGGGATCATTTGAGGGTCATTCTAGGTCATGTCTTTGGCTTGAGTGTTTGATATTTTGAGAACTGTTGTACTTACTATCCACCTCCTATATAATAAAATGGCTCATCTATTTTGTACATTGTTATGGTGTCTTTAGATTATTTGTTTACTTTTTTTTTAGTTCTTATATTGTGTTTTAGTACTACTTCATTCCCCCTTTTGGGAAATAAGGGGACTCATGGAATAATGACCTCCCTTGTCAGAGAATAATATGCAAGGTTGACCTAGCAACAATTGACATGATTCTAAAGGGGATGGTTAATTACTTAGATGAAGGATTTTCAGAAAAATCATAATAGTTAGAGGAAAAATATGAGCAAGACATGAATAATAAGACATGTGGAGGGGATAAGGTACTATAACAAGATGCAATCGAGTGCTGAACATACTCCATGGGATATAAGGTTGACTGATCTCTAATGATTTGAGAATGTAATATTCCTAAATTAGCATCCAGCTAACTGGAATATTAATTTTGCTCTTAACATGTAGTTAGATGAATAAATGGATAGGGAGGCCCATAAATCTCTTTAGTAGACATAAAATCCCTCTTAATGAGAAAGGGGATCATATTCATAGCTCGATCAAGTACCTTCATGTGTGAACAAGGGCTAATGCATGTGGACAAGGTCAATTTTGACCAAGTCAACAAAGCTAGTATGGAGGGAGTGGATCGTTAATAGAGATAACCCAGTGGGAATATGGATCAGTTTAGATTGTTAGAATAAAGCTAGCTTGAGTATGGAAGAAGACATTGCATGGAGATCAAGTCAATGTTGACCAAATAAAACAACATTTTTATGGAGGAGTGGCATTGATGATGGGACAACACAGTTTTGGAGGGAGAATAACTGCATGATGATGGAAACCCTAATGAGTGGGACAGGTGAGAAGGCTCACATTGTTTAGAAGGAAAAGGATGGCAGCCATATGGGTTTAGCTTATCGTTATGATTTTCTGAATATATGGTTTGTTTAGACATATACCTTTCTCTTTAGCTGAGATTGAATGATGTTTAGCGTTGGGTGTTCCTGATTGGGAATCCCACCTCTTCCATTAAGGACCTCTTGGAGGATTCTTGCACCACATTGTCCACTATCTGGCTTAAGTCAAAGCTTCACCTTTCTTTTACAATGTAAATCCTGTTGATGGTTTGGTTGTTTCAGCAAGCTACAACAAGTGGAAAGTAGATCTCTAGATCTAGGCCATTTCAGTGCTCATTTTTAGTGGAGGAGGTTTCTATTCCATTAGGAGGACAATATTCAAGGCATTGAGCCTCATTTCTAGATCTTGGCATCAAGCCTACTACATTTTGATCCCTATAGTGCAGTATAGATCCAGATCTGCATAATTTTTGAAGGTACGGATGCAGGGTGGTTCAGCACACCATTTGGAGAGTTAATTTTCTAAGTGTTGGGGAACTACCCTTCCCTTTAGAGATATATTGGAGGAGGCTAATTTATTGCCTATATCAATTCGACCACACTTTCCATATCTGTAATTTTTATTAGATCTGTAGTCTTAGATCTCAGATCTACATCTTATACTTGGTGTTTTGCTGAAAACCTCAAGGGGGTTCTTTATAGGAGCTTGTATAGTGCATGGATCTGATATAGATCTAACTTTTTATGAAAATAGAAGATCTAGATCTGATGTACAACCTAATTTTGTTGAAGAGGTAATAAAATAACATTTTCATGTTATTACAGCTTTAATACATGGTTGCAGCCCCTCTTTTCGCATGATTTTTGGGCTATTATGGCTTGGGAGGCTTGTTTAACTCATCTGTCATGATTTTTTTCTAATATCCTTGTATATTTGGTTGTTATAATATCTAATATAATGGATCCATGGGATGCATTTAACTGTTACAACATATATTTTTGAAAAATGCGTTATTAGGGAATTGTATTGCTGCATTCCCCATTTGGGAATATTGCAGTGGTATCAGAGCCTAATCTTGGCTCAGCTTGTGAGTTTTAGCCAATATGCCATAAGGAGAAGAAGAGGAGAAGAAGAGATATAAAATGATGGAAAGAATGCGTTTCAACTTATCTCTTTTCAGATCTAAGAAGGACCTCATCAAGCAAAGAAAAATGGAGAGAAGACGTGAAGCCACATTAGGGTTTCAAGATGGGGAAGGTCCATGTACTTCCTATCAGCAAAAATAAGATCTGGTATTGCATATGTTGAGCCTTACAATAGGTATGTATTTACTCTCAAATACTGTCCTTTTTCCTCTTCTTCATCCATTTTCGTGCTACAATATAATAATATCATGAATGGATTTTGATAAAACATGAATGAAATAATCTTGATATGGTTTAACTGTATAAACTAATTCCCATTGATTTTATGATCAAAATAGTAGATAAAACAATAGCTCTTCCCAAAAAGGAACAATAGGATCCAATCGAGGGAAAAGAAGGCGTGGCCAAATCAGGAAAAAAATCAGAGAAGAATGACCAAATTTTTGGAATAGCAATCTCTTGCAAATCGAATTTTCCTTTTCCTTCGTTATAAAAGAATGAGCTGAATATGAAGACGGGGGGTCATATGATGACATAAGAGAAAGAGGAGAATGTAATTATGGCTGTATCATGTATTATGTTATGTATCTTTCTTTTATGTATCATTTGATAATGAACAGAACATAGTTTTGAAAGACAGACTTATATTGTAATGATTCCGATGATTAATACATAGTTGCATTGTTGTTCATTCGATTGTTCTAGAGTAACTAAACAATGTTCGTTATAGCATTAAGAGAGACAGTCACAGTGAATTTTGTTTCTTTATTCTTGTCTTCTTTCATTCCCATTCTTGCAAGTATATTATGCTTTTTCTTCTTTGGTGAATTGCTTTTGTGGCTATTCGTTTTGCTTTGTTCCTCTATGTGTGTGTTTCCACTTGTGGATTGTTTATTAACAAATTGGTTACATTAGTGATGTAGCTATTATTTCCATTACTTTCCTTGCGTTCGATAGTTTAGATCCAGCTGAAAGAGCTCAGTTAATATTTAAGTGCTCTCGGTTGATTGAATTATTTGAATTAACGAATGAATCACAGTTTCGGATTATAATGCATAGATGAATTATTTTCTTCAAAGCTTCAGATTTATGATTGCATCTGTATTCAACGATTGGATTTATCATTACTCCTTGTATGAATAAGCTTGCACATACTATGTACACACTTGAAACAAAAAGACTTACCCTGGTTGATATTTAATGTGCGGTAATTAGGTGTTTTTAAAGACACCTTTTAGCACCCAAAATTTTGGCGTCATTTCCAGGGAGTGTGTTGCTACTCTGAGTAATGTCTGATTGATGTTTTTTTTCTGCTGAGGGATAATTGGCTATTAAAAACGGAAGGTAAGAACCTGCGTATAGAATGAGTAAAATGCTCGCTCATCTGCCCACTTTCTAGCAGAATTGCGTGAGAATTTAAAGTAGGAATGAATTTTTATGTTTTTGCATGAATGAATAAGAGAGAAATACCTAAAAAAGATAAAATTCCTCCCTCTAAACCTGAAAAACCTAAGGGACCGGTAACCCTTGGACAATCAACTTTTATCGAAAAATCCCAGAAGAGATATCAATCATCATTCAGGGACCCCAAATGTTGCTGCGAACGTTTATTGAATTTGTTTAAAATGGAAATCACCATTTGTATTCCAATGTGAGTCAGTGCTTGAAAGGGATTGAACGAGTTTCAATATCTTGAGAATTTTCAGCCTGCACCTCACGAAAGGAAATTTTTGCAACCTTACGTGAAGGAGAGAAGCAGGAGCCAATCTTGAAATTAAGTCATGAACCTTAGTGTCTGGAAGGTAGTGACTAAATAGAGGACACCTGATCTTAGTTGAGATCAGGTAGTGTTTATTTAAAACTTTTCCGGCCTCTTATAGACATCCTAGACATCTAGGAATAACTCTCGAAGATCGAGAGATCTGAGAATCTTGAGTATATTTTTGACAAATGGCTCATAACAGAAGCTCAAACTACATTTCAATACCCTGTTGTTGACCACTATAACATGATGCCCCCATGAAGGCTATCCCATTACAGAACATTCCTACCTTTCATGGGCTAATTTCAGAATATCCCGATGCATTCCTTTTCGAATTTGATGTCTTATGCAAGGGTTATGACTACACTATTGACCCCCAGAAGCTGAAGCTATTCCCCTCTACTCTGAAGGGAGAAACTCTACGTTGGTTCATGGGACTTTGAAGATATGTTAGGTGATTTATCGACAAGACATGAAAATGAATTTTTAGGAATGTGTGCTTCAGCTATCATAAAATGTGTTTAAAAACACTCAGAAATAAATTCCAAGTACTGCAGCAACCTTTACTCAGCTTTTATTCTCAAAAAGTTGAGGAAAAACAACTTTTCATGCCCTAAAATGACTGTAATCAGAAATTTGTGTACAAATAAGGGTCATGGCTCTGGGATATGTTAGATTAGGTCAAGAGGGATTCACATGCTTAATTTTAGCAAAAAAAATGCATTTTTCTATGTTAAATAGATCCTCCATTCTCGACTAGGTTTAAAATTGCTGATTTCCCATGGCTTGGAGTATGCAGAAATTTGCTGAAGCTTAGAGAGCGTATTTTCTGAAGGTTTTGATGATTTTATGCAGAGGTAACAGTATGAAAATCTGAGAATAATATTCAAGTATCTTACATTAGAAAATACAGATCTATACTGGAAGAAAAGGCCTAAAAACCAAGCTTTATGACACAAGAAGTAGAGGATGAATCAGACAGCGTAATTTTCAGAAATATGAAGTAGTGTTTTATTAAGTTTCAGATATATAATAGATAAGAGGACAAAATGATAGATATAAATGGGATCTATATGCAAAACTGCCTTTTAAGTACATTCCCCTTGGGGATCTCAGCTGAAAGTGAAGGACACTGAATAGATCTGAGATCTACACCATGGATCTGCAGTAAAATTCTAAATTTTTTGAAGAATAAGTCAGCCATTAACATACAAGATCTGAATAAAGATATGGATTATGCTGTCACACTGCACAAATGCTTGTAGTGAAAATTTCTTTGACGAGATCTCTTCCTCAAATCAAGCAGAAGAAAACACTGCTACCTTCACACCTGCAAAGGCTTTGGTTTCAAGCCAACTACACCAAGGAAGAGACAAAGTCGCTATGCGCCAGATGAAATTTCAGGCTTGGGCAGCGGTTTCACCTTTGCCATTTATTTGGCTGACTTCATCAAGATGCGAAGTGCTTCTGCACTAGTTGATCTGGTACAATCAGTTTCTACACCTTCTAATAGTGGTTCAATGTGATTGCCACATCACGAGGGTAAAGTTAGTCAAAATTCTGTAGAAGATCATAAACACCTTTCCAGAGAACAATAAGGAACCTTAAATGATATACCCTCTCTCTCTAGCTAAACAACCAAGAGAGTTTGAGTTGCTCAAGCAATCTCAAAATCAAAATATCATCAACAACCTTTCCTTGAGCCTTCTCCTTCCTTTTATAAGATGAGAATGTGCAAAACCCTAAACCACCTCAAATGAATTAACCCCTTTCACATGGGATCCTCCTTCTAGAACTGCGCTCGGTCTTCAAAGTGGTTCAATGTATCTGTTCTTCTTAGTGATTTTGTCCTGTTGACCTGGTCAAGTGGCTCAATCTTGTTCACACACAAGTGGCTTTTATTAAGAAATCCCTAATTTGTCTCTGTTCACATTGGGCATTGATTTATTTTTATGTTTTAGGATTTTTTCATGTCCTCCTTTACATTTTATTCATCAATAAATAAAATTAAAACAAATAGAAATATTCCTATTAGCTTGGGCTAATTATGAATATTACAGTCCTCCCCTCCCAAATGTTGCTTGTCCTCAAACAGCTACAAGGATAGAATTGAAGGATGTCCCCTCCTCCTATTGTAGCATCCACATTTGATGATCTCCTCCAACTAATGAGATGTTGTGTCAACAATGAATCTCCATATTGCCTCTCCCAAGCATGTAAATTAGTTGAATAGCTATCATCATGAATAAGTAGAGTACTCAAGAAGGCAATAAGGTGCTGCTTAGAGGCTCCCTTGAGGAATGGGATCTGAAATGTATTGGGAAACAACATTCCCATTTGGATCCTCCATCCCCAAGCAATCATCCACACAAAATGAGTCACCTCACAACATGGCAACTCCTGAAAATATTCCTCCACCTTGAGCTACCACAAAATAGGTGGGCTGAAAATCTGCATATGGTAGACAAGATAGCCTAACCCACGCTGTCCTCCTCTCCACTTAAGATAAGTGTAGAGTGCAAACTGAACTTGGGCTGCAAGGATATTGCCCTCAAGTGGCATCATGAAGAGTAGATCTGCAAAGATACTCTCTCCAACGCTGTAAAACCAATTAGCCCAAAATGTTTCATATGTGATGGATAGAAGAGTATCATCATAAGGTATCCCATATCACACATGGCTCACCTCCAAGAGGAACAAGTGTTTGGTCATGGTGGCCACAAATCTTCCCATGTTCCCATTAGAACATGCACTGCAGAAAATGTGGGAACCTACTTCCCAAAAGGACACATCCAAACCATGTGCCTCACTCAACATCATGTCTCCCATCAAGATAAAAGCAATATCAGAAAATGAGAACATGATTATCACCATCATGAAGGAAATACTGAAGGTCCCATGTGATGCAAGAGAGTACCAACAGTTCCCCAAGTCTTCACAGCACAGTTGTACATATTGTTGCTTTAGAAGAATACATGGCAAATTGTTTCTTGTTACATGGTTAATCATATAAATCAAATGAACATACATGTAAGGAAAACATCTTTGCCCAAGGCCACATAAGAGATGGCTGTCTCCATCATATAATTTGGCCCAATGTAGATCATGGAGCTCAATGAATAGCTTGCCCTCTTGTGGAGCAATGCACTGCCAAAAGATGGTAAGAGGATGCAAGCAAAAGCTCTCACCATATGTTGGAAGCAAGAAGATACATGGACCCATGAATGAATCCTCAATAATAGTTTCACATACTCCCATGAAGGGGAATGAACCAAGTGTTGCATGAAATTCCTTCTCCTCATGCTTGGAAACCCAAGTCAAGGAAAGCACACCACACTAATAGATGTCTCCATCTACCACTTCATCTTCTTCACCTCCTCTTTTCTCACCAAGTGCATGGAATTAGAAGTGATCCTGGGAATACTCCATCAATAAACCCCAGCTCCAAAGTGACAACGTTGTTGGCCTATGAAAATAGGCTCCCATCAACATATAGCTCCAATATTTGACATGCGGAATGTCAAAGGCATATCCCATAATGCTGCTACATATGAGAATTCCTCCCCATGAAGAAGGTCATTATTGAACATCTAAGGCCAAGGAGTAACCCCTTTGAACTATGATAGTGCCATCTTCTACTCCTGCAACATCATGAAAACTATGAGAGAAAATCTGCCCTTGCTCTCTCAAGAACATCCCAAGTAACAAAAAGTTTTGTTGCCTCCTCATACTTCCATCATCCAAATCATGTAGTGACAACATGGTATTTGACATGAAGGATGTTATGCCAACACAATGTGCCCATACTCTTTGCTGCCCCATGATGCAATTATTCTGCCACATACCCTTAGAAAGAGAGTGATGACCAAACCCTTTCAAGAGCAACCAACATAGCCAAGCCTCCTGCTGCCCAGTGTCATAGATCTGCAAGTAGCTCTCCAGCTTCTTGCTCTTCATCCACATCCACTCAACCACTTGTGGATGTCTCCTTCCACCCTTCATCCTGGTCCTCCTCCCATGAGGGCTACCAACATCCTAAATCAAATTCCTGCATTTCATGGGATCTTGAAATGCAATCTTCTCGACGATCAATTTGACCCTATGAGGACCCAAATAGGTGGTAGGAGAAAACCTCCCATCATGATGTGCATGGCTCAAGAAATGTCCAACATAGTCATGAGAGATGTTATCCATCCGAAGATGTCCCCCATCTACTATCTGCTCGTGTGAGAAGGGAAGATCCTCCTCAAACTGTTGAAGAACTTTGCAGTCCATGATGTGATGAAGTGCACCTCCAATGAATTCTTCCCATGAGGTCTTCTCCTCATGCATGGCCTCCCAAAACCAAAGGGGACTTAGATTTGCTACAAGTAGAAGTTTCTCTTTGAGCAAAGGTGTGCTCATTGAGAAAGGGTCATCTAGAAGGGAGAAAGGGTTTCTCACTTCAAGATATCTACCATCCATCATTCCACCCTCTATTGCTTCATGAATGAAGCTTCCTGTGAATGCTCCAATGAGGAATGGTTCCTCTCTTCTTCCTCACTGCTTTGGCACAGTGGAGTGCAACTCTGTCGCTCAAAATCAACAACATGCAAAGATGTATATCTCTTCATACAATGTGCTGAAATGACAATAGATGGATTTTTAATCATACCTCGGTGAGAGGTCGAAGCAAGAGCTTCTTCTGAAACTATGTAGTCTTCCTTTATTAATGAACATGAAGGCTACTCTTCCAAGGTTTTTCCAGCACTGGTACAAGTCTCCACCCTCTCAATCTCCTTGAGATCTTCTTCAATACCCTTTAGGGTCTGGAAAAGAAGCAGGGAGGTCTCCTCTTTTGTCATTCTCCCAAGTGGTGGAGCCATGCTCTTGTTTCTTCTGTACAATGCGTCTTCTTTGTGAGGGTGGGAAGTGCATGCATCTTCCTCTCCTTCTTGAAACCTTCTGTAGGTCTCACTGCAACTTTCTTCTCCTTGAAACCCACTACGAGTCTCGGTGCATCTTCTTTCTCTCTTCTGATTTAACTCTTTGGAGAGGCCCTTGTTAGATCTGAACACTGATGAGAGTAATAATCCTCTCCATTATTATGATATTTTTTTCTTCTCATCACTTCTCTGATAGATTGATCTCACAGGCTGTGCCAGAGATCATGCTCTGATACCACTGTAATGTTCCCAAAATGGATTTCTCAACAAGACATGCCTAAAAAACGAATTTTTCAGGGATGTGTGCTTCATATATCATAAAATGTGTTTAAAAACACTCAGAAATCAATTCCAAGTACTGCAACAACCTTTACTTAGCTTTTATTCTAAAAAAGGTGAGGAAAAGCAGCTTTTCATGCCATAAAATGATTGTATTCATAAATTTGAGTAAAAATAAGGGTCATGGCTCTAGGATATGTTATATTAGGTCAATAGGGATTCACATGCCAAATTTCAGGAAAAAAAAATGTGTTTTTCTATGTTAAACAGATCCTCCATTCCTGACTAGGCTTAAAATTGCCGATTTCCCATGACTTGGAGTATGCAGAAATTTGCTGAAGCTTAGAGAGCGTATTTTATAAAATTTTTGGTGATTTTATGCAGAGATAATAGTATTACAAGCTGAGAATATGATTCAAATATCTTACATTATAAAATACAGATCTATACTTGAAGAAAAGGTCTAAAACCCAAGCTTTATGACACAAGAAGTAGAGGATGAGCCAGACAGCATAATTTTCAGAAATATGAAGCATTTTTTCATTAAGTTTCAGATATATAACAGATTAGAGTAAAACATGATAGATCTAAATGGGATCTATATGCAAAAATGAGTTTTAAGTACTTTCCCCTTGGGGATCTTAGCTTATAATGAAGGACAATGAATAGATCTGAGATCTACACCATGGATCTTCATTAAACTTCAGAAATTTCTAAAGAATAAGTCACACAACATATCAGATCTGAAATAAGACATGGATTGGATGGCCAATCCACGGATCACCTCAATGAAGGAAAGGAACCCTTTCACCAGACATCTCTCCTCCAAACTGCTAGCAAATAAACACTGGTACTCTGCCTACAAAATAACATAGTTTCTGAAGCTAACTACGCTGATGAAGTGATTCACACTTTGGTCTCATGCCAAGATGAAATTCTGAAGCTCTAAGTAGCTATTTCACTCCTGCCAATGGTTTAGATGACTTCCCCATTGAAAAGATGCAATAGAATTCTTTAGATCTGAATAGATATGATTCCAATTGCTACAGATCTCTGAAAAATGAAGCCCTAATTAGGATTTACGCTATCAAGGGAGGTGAAGCTTGGCCAAAATGCCAGATAGGGGATCAATGCAGCACAATCTCCTGGAAGAGACCCTCAAGGAAGGAAGAGGAATTCCTAAACAGGAAATTCCTCTCTCTTAGATAAACAGCCAAGAGAGTTTGAGTTGCTCAAGCAATCTCAAAATCGAAATATCATCAACAAAATTTTCCTTGAGCCTTCTCCTTCCTTTTATAAGATGAGGATGTGCAAAACGCTAAACCACCTCAAATGAATTAACCCCTTTCACATGGGATCCTCCTTCTAGAACTGCGCTAGGTCTTCAAAGTGGTTCAATGTATCCGGTCTACTTAGTGATTTGGTCCTATGGACCCAGTCAAGTGGCTCAATCCTATTCACACAAAAGTGGCTTTTATTAAGAAAGCCCTGATTTGTCTATGTTCACACTAGGCATTGATTTATTTTTATGTTTTAGGAGTTTTTCATGTCCTCCTTTACATTTTATTCATCAATAAATAAAATTAAAACAAAATGAAATATTCCTATTAGCTTGGGCTAATTAGGAATATTACACAGGGGAGGCACCATCAATGATTGGGACCAAATGAAAACATCTTTCCTTAAAAAATATCAAGATTATTGCCGAACTAGAGAATTCAAATATGAAAATTTTCAAATGGTAGCCAAGCCTAGCGAGACTATGGAAGAATATGTAGAACGTTTCCAATATAATCTGCAAAGGTCTCCTTATACAAATATTCTTGATAATGTTTTAAAAACCATGCTGATTAGAGGTATGAAAGACCAATGGGTAGAGACATTAAATATAATGGGTAAAGGTGACATTTATCAAGAAATCTATAACAATATTATAGATTTGTGCATTAAGTGTTCCAGGGGCAGTACAAGGCTGAAACCAATTGGATGGGATGCAAGCTCCAGAGATAGCAAAGCCTCAGGAGACAACATTACACGAAGTGAAATTGGCAATCTGTTGGAGGATTTCAAGACTTATATCTTGGGGACCCTGACAACACAATTGGATGTCATGCAAGCTAAGAAAAATCAGGCCATAGGAGAATAGAATTTGGCTATTTCTACCCTCGTTGTAGACAGAAGCACAGTCATAAAGAATGCCCCCTAGATACGATATGAACATGTGCCATATGCACTAAAGAGCACGCCATAGAAAGCTTCCCATCACTCCCAAGACTGAAAGAAGTTTTCAAGGAAGCAGAAGAAGAAATGGAACCACTATATCTATTGAACCAGCATTGCCAATGGCAAGCACGTTAGATAGGTATGCCTACCATTCCATATTTTTTTTTCCTTCCTCGCAATATAATTCTCAGCAATATTCAGGGGCAGCATGGCAGAATCAGCCACATTTTTTGTCACCTCAAGCATTTCTTATGCCACCATGGCCCAATCAGTCAAAGCCAAATAATAATTGGCCAAATTTCCCTTATCCACCACCATTTTGGCAAAACAACCCTTATCCCTCCCAATGGTCCCCTTCCACCTCACAAAATCATAACCGGCAATCAAATTGGCAAAGATCTACAAACCAGCCTATAGGGACCACTCCTCTATCTCAACAAAATTTACCAGCACCTTACATGTTGCAGCAGAATCCTCAATCTAATATACAACCACAGCTTCCAGCTCAACCTAACCCAATTCCAAATAACAGACCGGTCCAATCAATACAAATCATTGAGGGTTTGGACCCTGAAGATAAGTTGAAAGAATGTAACGAGATTAAGTTGAGATCTGGATGCATAATCACTCTAGATAAGGATAAATATTTGCAACCAGAATAACCGCACACAAATAAGCCTCTGAATGTAGATGATCAAGAAATAAAACAAGGGGAAGATACAGTCAAACAAAAAAATCCTGAACAAATCATAGCCACTTCCCCCCCATTCCTAGAAATATTGTTGATACCATGCTTGATTGAACCTCTTGACTTTGATCTTCTGGGTGAGATTAAGAATATTTGTATAAAAATCCCTCTCCTCCAGGCCATCCAAGACATTCCAATATATGCCAAAACTATGAAACAATTGTGTATAAAGAAGTCTGTGAGGAAAACAAAAACAACCCCTACTGTCCATGTTGTCGGGACTTCGTCTGATTTATTACTAGGCAAAGAGAATCCTGTAAAGTATGAAGATCCTAGAAACCCTATTGTCACAGTCTAGATTAACAGTCGTTCTTTTCCCAATGCTTTAGTCGACTTAGGGGTAGTGACTAATATTATCACAACTACAACTTGCAACATTCTTGGTATCACATCCTTGGAACCAACAACTACCTTACCGAAACTAGCTAACTGCTCAGTCATTATACCAGAGGGAACATTACAGGATGTGATGGTCTCTATTGACACTTGGGAATACCCAAAATATTTCTTTATTATTAATCCTAGGAACTAGCTAGATGGACATTCCTTAATATTAGAAAGGCCTTGGCTAGCAATTGTTGATGCTCATATCAGCTGCCAGACAGGTAGTATGACTATAACCAAGGAGAATGATGTCAAAAATCTAGCTTTATACCCTCCTCCTCAGCCAAGCTTGACTATCATGAAAACCAGGAAGCAACCTGCAACATACTTAACAGAAAATATTTGGTCACCATTGAATATGGTAGATGTCCTTGAATTCAAAAACCAAATTGAAGATGATGTCATCAATACTTTTATCAATCATCCTACCACAATATTAAGTTCGAAATGTCACATGATTAAAGCATCCCTTCACAACGAAATTGAAGAAGATCCTCTGAGAGATATCCATGATTAAACAATACCAACAACCACTGTTTATAGTAGCAAACCTATCGAAATTGAGCCAGGGAAGATCCTGGACATTAACAGTAATATAAGTAATGACCAAGAACAAAAACTTATTCAAGTCCTTAGGAAAAATAAAGGGGCTTTCGCTTGGGATTACTTAGATATGAAAGGGATTGACCCTTAGCTATGCATGCATCATATATACACTGAAAAGGATGCAAAAACCATTCGACAACCTCAACATATATTAAATCCTCATCTAAAATATATTGTTAAAGAAGAGCTTCAAAAACTGTTAAATGTGAATTTTATCTATCCTATATCTGACAGTAAATGGTTTTCTCCATTATTTGTGGTTCCAAAAAGGAATGGGAAATGGCGAATATGCATTGAATATAGAGAAATTAACAAGGCAACGCAAAAATACCACTTTCCCCTTCCATTTATTGATCAGGTCCTAGATACACTGGTAGGGAAGAAATTTTTCTCTTTCCTAGATGGCTTCAGTGGCTACAACCAAATTCAAATTGCTCCTGAAGACCAAGATAAGACCAACTTTACCTGTCCGTGGGGAACATTCGCCTACAGGGTATTACCTTTTGAATTGTGTAATGCACTTACCACATTCCAAAGAGACATACTCAGTATTTTTGCAGACTTGATAAATGAAGGATTGGAAGTATACATGGATGATTTCACACCTTATGGAGATGACTTTGAACAAGCATTAAAAACTTTGGAAAAAGTTCTAGAATGGTGTATTGCTTCCATCCTATGTTTAAGTCATGAAAACTTCCATATGATGATGACAGAAGGCCTGATCTTGGGTCATTAAATTTCAATAGCTAGAATTCAGGTAGATCCAGAAAAAATACAGGTAATTCTTTTACTAGCTAATCCCTTCATTCAAATAGAGGTACGCAATTTTCTGTGATTTGCTAGATACTATCGTAGATTTATCAAGAATTTTTCACAGATTATTGCACCATTATATGCCTTAACAGGAAATAGTGATTTCATATGGACTGAAAAATGTGATACTGTCTTTACAGATTTAAAACGGCTAGTATCTTTAACACCAGTATTACGAGGTCCGAACTGGGATATACCATTCCAGATTTCATTAGATGCATCAAACAAAGCCATTGGAGTAGTTCTTGGCCAAAAAGAAGACAAGAAACCCTACACTATATATTACATTAGCAAGAACTTAACCCCTATTGAATTGAATTATACAATAAAAGAGAAGGAGTTTTTAGATGTTATTTATGCTATTAACGAATTCAGACAATATATAACTGGATACCCTGTAATTCTATATACGTATCACTCTGATATTAAATATTTAGCGAATAAACCCATTACGAATGGAAGAGTGACACGTTGGTTGCTAATTTTGCAGGAATTTGATGTAACTATAAGGGATCGACCAGGGAAGGAAAAACTTGTGGTAGATTTCCTCTCCCGAGTGCCAAGAACGGATGATATAGTGTCAATAGAGGATCAGTTTCTAGAAAAACACTTTTTTGCTGTAACTGTGAAAACACCATGGTACATAGATGTGGTGAATTATTTAGTAGTGGGAAAACTGCCTAAACACCTGACACCCAGAGAAAGGAAATCAATAGTACAACATAGCTCTCGGTTCTCCTGGGTTGGAGGATACATTTTTCACACAGGGGCCGATATGCACATCTGCAGGTGTATCAGGGAAGATGAAATTTATGATATCTTAAAAGCCTGCCACGATGGACTTTGCAGTGGAAATTTTGTAGACCGTAGAACTAGACACAAAATTTTACAAATGGGATACTACTGGCCCACGATTTTTAAATATGCTAAGAAATTTTTCCAGGCCTGCAATAGTTGTCAACGGATGGGTCACCCTGGTGAATCTGATGAGATGCCCCTGCATCCATAGCTAGTCATAGAACCTTTTGAGCATTGGGCATTAGATTTTGTTGGGCCAATAAACCCATCATCCAACCAAAAATCATATATATTGGTTGCAACAGAATACATAACTAAGTGGGTGGAAGCAGTAGCATTACCTAGAGCCACAGAAGAAACCGTGATAACCTTTCTTTTCAAAAATTTTGTACGATAAGGGTTACCCAGAGAAGGAATCACTGATGGAGGGCCGCAATTTGTAGGCCACAATATTGCTGCTACACTAAAAAATCATCATGTTATTCACAGAATTACCTCTCCATATCATCTGCAAGCAAACAAACAGATAGAAAGCACCAACAATGTAATTGAAGCTATTCTAAGGAAGAAAGTCTCATCGCACAGACGAGACTGGGCTACTCGACTGCCAGAAGCCTTGTGGGCATATCGCACAACTTAGAGGAATACTACTGGATACTTCCCATATCAACTGGTATTTGGTAAGGAACCTATTTTTCCCATAGATTTTGAGATACAAACACTAAGGATAGCCTAGGAAGTGGGACTGGATTTAACTGAAGCCCAGACTAATAGATTACAACAAATAAATGAATGAGATGAAATCTAACTTTCAGCTCTGCAGCATACTGCACTCATTCAACAAAAAAGAGCCAAATGGCATGATTCTCTAATCAAGAAAAAGACATTTCATGAGGGAGACTGGGCACTTCTCCACAATTTCAAGTTTCAAGACTCTTCTAGCAAACTGCAGACTAGGTTGTTAGGTCCGTATGAAATAAAGGAAGTACATGACAATGGCACTCTTACATTAACCACCATTGATGGGTCTGATTGTTACTTTAAAGCAAATGGGAATCGAGTGCGCCTATACTAAAGACCACTTACAAGAGAATATTTTTGTTAACAGATATGCAAAGACTCCACCATGCAAGTTTTAGCTGCAGAAGATAATCCTTCTGCAGCTTCATCTTTATAGAAATTAATTTTTTTTCTTTTGTAAATAAGATTGTCGATTTAATTTTTTTTTTCCTGTTTTGTTGTTCCCTCTTCAGAACAACACTTTTTCGATTTTGTTTTTCGCTCTTCGGAACAAAAATTTTTGATTTTGTTGTTCCCTCTTTGGAACAACACCTTTTTATTTTGTTGTTCCCTTTTCAGAACAACACCTTTTGATTTTGTTGTTCCCTCTTCGGAACAACACTTTTTGATTTTGTTGTTCCCTTTTTGGAATAGCATCTTTTTTATTTTGTTGTTCCCTCTTCGAAAAAACACCTTTTTATTTTGTTGTTCCCTCTTCAGAACAACACCTTTTTGATTTTTCCATTCCCTCTTCGGAACAGTACCTGTTGATTTTTTTGTTCCCTCTTTGGAACAACACTTTTGATTTTGTTGTTCCCTCTTAAGAACAACACTCTCTTTTGTTTTTTTTTTCTTGCATTTTTTGTGTGTTTTGAACATCACCCTTGTTATATATTTCTCAAACACTTCTAGCTCATTTCTTTTCAGCCTCATTCCTTTTATGGCCTGCAATAAAGTACCTTCATGTGGACAAAGAATTATGGATTTTAGTAAGGCAGGTGACTATTTTTAACATTATGATCTTTGAAAAGGACAACTTCTTGATGACAAGCTTAAAACAACTGAAAGGGATGCAATTATTTATATTTTACTTTACGGTACTAACTTCTACTATATATGATACTGATTGATCATCTTTACCATGCTGGTTCTACTTTTCCTGGTTATAATTCTCTCTATATATTATCAATGGGATTATCGGTATAATTTTTCTTATTATTGATATGTTTCAACTTCTTACACCATCCCTACTCTTAAGGAGTACTAAGCCTCCCTCTATTTATCATAAAAATATGTAATGACAACTAATCTATAGATAGAGGATAGGGGATCTCATTAAGAGCTAGCCTACCATGTTCATAAGGATGTAGCAATGTGACATTCCAACTATGGCCACCACACCAGGGTTATGATCCATTGGATGGCTAAAATATCCTTGGAATAGGAGGTATCATCACGGGCTGGCCTGCTCACTTTTGCAACTTCCCAGTGAATGGCAGTGTGGTTATCTGGTTACCATGCTAGCACACTGGTCTCTTCTGCAAGAATAGCAATAAAATTTTTCAATTATAAATTGAGGATCTTGGCTCACATGGGTTAAAAAGAAACTCTGTCGAGGCTATGGATGCCTGTGGGCAACATAAGCTCTGCTTATGGTATTGAAGTTCCATTTCCACAATTAATAGCTCTTATAATACCCTCTTCCCATTTATCTTTCTTTTTGAGAAGATTATTTCCTCTAAATACTTCCCTACCTTGAACCTTTATGCATGCGTTTATGTTTTTACTCAATCATATCATACACAATCAGAATATCGTAAGTAAAGTATTTTTTACATATTGTTGTTCCCTTTCCTATCACTTAACTTATCATCAACTAAAGCTTCTTGTCTCTTATCATTCATTATCATTATACCCCATGCTTTTATTCTATCCATATTGTCCCGTCATTCATCTACGTACACTGACCCATTTATGGCTGTACTCTTTATCCTGTCGCCGAAATAACCATTTCCTATCTAATCGGTCGAACGCGACCTCTCATTTCAGAGGGGGAGAAGACTTCTGTTATGTGTATGCTGTCACTATTTCATTATCTAACATGATATCCCATGATTATGTGCCATGTGAAAATTTAACAACATCAGCTATACTTTGTTTTCTTTCAAAAAACATGTTGTTCTATTGCTCTATGTATCGTTGTGTTGTTGTGCTTTTCAATACTGTTGTGTTTTTCAAAGTTCCTATTCTTTTCGGCATTTCTATGCTTTTAAATATTGTTGTGTTTTTCAAAATTTGCTGTTATTTTCGGCATTTCTGTGCTTTTGAGTATTGTCGTGCTTTTCAGAATTGCTGAATCTTCCCATTACATCCATCCTTTGCAAAAATAAGAAGAATTTGGATACTATGGGTGGTAAGACAGTGCGTCGTGAACCATTAGTATTAGAAGTCTCTGACAAAGCAAGAGAAATTCTGATTCGGGCAAGATGGATATCCTATCTTACAAGGTTTCAGCCCTCAAATGAGGAAATTGCTATTGAGTTTCTACAGAATTTGCAGAATAGGGAATCCATGGTAAAAGGAAGAAGGATTACAGTTACAGACGCTGTAATAACTGAGGTAACTGGGATACCGGAAGAAGGCACCACATGGGCACAAAAACATGTATCGATACACGACACGGTGGAAAAATTCAAAGACGAAGGCGAACAACTGGTCAGAAAGGGAAAAGGCATTCAACCATCTTCTCTCACAGAACCATGGAGGGAATTAACAAGTTTCATCCAAAAATACATTACCTGTGATGGACGCCGTGATGTTGTAAGGCCGTGACAACTCAAACTTATAGCTGTTCTAAAGAAAAAACTTAATGTTAATTTTCCATCTCTTTTAAATTCTTTATTGCATGATACTGCTACTAGAATAAGATGGGTTGGACACCTTGAAACGGTGGTAAGTCACCATGAACTGATTAGAATGATCATTAGTCATAGCCTAGTCCAAAATGACTTGAATTGGGAATCTTTCATCATGGCTCTCAAAAGCATACAGAACCCTGTAATTCAATATCTCGCAATTGCAGAAGCAAGTTAGAAAAACCCCGTCTCAAAAAGAAAAAAGGATTGCCCATCCAAGGGTCGAACCTCACAAATGTAGGAGGTCTATAAGAATCGAATTAGCCCAGAGAATGACTGTAAATTTACGAGACGAAAGCAATCAACCTGCATAGACATCCAACCCAGTTAGGGTAGGGGATTCTGAGTCTGAATAAGAGACACCAGGTTCAGAGGAAGAGCTAGAAGAAGAAGCTGGGTTAGAACAAGAACAAGAAGAAGAGCCCAAGGAAGAGGCTGAGCTAGAATCAGAGCCCGAAGAACAAGAACAAGGGCAAGAACAAGATTATGAATTGGAAGTTGAAACTAGATTAGTTTTTGAGGCAGGAATAGCTGAGGTCCTAGCAAATCTCGATGTATACAGGAAACGTGGAAGACCATTTGACCCTAGCACATTGGAAACACAAGCACCGAAGAATTCCGGACACATAGAAACTCCTCCATCACAAGAGGCTACAAATATAGAAATTGTACAAGAATCTGATAACTAGTCTAGTGATACAATTTTGTTAAGCTAGGAGGACCCATAGAAGTTTGTATATATAAAAATTGGTCATGAATCTGACAATCAATCGGGTAATATAGTTCCTTTAGAACACAGCCTTGAGGGCCAACAAGCAGCCTTAGAAACAATTGATAAACCTATTAAGGGTACAGATGCCACTCGAAAGAACCTAGGGGCCAAGGAAAGACTTAAGAAGTTGCAACAACAGTACTGGAACCTCCAAAAGATAGTTAAAAGGTTATGACGAAAAATAAAGAAATGGAAAACACGGAGCACCGCTCCTGAGGTGACTCTTGTAACAACACAAACACTAAAATGTGAATCAGTGGGGATTCAAACAAAACTCGTTTCCACTAGAGAAATTTCCACCCAGATTGATTTGCATGAGAATGTGGTAAATGTAGCTGTTCAAACGAAGGGTTGGTCCTCCCACAATAAGAAAATACAAATTGAAAAGGTACTCTTTCACAGTATTGGCACCCAAACAGAGAATAAATCTGAGGATTCATCGTTAAAGAAGGACCCTATTGTCTTAAAGCTTCAGGAAGAATTAACGCAAGCCTAGCTTGCTCTAGAACAACATCAACAACCGATAGTATCCCTGCAAAAATACCAAGAATTACAAAAACAATTGAGAGGATTAGCTCTAGCAGAGAATGAGGCTTTTGATAAGGCTAGACAGGAAGAAGAAAAAATGAATAGAATGAAAACTCAGTTTAACAGAGTTAGGAATCAATTAAACACCATTTGTTCATTGTATTCAGATATCTTGGCTTGTCTATCTCCTACTACATACTATGCCTTGTTTTTATTAAAACTATATTTATTGTTAAAAGTCAAAGCTGTTAGAGCCGACAAGAAAATTGAGCTAAAGACGATGGGAGATTTTATAAATTGCTACAAGATGCATGCAGTAAAGGTCTAAAGGCTTCTTTGTGAATTTTATTTACATAATCTCATATTAGATAAAGAAGTGGATGTGAATCCTAGCCCTTTTATTAGAGATGTTCAATTCCAGGCTTTTATTTATTTTGAAGTCAACCAACTCAAGTGGTTGAAAGCTTATATTTTGTTCCAAATACAATAACACGGCCTGCATATTTGGGTAAGAATTGAACCTACTCATCCTCTACAAGTATTTGCTAAGCATAAAGCACTAATGACACAAGAAGGTGTGACCAAGAGTTTAGAGCCCATACATAAGGAACTTGTGCTGGAACGAACAACATATTTTCTCTCCATTCAAGAAAGATCCCTAGTTGCATCCAAAATGAGATGGATGGTTTTGAGAAACAGTGCTAAAGATAGAGAACCATTTAATTATGGGAATTTCAAAACTGCTGCAAGAAAATTAATCCCACACGACAACTTTATCATGAGAGGAGGACCTTATTGGGTGGGATGTAGCTATAGATGCCCTGTTATTTGGTATCCTCCTGAAGGATATGATCCTGAATATGAGTTACCAGAAGGACAAGAAGCAACAGCCTTTGCACACTTGGCATGACATCATGGTCTCAGGCCTCTTACAGATAGACCTTCTCCAGCCTACTCTTTAACTTCTTTGCATCATAATTATTTATTTTTCATGAGGACATGAAAAAAGGTAAGCAGGGGAGTATGTTGAGCCTTACAATAGGTATGTATTTACTCTCAAATACTGTCCTTTTTCCTCTTCTTCATCCATTTTCGTGCTACAATATAATAATATCATGAATGGATTTTGATAAAAAATGAATGAAATAGTCTTGATATGGTTTAACCATCTAAACTAATTCCCATTGCCTTTATGATGAAAATAGCAAATAAAACAATAGTTGTCCCCAAAAAGGAACAACAGGATCTAATCCAGGGAAAGAAGGCATGGAAAAATCAGGAAACAAATCAGAGAAGAATGACTGACTATTTGGAATAACAATCTGTTGCAAATCCCTCAAGATCCCCTGATCTTGAGGGATCACATTTTCCTTTTCCTTAGTTATAAAAGAATGAGAAGAATCTGAAGACGGGGGGTGATATGATGATATAAGAGAAAGCGGAGAATGTAATTCTGAATGTATCATGTATTATCTTGTGTATCTTTCATTTATGTATCATTTGATAATGAACAGAACATAGCTCTGAAAGACAGACTTATATTCTAATGATTCTGATGATTAATAAATAGTTGCATTGATGTTCATTCGATTGTTCTGGAGTAACTAAGCAGTCTTCATTAGCGGCTGAGGGCCCGGTCTCTGTTGAATTTCGCTGCTATTCTTTGTTCTATACCTTTCCATTTACTTTAAGCATATTATGATTTTCTGCTTTACAGTGAATTTATTTTGATACTATTAGATTTCTGTATTTATTCCTCTGCGTGTGTGTTTCCACTTTATTAGTTGTTTGTTAAAAAAATTTGTTTTGTTTACTTAAAGCATAAACTGTTATTTCCATTACTTTCCTTGCATTCGATAGTTTAGATCCAACTGAAAGAGATTAGTTAATATTTCAGTGCTCTCGGTTGATTAAATTATTTGAATTAACAAATGAATCACAATTTTGGATTAAAATGCATAGATGAATTACTTTCTTCAAAGATTTATATTTATGATTGCATTTGTATTCAACGATTGGCTTTAGCATTAATCCTTGTATGGATAAGCTTGCACATACTGTGTACACACTTGAATTAAAAGCACTTACCCTAATTTATAATTAATGTGAGGCAATTAGAAGTTTTTAAAGACACCTTTCAGCACCGAACAACATAGAGCTCCAAAGAAACATGCTATGCCCTTTTATTTTGAAGACAAGAGGCATGAAGAGGGAGGAAACTTAGATCATGAGATTCTAAGTGAGTATCTTCTAGAATATAAGTCTCAACCTAGAGCTTTCAAGGAGAATCTAACTCTCCCACGGTTCATTCAGCTCAAAGAAGAAAGGAGACCTTGTAGCAATAGAAGAAAAGATGGCAATAGATTTCTGTTGTCTACCTTTGATGGGTCATGCACATGTACAACAAGGGCTTGGGAAATGAGGTTGGATGCATTTGTCCTGCTACATCGACTAGTAGAGAAATAAGATATTGAGATTGTGGTGCTGCACCTTGAGGGTGAAGCAAACATTTGGTGGTTCAACCATTTGAGTCATGCAAAAGTGACTACATATGCAGATTTTACTCAAATATTGATCAAGAAGTTTGACAAGAAGAAATCAGAGGAGAATAGGCCTTCACCACCACTTGTTGTAGGAGCACTTGCATCAGGAGAAATAACACTTGCAGCTTTGTAAAGTGGTCTTGATCTCTTGACATTTAGAGTCCCATGCACTATTCTGGAGATGCACGAGGAGGAAGAGACTTGTACCAGCACTGATGCAGCCATAGAAGAGAAACCATCATCATCAGCAGTTGGGGAAGCCACCACACTAGAGGAAGGAACCCTTGCAGCAATACAAGATGTTCCCAAGCTTTACCAAGGTATGCATAAGTTTCCACTTTCTATTATTTCAGCACATCTTATGGAGGATTGTGGAAATTTGTCATTGCATGACCAAGGGTGAAAGAATATTGCTAATTTGGAGCATCATACTTTCACTGTGGTGAGAAGCCTTGAGTTGTTCAAGGAGGGCATTAACAATCATCCTAGTGTAGCATTATTGAGTTGCACACAACTCTTGGGGTTCAAGTGTAGATTATTGGATGATGGGATGAGTATTGTCTTGAATAATACAATACAGAGCTATGTGTTCAACACTGAGCATGACCTTGAGATAGCAGATGCACCATTATGGAGATCAACATCGCTATCACTGAGCAGCAGTGATGATTTGGGGGCCCAACCATTATTCAAGCATTCCAATGACCTTTCTACATGTATAGCGGAGGATAGGCAGATGGGTGATGAAGGACATCTTATGATGGATAACATCTTCCATTATAATGATAGATACTTCTTGATGATCACTTCACATTTTGATGAGAAGTTTTTTCCTACACCTTATTTGGATCCTTATTGGATAAACTTGGTCATTGAGGAGTGGAGATCTCCAGGAGATTGCATTTCAATATCCCATGAAATGCAAAGACAAAAATCTGATTTTGGAGGATGGTACTCTCCACTGGAGGGATGCCACTTTTGGACATGATGATAGACACTCACCATTGGTCGGATGGGTGATGTTGATGTGCAAGAGTTTGGGAAGCCACTTGCATATTTATGACACTGGGCAGTAGGAGGCAAGAGTGCGTTGGTTACTCTTGAAATAGTTTGGTCATCATATGACACATTCTATTTCATAGGATAGGTTTGTGGATGGAACTTGGCATGGCACTTACATCATATGGAAGCAAGGAGTTTGGGTGCATTGTGTTGATATGAAATTCTTCATGTCAATCATCATATTTTCACCTCATGATCTGTACGATGGAGGTGTAAAGGGGCAGCAAGAGCTATTGTTGCTTTGGCTACTCTTGGGAGAGTATGGGCAGAATTTTTCCCATACTTGGCATGATTTTTCAAGAGAAGGGGATGGCACAATCAAAGTGAAAAGGGGGTACTCCTTAGCCTTGGAGGATCAGGAGGTACTTCCACTTTGGAAGGAATCTCCCATATACAACGAAATTATGATTGATGGCTTTGAAATGTGGTATTTCAAAGAGTGGAGCTATGATATGACAGGAGCCTTATTACAAAGGCGAACAATGCTGTCACTTGGGGGCTTGTGTTTGTTGATGTAGTGTCCCTTGGATCACTTCACAT
Organism: Pinus albicaulis; assembly: GCA_034641835.2. Taxonomy (NCBI): domain Eukaryota; kingdom Viridiplantae; phylum Streptophyta; class Pinopsida; order Pinales; family Pinaceae; genus Pinus; species Pinus albicaulis. The sequence goes on from CM076583.1 coordinate 840,890,752, forward strand.
ATGATGCACTTGATGGGAAAGAAGGAGATGAGAGTGATGGAGTAGTAGATGGAGACATCTATTACCATGATATGATCTTCTTGACTTGGATTCTCAAGCATAAGACGAAAGATCTACATGGAGCACATAGTTCATTCCTCTTCATGGGACTATGTCATACCACTATGGAGGGCTCATTCATGGATCTTATTATCATATTTCTCTCAGCATATGGTAAGAATTGTGTTTTTTCACTTATTTATTATCTAACAGAGTATTTTCATTCTCTTACCATCTCTATACAGTCCATTGCTCCACAAGAGGGCAAGCCTCTATTTGGGCTTCATGGTCATTTTGGAACCTACATCTATGATGGAGAGAGCCATTTCTTGTATCGCTTTGGGAAAGTGTTGTACTATTTCCTATATTCTCAATTGATATAAAATACCATTTACTATTTACTAGTAGATGAAGTAACATGCACAACTAGCAAACTATTTGAAGACAACTTGCCATATCATATTCTGAAACTGCAGTTGGTGAAACTGTGTTGTGACTACTTGAGAAACTATTGGTACTTTCTAGCACTATGTAAAGCCTTCAGTACTTCTCTCATTTGGTTTCCATATGATGATAGTGTCATATTCATTTTATATGGGATGACTTGGGTAAGAACAAAAGAGTGGGTCTTTGAGGATCCTATTTCTTTTTTTCTCCTTGAAGGCAACATTATTGCAACCCATATTCAGCAGTAGCTCTACACTTATCATAAGTGGAGAGAGAGATAGCATGGGATGGACATTTTGATCCATCATATTTAGCTATGCATCCCACCTTATTTGCAGGAGCCTAAGGTGGAGGAGATGTTTCAGGAGTTACCATGTTGGAGGGTGACTCACCTTTTGTGGATGATATCTTGGGGATGGAGGACTCACATGGAGATGATGATTCCCAATATATTTCAGATTCCATGCCTCATGAAGGCCTCTAGAACACATATATTTGTTTCCATGGATACCCTGCTTTTTCATGATGAAAGAAATTTGGATTTTCCACCAAAGGCATACTTACACACATGGGAGGAACAACTTGAGAACATATTGATGAGAAAGCATATTGTTCTTTTGGGGAACTTATCACTTGAGGATGCTGTGGGAGGAAGAGGAGAGGCTCCTCAGTTCTATCCTTGCAGTTTCCTTAGGACAAGAAAAATTTGGGAGGGGAGGACTCTAATATACCTAAATTAGCATGAAGCTAATTGGAATATTAATTTTTCTCTTAACATGTATTTAGATGAATAAATGGGTAGGGAGGCCCATAAATATCTTTAGTAGACATAAAATCCATCTCAATGAGAAAGGGGATAATATTCATAGCTGGATAAAGTACCTTCGTGTGTGAACAACAGCTAATGCATGTGGACAAGGTCAAGTTTGACCAAGTCAAAAAAGCTAGCATGCAGGGAGTGGATCATTAATAGAGATAACCCAGTGGGAATATGGATCAATTTAGATTGTTAGAATAAAGCCACCTTGAGTATGCAAGAAGGCATTTCATGGAGATCAAGTCAAGGTTGACCAAATCAAACAATGATGTTATGGAGGAGTGGCATTGATGATGGGACAACGCAGTTTTGGAGGGAGATTAACTGCATGATGATGGAAACCCTAATGAATGGGACCCAAGGTGAGAAGGCTCAAATTGTTTATAAGGAAGAGGATGGCATCCATATGGGGTTAGCTTATGATTATGATTTTCTAAATATATGGTATGTCTAGGCGTATACCTTTCTCTTTATGATCAGCTGAGATTGAATGTTGTTTAGCATTGGGTATTTATGATCGGGAATCCCACCTCTTCCATTAAGGAGCTCTTGGAGGAGTCTTGCACCACATTTTTGTTAGGATATTCCAACACATAGGAAATAGTTAAGAATAACTTATTCTAGTGTATAGTTAGGCAAAATGTGTTTCTTTACCCTATACATTTGTAACTTATAATCGGACGGTCACGATTTGTAGTGATCCGACGGTTATCTCTCACCTCGGTATTAATGGCACTTAATCTGTGGCTTAACACCCGATTGGTCCAAGATCTCTATTTAAATAGCATGGAGGGTCATTTTTTCCATTAACCGTTTATGAGAGAAACATATGTAGCTTTTCTTCTTATATTAATAAATTCTATGAAGTGGCCGCGTTGGCTCAGGGCGTGGAATGTTTCCCTCTTTGAGGGTTTTAACCATGTGATTATACTGGTGTACTGATTTGTGATCTATTTGTGAGCAGTGACCTTTGGTTCTTGATCTATTTAACTTACCCTGTAAATTCCTACATGGTATCGAAGCTATTTTGAGGGCTACGTCTGTTGTTGATCAAAATTCGAAGCTGGTTTGACTGCATGCAAATGCTGTTTTGTAGATCTACAATTTCTGAACATTTTTGTTGTTTGAGAACTACTCGGTTGTGTCCAGAGAATTTGTTACAGTGAGGAATGTGTCTCGTTTCATGCGAAAAGGTTTCTGGCTGCCCAAGTTATGTCAGTTTAGATTTGGAGGTATAAAGCATCTATTTTGCAGTTATATTTGTTAATAGTTCTACTGATTTCATTTTTTTATTATTTTTTCTGTATCAAGGTTTTATTTATTTGCTAGGTCTATACCCTCTTCTTTGTTTATTCTCTTTTCTATGTGCTCCGTTTGATCTCGACAAATTAGAAACAAGAAAAAGGGTTTTTTGTTGCTACGTATGCTCTTTCCCCGCGTCTTTGTGCGATCTCGAGAAATCGGAAATAGTGAAAAAAGTGATAGTTGCTGGTAAGACTAACCGAGAATCTAACATTCTACCATAAGGATTTGCATTTCATTTTTTTTTGCTCGTTTTTTGTGTTTTTTTGTGCAGGAAAAGGCATGCACACCGAATAATAATAATAATAATAATAATAAAACATGATCCTTTTACTATCTCACTTGGTGAGGGATTAGTTTATGAGAATAGAGGTCCTGGGTTCAGGTCTCCTTCTCAAGCTGATTTTGTAAAAAAAAATTGTTCAAAGGGGCGGATTTTTTTTAAAAAAAGCTGCACTTCTTCCTGTTCCCGTAACTATTCGACATCTACAACTCAGATTTTTCAAAAGGCATAACTTCTTCATCCGGAAGCCATTTTTCAAGATTTTTTTTTTTAAATGGCCTAATTTTTCGAGTTATTTCCATTGGAGCAGTTATTTTCAGCTTTTCTCAACTTCATTTAACAAAAAATAAATAAATAAATAAATAAATAAATAAAAATTAAAATAAAAATGGAAAGTGCATGCCCAGTTATTCTTAACACCACCAATTATTTCCAATGGCTACCTCACATGGTAGATATACTCAGAAGTAATTGGATTTATATAATAGCCACGGGACAAGAAACTAAACCTTCCAATGATGATAAAGTTCCTAAATAGGAAAATAGACAAGATCAAGCATGAGGGTTGATAGGAATGTCCATTGCTCAAGATCTTCGATTTCGCATCCTTGACATTGACACCCCTGATAAAGCCCTAGAAAAGATAAATAATGTTTTTTGCATTCAAAATAAAATCAGGGCCCACCAACTTGAAAACAAGTTGCTTACTTTGGACCCTAATAATTTCTCCTCTATTGAAGACTTTTTGTCCAAATTCAAGACCCTCAGACTTCTTTTAAAAGGGTGTAAGGTAAAAAAGGAAGATGGCAGCCTCATCTATTGAATTATTTCTAAGCTTGGCCCTACATACTCTGTATTTGTTTCCGCCTTCCATTCCACTAGAGAAGCCATCATTTCTTCAGGAACCACCTACAAGAATCCCTCTTTTGATGCCTTTTGTGATTCTTTGATAAGAGAACAAGAAATTTTTTTACACCTTGGTCTTATCACTGCTGGAAACGCTTCTAAGAAAAGCCTTGAAAGCCCTAGAAGCCCAACAACAACCATATCAAAAAGAACTTGCTAGCAGTATCCTAAAAACATGGTCCTAAAATCAAATAAGGGTTCTAAGCAATTTCACCCGCAAAACTGAAAAAAATCAAATCACCAAATAATAAGGCAAATCAAACAAAGGAAGAAGATAGATACAGACATCAACTTTGCAATCGTGATGGCCATATAGAGTCCAAATGTTTTAATTCTATGGAAGCCTTGTGGTTTCTATGAAGAAGCAGGACATCAATTTGGAGCACTCTTCACATTCATCCTCAGGAATGGCACTTTCTACTTGTGGTTGTCAAGCATCAAGATTTGGTTATGCATTAAATGTATCTTCTTCTTCTCATTATCATGAGTGGCTCATTGATTCTAGAGCTTCTTACCACATGGCCAAAAATAAAGCCATGTTTTCTTCTTTAAATGATTGTAACACCAAACATATTATGTTAGTGATGATTAATCTCTTAGTGTTGTAGGATATGGAACAATTCATCTAGATAATGGTCAGTTTAATGATGTACTATGTGTTCCTACCTTTTCATGCAACCTTCTATCTGTTTATCAGATAAATAATTTAGGTGAAGGGAAAATAGTAGAGTTCTCACCTCATGATGTTGCAATCAAGAACCTCAAATATCCTAGACATATTTTAGCTACTGGAATTGTTAATGATTCCAAAAGGTTGTATAAGTTTGAAAATTTTGGGTCTTCATTTCTTCCCTCTATTTCGTTGCTCATAATGATGATGTGAACAAACTTTGACATGAGAAATTTGGTCAGCTTCTAACCATTCTCTTCAAACTCTATGTAAGGAAAATATGTAGATGGTGGAACCTTTCAATGCTTACTGGGATGGTGTTTGCTCCAGATGTGTACTCGGAAAACATCATCAGGATAGTTTTGACAAGCGTGCCTCTTGGCATGCTTCAACCCCTTTGCAACTTGTGCACAGTGATTTATGTGGTCCACTTCCCGTTGTTTCTTTCTCTGGTTGCAATTACTTCTTAACTTTCATTGATGACTTTTCCAGATGCACTTAGGTATACTTCTTAAAACTCAAGAGTGAATTTTTTAACATGTTCTTGGCCTTTAAGGCCTTTGTTGAGAAACAATCTAGACATCAAATTCTTTAGTTAAGATCAGATAATGGAGGATAATATGTTAACAAAAAATTTATCAACTTCTGCACTGAGCATGGCATTCAATTGCAACATACTATTCCACATACTCTACAACAAAATGGGTGGTAGCTGGAAGAAGAATCGACCTTTAAAAGAAATGGATAATTGTGTGCTTCAATCGAAAGGACTTGGTCTAAATTTTTAAGTGTATTAACTGCAAATTACATAGTAAATCGCACTCTTACTAAGGTTTTAAAGAATATAACTCCCCAAAATAGGCTTGGAGCTCAATCAAACTAGATGTAAGTCACTTTCGTGTTTTTTGAAGTGATGCTTGGGCCCATATTCCAGATGCGAAACATAAAGCCTTAGAACCTAAGAGTGAAAAATGTATTTTTGTTGGATATTCTGAAGATATAAAAGGATATAGACTTCTTCAACCCAAATCCAAAAATATAATCATTAGAAGAGATGTAAATTTTGATGAAAATATATCGGCCTGCAAGCCTAGTTCGGCGGTTGTGCCGCCTTTAGCCTGCGAGCCTGATTCGACATATGTGCCACCTCTCTCTCTCTCTCTCTCTCTCTCTTCTATTTTTAATAGCATTCCTTCTAGTTTAGATGATGACAGCGAGGATGAAAATACTCCTCCAGCTTGTGAAATTGTTCCTTATACTCCACCGCTTCCAAGATGGGTCCGCTCTACTCGGGATGCAACAGGTTCTCTTGCAGGTGACCCTACCGATCGACGACGTACACGTTCTCAGTTCGAAAGAGCCTCTTCCTTATTGGCTCAAGTTCTAGAAAAAAATGATCCAAAAACCTTTGAATAAGCCTCCGGTCATCCAGGTTGGAATGAAGCTATGAATGAAGAGTATCATTCCTTATTGGCAAACAATACTTGGGATCTTTTTCCTCTTCCAAAAAGACGAAAACTTGTTAGATGCAGATGGGTTTACAAAACAAAGTTTGGACGAGATGGAAAAGTGGATAGACATAAAGCTCATCTTGTCGCTAAAGGTTTTTCACAAGTTGAAGGCATTGAATATACTAAAACCTTCTCCCTTGTTGCCAAAATGAATTCTATCTGCCTTGTTCTTTCCCTTGCTTCCTCCTTTAAATGGGAAGTCCATCAGATGGATGTTAAATCCGCCTTCTTACATGGATATTTGCATGAAGAAATCTACATGGAACAACCCCCTGGCTTTATCCAAAAAGATCGCAGCCTTGTCATACCTTAGAAGTCTGCCTATGGTGTCAAACAAGCTCTTCAGCTTGTTGAGTTTAAAAATGATAGTTTTTCTTCTTATAATGGCTTTCTAGGTGTCATTCTGACAACACTGTCTACACTAAGAAAGTGGGTAAGTCCTTCACCATCCTTGTTATTTATGTTGATGATCCTATCCTTACTAGTAGTGATCCCAACTATATAAACCATGTGAAGTCTAGCCTCAAAAAGATGTTTGAAATGATAGACTTAGGACACTTGCATTATTTCCTTTGTTTTCAAGTTTTGCAATCCAAAGAAGGTATTACCCTCTCTCAGTCCAAGTATGCATGTGATCTTCTACACCACTTTCACATGGAAGACTATAAGCCAACCCCTTCTCCCTTTCAGTATGGAATCAAGATTTCAGTCACTTGTACTACCCCTGAAGTTGATGCTACCTTATACCATCAACTTTTTGGTAAAATTATGTATCTAACCCATACCCATCCTGACCTTTGCTTTCCTTGTCAGTTTTCTTTTCTTGCTGTTCTCATGGCGGGCACCAACCTCATGAAAGTCATTGTAAAGAAGCTAAAAGAATACTTTGATATATTCGAGGTACAGTTCAGTTTGGGATTCATTACAGTGCAAGAGCATCTCCCTTGTTGATTGGTTTCATTGATTCTGATTGGGCTGGTGACCCTGATGATCGGAAGTCCACTACAGGATATGTATTCACTCTTGGTTCAGGACCTATTACTTGGTCTTGTAAGAAACAAACTTCCATCTCCCTTTCTTCAGCAGAAGTAGAGTATCATGGTGCAGTTAAAGCCAGCAAGGAATCCATGTGGATTCGTCAGATCCTGTCTAAATTTGGTCTCCATCAGCAGCATCCAACTACATTTTGGTGTGATAATTAGAGTGCCATTCAGCTATGTAAAGATCCAGTTTAGCATCAGCGTATGAAACACATTGAAATCCACATACACTTCATCAGAAATCTCATTCATGATCGTGTTCTTGAAGTGCAGTACTGTCCAACCAATGATCAGGTAGCCGATATCTTTACAAAGGCTCTCACAGAAGCGAAGTTTACCAAACTTCGATCCATGCTTGGAGTTCAAGAAAGTTGTCTTTAAGGGGGGATAGGCTCTAATGCCTCCTTCCTTCTCCTATTGTGTCACTTTTGTAAATCCTTCAATCCTATCCCAATTTTTTCTTAAGGGGGGATGTTAGGATATTTCAACACATAGGAAATAGCCTCCTTTTGTGTCACCTTTGTAAATCCTTCAATCCTATCCCATGTTTTTCTTAAAGGGGGATGTTAGGATATTCCAACACATAGGAAATAGTTAAGAATAACTTAGTCTAGTGTAGAGTTAGGTAAAGTGTGTTTCTTTACCATGTACATTTGTAACTTATAATCCGACGGTCATGATTTGTAGTGATCCAATGGTTATCTCTCACCTCGGTATTATCGGCACTTGATCCGTTGCTTAACACTCGATTGCTCTATGATCTCTATTTAAAGAGCATGGAGGGTCATTTGTCCAGTAACCGTTTATGAGAGAAACATATATAATTTTTCTTTTTATATTAATAAATCATGGTCAAATATCTCACATGGTCTGTGGCATGGTTCGTTTCCGTCTTGAGGGTTTTAACCACGTGATTATACCGGTGTACCGATTTCAGATCCGTTTGTGAGCGGTGACCTTTGGTTCTTGATCTACAGATCTTACCTTGTAAATTCATACAATTTTACACTATATTGATTAAGGCCAAGCTTCACCTTTATTTTAAAGTGTAAATCCTGTTGAGGGTTTGTTTTTTTTGTAAGATGCAGCAAGTGGAAACTAGATCTCTAGATCTAGGCCATTTCAGTGCTCATTTTCAGTGGAGGAGATTTATACTCCATTGGGAGGACAGTATTCAAGGAATTGAGCCTCATTTGTAGATCTTCGCATCAGGCCTACTACATTTTGATCCCTATAGCACATTATAAATCCAGATCTATGTAATTTCTAAAGGTGCAGTTGCATGGTGGTTCAACACACCATTTGGAGAGCTGATTTTCTAAGTGTTGGGGATCTGCCCTTGAATTTGGAGATATATTGGAGGAGGCTAATTTATTTCCTATGTCAGTTCAGCCACACTTTCTAGATCTGTAATTTTTTAGTAGATCCGTAGTCTTAGAGCTCATATCTACATCTTGTACTTGGTGTTTTGCTGAAAACCCCAAGGGGGTTCTTTATAGGAGCTTGTATAGTGCATGGATCTGATATAGATCTAACGTTTTATGCACATAGTAGCTCTAGATCTAACGTACAACCTACTACTATTTTATAGGTAATAAAATAACACTGTCAGGGTATTTCAGCTTTAATACATGGTTGCAACCCCTCTTTTGCATGATTTTTGGGCTATTATGGCTTGGGAGGCTTGTTTAACTCATCTATCATGATTTTTTTCTGATCTCCTTGTAGATTTGGTTGTTATAATGTCTAATATAATGGATCCATGGGCTGAATTTAAATTTAATAACACATATTTCTGAAAAATTTGTTATTAGGGCATTGTATTGCTGCATTCCCCATTTGGGAATATTACAGAGAAAGGGTGACTCAATAATGCTACCACATGGGAACGACCAAGGGGGGACCATAAGAACATGAGTAAATAAGGTTTAATCATGAAGAAAATAAACATATGAATTTAAAAATGAAAATAAAAAGTGGTGCTAGATTATGAGACACCCATATGAAGAGATTCTATTTTAATACGTGACAAAGTGAGACCTCATGGAAAAAATGGTTTCCCGAAGAAGTTTCAAATTACCAAAAATGAAGGAAGAGCCATCATAGAGCTTAGTGAGAGCTTTCCAATGTTTTATATAGTTAGTCAAATTGAGCTATGGTGAGTCTGTAATGGCCAAGGGAAAAAATAAGGGTTTTTCTTATAAAAGGGCTTCTTTCCCCCAATTCCAATTCATTTTTGCATTGTGCTATTGGTGAATTTAGAGAGGAGGAGAGAGATATAAATCATGGTGAGGTCGTAGCAGAAAAAATGATCTTTGGATTTTGGAATAAGTTAGTGGAGTGCCATTTTGTTCCAAGTGATCAAATACAAGATTCTAGCATCTGGCTTTACTGGCATGAGATACTATAGAGAATGATTATTAGAGGTAGGGGTATATCTGCCCCTAGTTTTGTATGTGTGGTTATAACATGTTATGAACATGTTGGATGTATTTATAATAATGGAATATGAATAATTTTATGGATTTTTTTATACAAATATAATTATACATGATATTTTGGAGTTTAAATTTGTTTATACGTTGTCTTCTTATGGGAAGAGTAGATGGATGCACTAGAATATAGGTAATGGTGTATTGTAGATCTAACATGGCATTTCATATATGATTTAAATGGAATAAATTTATGGCTTCACATACATGGTGTCATCATACCAAAGAGAGGCTTCGAATATAATGAAATAATGCTCATCATGAAGACATTTACGATGAACAAAAACGATGTCTAAGGGACTAGGTTGTTGAGGTTGGATGGAAAAAAGATTAATTGGATCATCCCTAGGGTGATATAGAGTGATATGGGACTCTATGAATTATTCTAAATGGGTAAGAGTAATGGTCCTAGAGTTGACACTACCATATGTGACAAGAGGGTTGGGAAGAATTACTTCTACTAGACTTTGAAAATTGGATTCCCCCTTAGCCAAACATTGAGTGGAAATGCAATAGCCACAAGGTGGATGTGGTTCAAATTCAAGGCTTCAAAATAAGGATAATGGAACCAATCATCATCACTAGATACATGGTTGCAACATCTACTATTGGAGACTGATGACCAATGGATTCAAGTTCCACTAATGATGAGACTGCAATGTTTTCAGAGAATGGTTCTAAAGAGGTACATTCATAAACTCCCAAGGAGTATAAGGAATTCGATCCCATGGATGATGATACATAGTTTTCTATCATTTCGACATCAGGAGGAGGAATCACTATCATGTTTTGAGCATCCTCTTTCCCTGGGGAGGAGGCAATACCAGGAGCCATGGGTAGAGAAGGAGAAGGGTCACTATGTGTGGTATCAAGTTCATCAAGAACATGAAGTGTGTCGTGAAAGATGTCAAGATGAGGACAATGATGAGACTGATTTCCATATGTATTGCACAAAATTCAAGGAAGGTTCGTGCGTAATGATTTATTCTTATTGGAAGACTTAGGCAAGGTGACTTGTATATTAGGGACATTAGGTTTGGGTTGAATGCTGATGTCTAAAACCATGCTCTCGATATGGGGAATATTAGGGAAATTGTTAGTGGCATGACCAAAAATTTCACACAAAGCACATGAGGTATTAGGCTTTGATTATTTTGCAGGAATGGTTGCTGCTTGAATTTCCTTGTCCTTGCCCCACTTTTTCTAGGATTTCCCCCCTTCACCGGATTTTGTTACAGTAAGAGTGAATTCCTCTTAAGGTTGTTGTGAAACTAAAGCAAACAAGGGGGTGTTAGAAATATTTTTTATGAAATTAAAATCCATGTAAGGTTTGAGGTAGTGAGGAGGAGTGTTTGCAGGAGGATCAATATACCAAATTGGGATCCCCAAAGTCATGTTAGGAAGACTCAACATAGCCATTACAAGAGTAGAAAAGGTTCACAGTGGTATGAATAAGAAATGCATGTAACTAAATGGATAATAACTTGGAGGAGTTCCTCATGAGCGAGGATGGGCCAGTGGAAATCGTCTTGAAGGAAAATCTCCCCGAGGAATTCTTCCTAAAGGAGTCGTTAAGTCTTGAGCAACATGTTTCTAGGAAGCTCACTATTGGGAAGATGTATAAAACTACTTGTCAATGGTTTTTTACGCTTGAAGCATTCAAACACTTAAAGTGTAGGCTTAGTGAAAAAGTGGTGATTGGCCATAATAAGCCCCAAGAAGCATGGGATTATTTATAGACTCTAGTGACAAAATTAGTGAAGGTAGGTGTGGGATTGGCTTCCACCATCGATGGAATGGAATTTTGAGGACAGATATGGGATTGACGGTCATAGTAAGTCAACTAATAATTCCATTATGGGGAAAAATTATCTTACAAAAGATAGAGGATGTGTCTACTTTCATAGTATACATGAAGCTAGAACCAATAAAGAGGTTATTATCAAGAGGGACATCGATAAATTTGATATTGATCATGACTTTCTTGCCAACAATAGCTAGGTGGAAATTCAGACATAAAACAAGAGGTTACTAGGGGTGACCATCCCCTACACAAATAGTGATGGTTTATGGTGACATGTTAGGGGGACCAAGTTTCTTCCAGACAGTGGAGGACATCAAAAAAGTGGATGCACCTTCATCAACTATACATTGTTGAAAAATGGTGTTTTTGATGGAGACTAGTATCTAAAAAGAAGTGGAGGAGAAAAGAGGAGAATGATTTTCTTTTTCAACATCAAAGAAGATCATAGGATCATCAGAAGGATCTACAACACCCAAAGTAGATAGCATATATTTCCATTAGGATGGGCACATTTGGAGGAATTCTATCATTGACATGGAAGTAGGAGACTCTGCCAATTCATATAGTATAATATAAGTGTGGGTGGCTTGAGAACTAACAACATTTCAATGTAATGGTCCTTTGATGATATTATTTTTGTTGGGCATTGGATAATCCAACATTCCCTGTGTCTTTTGTGATATGACTTAACTGCCTCTCCTAGATTTGTTAACTTTGGAGATGTGTTTGTTTACTAACACCTTTGGATTTTGGTGTAACGACAATCGTGATTCCAACAAGTGGTATCAGAGCCAAATATCTCGAGTTCAAATCACACCCGGCTCATGCTAGGGGGGGTATTTTTGGGCATTGGATAATACAACGCTTCCCATGTGTTTCGTGACATGGATTAACTTCCTCTCGTGGATTCGTTAACTCTGGCGATGCATTTTTTTACTAACACCTGCAGGTTTTGGTGTAACAGAAATAGTGATTCCAACAAGGTTAAACTTCTACCTTAGGCATAGGGATATGTAAGGTACCCTTTGGTGATGAAAGGGGTTGAGTGGAAAATTTGGGTTGAGGATTGGCCACTAAATTATCAGGAGAGTTGTCATATTGGCAAGACTGAGTTTGGAGGTTGTTATCTTCAAAATTCATCATGGGAATATGATAAGACCCATTCCATGGATACGAAGATGGAGGAGGTGGAGGATTCTAGCCAGCTTGGCCGACTACATATCCTTGGTGAGGGAATGGGTTGGTTAGCATGAAAAACTGCATAGAGGGAGGGATGGTTGGATATATAGGTTGTTTCCCCCTAGAGGTAGCTTCCTAATCTACCAATGCTTTACACATTTGAGGGAGAAGGGGACACTCATGAGTGTAATGGCCATAAGTCCCATAATAAGCACAAGGATGTTAGTCTCAAGAGCCTTGTTCTGCTTGGGTTTCCCACCTTGTTGATGGGTTGGAGGATTGTAATCATCACCATTATTGGAGTTAGGTTGTATACCTTTCTTTCCTTGATTTCCCTAAGATGGTTGATTTTGATTACATTTCCTTTTATTTCTCTGCTTGGGATTGGGGGAAATGATAGAAATTTTCTAAGCATACAATTGACTTTATGGAGGTTTTTAGTGTTGTGATAGAGATGGTCATGGCATGGAGGTTGAGGTGCTAATTTGTTTGGGGTTGGAGCACTAGGGCATGCATATGGATAATACGGGTTCATGGTAGCATTATGGTAATTAGGATGAGCAACAATTGGCCCTCGCATCAACATATGTGGATGGGAAAATGTATGTGATGTATGTGTACCATGGTAAGAGTTGAATCGTGAAGGATTAAGAGGAGGATAACTGTAAGTGGAACTGGTGCCCCCCTGAGGTGGGTAATAACTCATAGGAGGTTCAAAAAATGTTGATGGTTGAGGATAAGAAATGGATCCAATGATACCTTAGAAACATGAGATTCCCCTAGTGCAGATGAAGACCATACCTAGGAATATTGGGAAGGACGGTATAAACATAACCTGACTAGGCATATATCAGATCATATTGTAAGGCTATTTGGAGGGCTTGTTCCTTAGTTTGAGGGAAATGTGAGGCAATGTATTTACCAATGAGGGCTGGGAGAGTTCAAAAACACTATTCCATGTAGACATGCTCATGGAGTTCAAGATATTTACATAGAATCTTCCTTCTGTGATATTCTTTTACATGGTCAGAATGACGAGTGTGGAGTTTTTATGGAAAGAAGTCAAATTTTGGTATCGGTGTCATAAAAATGAGGTAATTGTAAATATTATAGGAAGGAATTAGCAAGTGTCACAAATTTGGAGTGAGATGAATTTGCGGTAGCTCCAGTTATAATGCATTGGAAAATTCATAGAAAAATGGAGTCCTCTTTGATAGAGTTGGAAGAGAACCACATATGAAATGAGCAAATGGGATTGGTATGATCTTCTCCAATATTTTCTTCAAATTATGGGATATTGGAAGGGATCATTGACATAGTTGGCCAATTAACATCATGTTGGAGAGGATCATTAATAATTGAATTAAATTGAGGATACTAAAACCAGCCATGTAGGGGAGTAAGGGTTAACTAGTGACTATGGATGAAGAGGTTTCAACATTTCCTCCTTTAGTGGTACCTTGGTTACGACCAATGTTAACACCTTACTTTCCACCACCCACATTAGTGTCTAATATGGTAGTAGTGTGGGGTTGGGAGGACACAAAATATGAGGATGAACTAGAGGAATCAAAGGAACTAAAGTATATATTTGTACTGGGTAGAGGGACCCTGACTCATCAAGTAGGGGTGAGAGGATCTCCTAAAGGAAACTAGAGTAAAAGGCCACGAAGTATTCGTGGCAAACATCTAGGAAGTGAAATGGTGTCAAGATGAAATAAAACTATGAAGGCTAGATGGTAAGGATAAAGAAAAAGAATAACAAATAACAAGAAAACACCTAATTTAGTGGTAGAAATTGTAAACTAATTATAATGATATGCTACTCTAATTTAGGAAAGCATGTCCTATAAATGAAAAATGGCCTCTATTGTAAACATTGTCTACTCCTCAAACAAGTCCTAGTTTAATTATTTTATGTGGAATTTCAAAAGACTAATTAATTGGTAGGGCCATGTTTCCACAATTTTATATGGCTAGGGGAAGGTAGGGTAGAGGGATGATTGTTTCCCACAACCACCCCTATAAGGTGTTTTATTAAGACCAGCCACTATGGTACCTTCATCCCACATGGGCACATGAATCTTTGGATTTTAGGTAGTTATACATTGACATGATATTCATTGGAATGATTTGGGTGGCCTCTAGGAGAACCACTCGGACCGTGACCAAAGGCTAATTCCCTCTCAAACATGTTTCTAACATGCTCTAGTTTTGATCATGGGATTATGGAGGATTTTCAATCTCCCCATAAGGAAAAATTCTATGTCTCAATGAAAGTGATTGATGGGTGTTGTTGGAAGTCTATCCCATCAATACTAAACCAAAATATAAGTTTTTTTTCCCTAATTACCAATCAGGCTTAAATCTATGTGATTTAAGTCATTAATGTGGAGTGTTTAAAGTATTGGCATGGCAGTGTTAAACAAACTCTCGTTCACTTATGGTGCGAGTGTGTGTATAGAAATGTGTGTTTCTATGTGTTAATTAAAATAACGTTTTGTGATTCCAAATCTTCTAAGAAATAGTGTATAAAAATTGCAAATGATACTGAAAATGAACAATAATATAACAACAAGCTTAAACACACAATTCCCCACCCAAAAATTCTATGAAGTAGCTGATGAGTCCCATCGATATGTATATATTGAATATCATGAGGCCCTCCTCCATCCTTAACACTATTCGTTTCTCATTTTAATTCAATTTTTTGATTATATTATGCTTAGTAAGAATATTAAAGGATGTTTTTCATAGTATGTGGCATCATGTGGTTCAATTACAGAAAAATAAAGCATTTTTGAGGTATTTACTATGTAGGGGCTTGATGGAGACAACCAAGAGAGAATCTGGTGGGATTTTTGACCCCCTTAATTCCCTAACTCGGTTTGGCATCACAAAATACTCTCTCATAGTTCGAAATCATTCAAGCCTGAGTCACTCCTAGTGCAAGTGAAGCTCAAGAAGGAAAAGATCCATTATTTTGGAGATCAACGAGTAAATCTATCCTATTTTCAAGGGATCTTCTATCAGCTACCCTTTTGTATAAATAAACAAGATGAAAAGCTCATTATGATTCGAAGTATTGATTCATCTACTTGTATCTATTGAGGTCATAGCTTGACATTGTCATTTTTAACTTTTAGGTGATGTATAATAATTTTACTTTATGATAATGAGAAGTTGGTTATTAAGCTGCATCTAAGTTAGTTTCAGAGGGTTGAGACCCTTGGGTTTGGAACCAACCCAGTGGCTTAGGTCCCTCTTATGTACTTCCATTTTGGTCTTAATTTCAAGCATTTCATAGAATTATATAAGTTAAGCAGAGGTTAAGTTATAAAAATGTTTGATTGGAATATTCTCAACCACCTCTCTTGTTGGATAATGGTTGGGAGGAACCACAATATCAATAAAAAATATTGTTTTTATAATTTCTTGGAAAAATATGAATGCTAGTTGTCCTTCTTCATATTTTCTTTCAATGGTTTAGAAGTTTGTTTGGTGATCAAGTTAGTGTTAAAACATAAAATAGATGTTATTTAAATTCAACTCATCTTTTCCATCCTAGTTTTTATCATTTTTTTAATGATCAATGAATGTATATATGTGGCTGATTACAGGGTTGTGTTAATCTATAGGAAAGGGCACCTCTTTGAACTCCATCTTGTAGTTCTCCATCTTCTCTCTCCATCTCTCAATCCTATCTCCAAAACTTTGTTCCATAGTCACTCTGCCTAGCAAATTTAGGACACCGTGGGAATTCATCTTGGTGCAAGAAAAACCTATGAGAGGACCTGGGCTTGGAGAGGAGGCCTACCCAAACTTCCTTCACCCTATTTAACCTCCATCCACCTCTTCATGAATTCAAGGATCTATCTCCACTCTAAAAACACCCTCGAAGCCCCTCCTGTAGCAACCTCCTATAACATGCTTGTAGCACCACTTTCCTTCACACACTTTTATCCCCACTTCAACCTTAGCTCAATTAGGATGAATAATGACCCCCAAATGTGATTTTATGATAAAGATATGATTCTATACCACTCCAACCATTCCTTTCCTCACTACAAAAACAAAATAGAAATATCCTTCCAATTACAAGCACATTACAGGTTAAATTTCTGATTTTATAGCAAGTGTGAAGTAGATAGATGATATATGAAATTATGTTAATAATTTGATGAATGATTCAAGGTAGATTATATTTCCTTATTCAAGTATATTATCTTTTATTCCCCTTCTTGAAATTATAGTTAGCATCTAAAAATTGAACAAATGGAAATTTTTCTTTCCTAGTTAGAGTTAGTTTTCAATTGTACTTTCATCAACAAGTTTTCAATATAGACAAGTAGGAGGAATGATATATGAACAATATAATCTAATTTCATAGTTGAGGGTGGCATGAGTGGAATCCAATCTACTATGCATATATCATTGTCGCCTCTAAGTTTTTTT
This sequence comes from Pinus albicaulis, assembly GCA_034641835.2. Taxonomy (NCBI): domain Eukaryota; kingdom Viridiplantae; phylum Streptophyta; class Pinopsida; order Pinales; family Pinaceae; genus Pinus; species Pinus albicaulis. The sequence goes on from CM076583.1 coordinate 840,907,697, forward strand.
GAACCCCAAATTGATAATTTGAGTTGAGGAACCCTTGCGAGTTGCAACACTCTTGGTGCAATATTAGGGCTCACCACTTCTTGACATTATTTTTGGGGAGGTGTCTAAGCATATGATTGTTTATGATTAAATTTTTTTTTCTTATTTATTTTTTGCATTCAGTTTTGAAAAAGTAAAAATCAAGAAAACATTTCTTTCATGTTTCGTAGGAGTAGGGATAATCAACGAAAATCCTTACCAGAAACCCCCACAGCCTCAAAAAATGAACCTTCACTCTTCTTCGGTGATTGTGAACTTCCCTCTATAATTGCAAGGGAGTTAGAAGGCCCTCTAGGTGAGAAAATTGAATGTTTTGAAGGACCAACTTCACCTACCCAAACTATGGCTAAAAATAGAAATGATGAGATTTTCCCCATCAAAGAAAATAATGGAGAGGATAGAATGAAGAACATAAACCCTACTATCCTTCCACACTTCCATGGCCTAACCTCTGAGGATCTTGAAACCTTCATGTTTGATTTTCTTTTTGTTTCTAGGAGATATGACTATGCCTCTCATCAGCAGAAGTTGGAGTTGTTCCCCTCTACCCTTAAAGATGCATCCTTGCACTCATTTATGGGTCTACCTGGGGGTAGCATCACTAACTTGGCCCAAATGTAATAGAACTTCAATAGAAAGTACATGGAATAATTTAGTTCCAAAGAAACCAAGGAAGAAATATTTAGGATGACTGATAGACTTGATGAATCCTTAGAGGAATATGAGGAGAGGTTTCAACTGAATTTTAGGAGGGAAATTTTACCCTTGATCTTAAGTCACTCAAGATAGTTCTTCTCCAAGGGATTAGAGAGTAAGTTTTGGAAACCCTCAACATGTTTCATATAAGATATATATATCAATTACCATATGATGACATCAAAATTGTGTTCAAGAATCACTCTAGGGCTACCACAAAAAGAGTATGGCTAGTAAAGGCTTGGTCAATTCCTCTTCCTCCACAACATCAATCAATAATGAGATAGGGAACATGTTGGAGTATTTAAAGAGTGAAATGATTCATACCTTTGCATTGAAAATGGATACCATGAAAATAAAGAGAACGAAAGAGGAATCAGAGAGGGATCTCGCTATTTTTTTCCCTAGCTTCAGTAAATGACATCCTAGGAATGAATGCCCATTGAATATCATAGAAGTTTGTCTAGTCTATGAAAAAATCCAGGCAACAGAAAAATGGCCCTCTTTTCCTAGCCTTAAAGTTGTATACCAAGGGGTAGAAGGTATGTTAGAGAAAATTTTCTTCATTAATTAAAGGAGGCCTCAATGAAAATGAACATTTCAACAGGGCATGCAAGGTGCATGTTAGCACCCTGTAATTAACAAGATTGGCAAAAGTCCAACTGTAGGGAGAACATTATTTCAACCACTTTGGGATTCTAGGATCTAGCCCTCCTGAATCCGAAGAGGGATCTCTCCAATAAGTGCAAAGATGGGTTTGTCTTTGAAGTTTTGGGTAATGATATTAGGCTAGTTATGAAGGCTGAGGGTTTTTTTTTTTTTTGGATGGCTAAGCATGACTATTATTTGAGGGGAAAGTTCTAAATTCAAAGAGTTTCAAAGGTGAGAAGTTGCAAGAAAATAGGACAAGCTTTGGCCAGAAAGATAGATAATTGTAGGTTTTAGTCCATTGGGCTATGGAGTCATAATATGGTTTAATTGAAACAACAAGGGGAAAGAGTGGTCCATGGGGAAAGTCATCTATGTCTAAGGATCTCTTTAAAGTTTGATTTATGGAATGAAATGATACAAAAAGAAAGGGAATTAAACAAATGAAGAACAAAGAGTAGCCCAGGATCTGGTAAGTACTTTGAAACTAGCCAGCCTTTGACAAACACTTAAGAGAAACATAAAAGAAATCCAAGATCTATTAAGTACTTCGAAATTAGACAACTTTCGATATAATTTCAATAGAAAAACATTTAAAAACAGAGGGGAACTTGAAGGCAACTATTGGAGAATAAATTAGCGGGAAAGAGTCACCACAAATCCTCTCCTAGCTCTGCTTTACTTGGTTACTTTCAAGACAAACACAAAGATAACACAGAATGGCCTAAGATCTGGTAAGTACTTTGAAAATAGCTAGCTTTTAACACATTCCAAGGGAAACTTTCAGACAGTCTTTGGGGATAAAACTAGGACAAGGGAACACCATATCTTCCTTAGTTCATCTCTACTTAACATGAAATGAAAATAACATTCAGGAACAACAATTAGCTAAGGTAGTAGGATGAGGGGATGCCAACATTCCTCTCCTTAGACTGAATTAAATCATTCCTAAATAACACGAACTGGAAGAAAACATATAGATAAATATTTTCAGTCAGAGAAAGGTACTGATATACAGTAGGTCTTAACTCTATGCATGCTATTCTTTATAAGAGAAGATGAACACAGTGAAAACAAAAATAAAATAATGATTTATAATAAGAAATAACATCACCATCGACATAGACCAGGATCCCATAAATCAACTTGTATTGATGCTCCAAACCAGTTACAGCTTTAAGTCCAATGCTATAGTCTAGCAATCATCTAAACCTTCCAGACTAACTTATTTGTCACAAGCAGGGCTCCAAGAGCCAGTGAACACTATTTACAAGTAGAAGTCTCAAGCTCAAGTATATTTCAAAGTTCAGCAACCAACCCCTCTCTCATCTTCTCCATTAGTATTTATAGAAGAATGAGGAGGTGAGATCTGATAAAAGATCTCTAAAGATAATTAATATAGTCTTAATGGCTTCTCAGCCTTTGGGGGGCTCAATGAAGAAGTTTATAGGTGTTCTGTCTATATTAATGTCTTTCATTTAAGACTAAGCTCAGTGGGAGCTCTTACTGACTTTTGAGGCTCTGTGTTATGTTAAAGTAACTCTGCTGATATTTTGTCATTAAATTTATTTGCAAAATTCACTCTCTGGCTGCGCTGAGGCAAAAATATGATCTTGATCAATAACTTCGGACTCTGTTTGAATGCTTTGAGGCACATGTGGCACTGTGGTAGCTGGGAGGAATCAATTTGTTTCAGATGTGGCGGTGCGGTGGAGGCCTTCCTGTCTGATAAAACACTTATGATTTTCTTTTAACTGTGTCTTAATTGGGAGGATTAGGCTTTTGATAGTCAATCTTAGCCGTAATCCTCATAAATTTGTCTTCAATCTTCCATTCTGGTGTGTTCTGTCTTTGACACTGATACTCTTTGATTGTGATTCATTTACTGTGGTTCGTTGCTGTGCAGTGCTACGCAAGGATCGTGAGGCATGAATGCCTTTGAAGCATTGACGAGACATGGCAAATTAACCCATGGATGGCTTCCTTTTAATGAATTGAAGGCATGAGAATTAAACCCCAGCCTTCGGCCTTTTTTAGTATAATGGAAAACTATTAAATCACCCTTTTTTACCAAATAATATATCCGGACTTCAAAACTCCTAATAAACCAAGCTGCTTAAACCATTTCGGGTCACAAAAGGAGCTTGCTGACGTCAGGGTGTTTGTGACCCGAAATTTTTATGAAATATGCCACATAAAGCTCCCTAGGTCCGTTTTGGGGCCTGCTGACGTCAGCCCAAGTGTGACCCAAAATTTTATGAAATCCACCATATGAAGCTTATCGGGTCCGGATTTCATGACCATGCGAGCAACCAAGCAAGACTCGCTCCAATCAGTTGCTGTCACGTGTGGCTGATGTGTATGCTGACTAGGCATTGGAGACCATCGGTTCTGTGGGACTATTGACTACTGTCGTGGCTGTGGGGACCACTGGGGCAATTGATTATGGGCCATGGCTCACGCCATACCTTAGTTTATCCCTCAAGCTCCTTTGAGTGCGATCACCGTTCGATGAGCCAACCTCAGATCGGACGACGTACGTCAATATTGTGCTGAGCCCACATTCAATATTTAACGCACGTGGAGGGTAGTATCTCCAAACCACTTAACGTGTTAGCTCCTAGCATATGTCACACTCGAATTGGAAATACATCTTTCCCCACAAAGGCAGTGCGATAAAAAATGCTCCAGTTTTGTACAGTGATTGACCATAGGTTAAACTGGGGTTAACACCGTGCTTCCTATTCACTTTGATCCATTAAAATCTAGGTTCAAACCTTGGATCTGTGGCACCATTAACTATAAACATGATTTATTTCTTCTATACGAGGGTTTCTTCCTTTGGACAAGGTTTGCAGCTTCTACGGGCAACAACATTACAGTATCATACTGGAGTGCTATTGATCCTTCCAGTGATCGATAGCCGATCATGAAGTACAGAATCTAACTCATAAAATGGAATTTCATTCAAAACACCTACACAATACAAAACTACATTAGAAAATCCTTCGTTATTTGGTTTTACTACTTCATAGGGTGTGGGGAGGAGTGTGGCCGTTGGATGGCATCAACCAATAGTGTTATGGAAGAAGGGGAAATATGAGAAGTAGAGGATTTTTATGGAGGAAAAGGGGAGTGAAATGGAGGTTATTTTCTCAAGTGAGGAAAGGGAAAAAGGGAATTTTGTAGCAGTTTCTTCTCATGAAATTAGCAGAATTCCAGAGTGTAAAATGGGCATAGTAGTGAAGATTTTGGATAGAGGCATGAGGCCTTTAAGAGTCTTCAAGAGATAACACCTTTTTGCAATAAATTTTTTTCCTTGAAGGCTCCAAAAAATGATTTAGCCAACATTTGATATAACAAATTTTATAGCTGGCTAATAGTGGCTCCACTTGGGGATGGTGCATTTCTTGAAGGAATCAAGAACTTCAGACTTGCATTCTCTGGGAGGCTGATTAGTGCCTCATCCATTGGGCTAGCTTTATTTTCTTGAATGATCTTCTTTTTCTCTGAAAACATATTAGCAGCCATAAAAACAATGGATATTTCATCAACAAGCTTTCTATCTACCCAATCCTACAGATCTAACATTTTTTATTCTTTGGAGTGCACTTGGATTGGTAAACTCTTTTACAACATTTTATTCTTTTGAAAGCAGGAAATATAATCTATTTATACTCCTTATTTCTCCATGGACTCAGATTAAACAGTTGAGCCCATATGATTCTCTACCTAATCTACTATCTGTTGGGATTAAACTGTCCAACAGATTTTATTCACTAAATTCTATAAAAAAAATTTAAAAGCATACAAGTTAGGATTGAACGGTCTAACTTGATGCTGATCTATGGCATAAAAACAAGATGCACATAGATATTATTTTGCAGAAAATTAAATAAAAAATGGAAGGCTTAAGTTTTGAAATTTCACAACACTTCCTTCATCTTTTTTACAACTCTGTTTTGACTCTTATTTGAGCTATTTTTCCTTTATTCAACTGGTTCAGATTTTGAGCTAATTGGAACCAGATTTACATCTTTTTTTACTCAGAATTTGAAACAGATTTGAGTCATTCTCTTTGGAAAATTAAGTCTAGATTTTGAGCATGTTTGAACCTTTAATTTCTATCCTAAACTATCTACTAATAGGCCAAGATTAAACAGTTTGGAAAATCAAATTCACTATCCTATCAGTAGAAAATTTAAAACTAATTAGTCAAGATTAGGCTGTTTGACTAACCTGAAGTGTGTTTTTCAGGAGTGGCATTTAAGCTTGCATGCTTTCAGAATTTATTTCTCTTTTTTGATATGGGGCTATACCTTTCTTGTTTTCACAATCTACCCTCTTTTCTTTCTTTCTTTGTTTTTGTATTTTTGATGTTTATAAATTTGAATGCAATAATGGGTGAAGTATTTATAATGAGAAAAAGATAAAAAGGCTTTCAAAACATAACATGGATCAAGAGAAGTAATGCTTAAGCATCCTGCCATTGACAGGACCCCCAAACAATTCTGCTCCATTCAACTCTTGCAAGAAATAGGAATTATTACCAGCAGCTGAATGGATAGAGTAAGGGCCAACCATAAGTTGTCAAATTTTCCATGCTTGCCCTTGTCTTGCCTCCTTGAGTCCCACTTCAAAACTTTGTCCCCAATATTGAAATTGGTGACCTTTTTTCTTCTGTAAAAAAGATTTTTAATGTTTTTCTGCTTCTGCAATGCTTTGTTATAAACCTCCTCTCTAGTTTGCTGAAGATGAATGGTCTGATTTATTCTTCTGATCATGTCATTATCTTCAGTTTGCAACTCTTGAATCAAATTCATCACTAGTACACCAAGGCTGGTTGGAAAAATTGCATCAGTACCATACACAAGTTGGAAAGGTGACATACCAATAGATTTCTTCAAAGTCAATATGTCAGCCCAAAGTGCATGAACTAGCTTTGTGTGCCAAGACTTTTTGTTGTCCTCCAACAGTTTATTGATTATGTTCACTAAACTCTTGTTTGAGGATTCTGCAAGTCCATTACCTTGAGGGTAATAGGCCATGGAATGCCCCAATGTTATTTGATATCTATGACAGAATTCAACCATCTTCTTTGACCCAAATGCTGCTACATTATTAGTGATGATCTTGGTAGGACAGCCAAATCTGGAGAGAATGTTAGCCTCCATGAATTTTATAATAACAGAATCATTGGCCTACCTACAAGGTATGGCTTCTATCCACTTAGTGAAGTAGTCTATGGCAGTGAGAATCCATCTATGCTGAGTAGAATATGGTGGATGGATTTCTCCTATGAAGTCAAGTCCCCACTGTTGAAAAGGAGCTTCAACAGTGATTGGATGTAGAGGTAGGGGTAGCAGTTTTCTTTTGCCTTAAAAAATTTGACATTTATGATAGGCAATGATCATCTTGTGTATATCAGGAAAGAGAGTAGGCCAATAGAAACTAGCCCTCAAAATTTTGTTGGCTGTTGTCTTCCAATACAAATGACCTCCATACTCTCCTTCATGGAACTCGTGCTTAACCTTCTCTGCATCATACTCAAGAAAACATTTAAGCAATACACCACTTGCATTTTTCCAATAAAGACATCTATCTATAATGCAATAGTTTACAGTTGTTAACTTTAGAAACCTTGCCTTTGGTTTTGTCAAACTAGGAGGTGTATTTAAATTAAGCAAAACATAAATAATATCAGCATACCAATAGGAATTCATGAACTAGTCTTCAACAATGGGAGTTGATATTTCCTCTTGTTCATCCAAAGCATTAATCATATTAATATCGAGAACCTCAAAATTGGATTCAGCCGTTAATCTAGCTAGACCTTGGGCTTTGATGAGTTTAGTGGGTTTTATCTCTAAATCATATTCAAGCATAACAACAATCCACTTACCTCTCTTACCATCTGGGTCCTGTGTTAGAATGTCTTTAACAACTGAGTTTGGGACAAAGGCAATGATGTGTGTGTGAAGGATGTATACTCTGAAGTCTTTCAAAGCTTTAACCAAAGCAAAAGCTTGCTTCTCCATAATGTTATACTTCAAAGGGGCATCCCTCAATTCCTTGCTAAATAATGCAATAGGCTACTCTTATCCTTGTGGATTTTTCTGTAAAAGGATAGCAGCTATGGTATGTTCTGATGCAAATGAAAAAATATAAAAATCTTTTGAAAAATCAGGACTTATTAGAACCGGTGTTTTGGTTAACGCTTGTTTCACTAGCTCAAAGGATTTCTTTGCTTCCAAGGTACATTTTACCCCTTGCTCCTTCTTCAACATGTTTGTGATATTTCTAAGAAGCTCATCCAAGTTGTGGATGAACCTTCTCAAAAAGTTAATCTTTCCAATGAAAGATTCCAACTCCTTGATGTTTCGAGGATGAGAGATTTGCAAGATGGCCTCAATCCTTTTGGGATCTATCTTAATACCCTCTTTTGAAATAATGTGCCCGAGAAGTTTACCTTCTTGGAGCTCAAATAGTGTTTTCTTAGGGTTTAAAGATATCCCAAACTTTCTGCATTTCTCAAAAACTTTTCTTACGTGTTTTAAGTGCTCTTCATCTATTTTTGAAAACACAGTGACATCATCAAGGTATATAATGATGAAGTAGCCCAGTTCTTCCGAGAATGCTATGTCCATGGCTCTCTGAAAAGTTGCTCCAGAATTCATTAGACCAGAAGGCGTTTTCACCTACATGAAAGTGCCCCATGGTGTAGTAAAGGTTGTCTACAATTGATTACCAAGGTGAACTAAGATCTGATTGTACCCTGAGTAGCCATCAAGCAAAGAAATTCTTCTAGACCCTACCACCCTTTGTAAAATATGATCCATCTCAGGTAAAGGGTAGTTGTCTTTTAATGAAGCTTTATTTAAGTCTCTAAAGTCTATACAAAGCCTAATTTCTCTTGTTTTCTTCCTAACTGACACCAGATTAGACACCCACTCAGAATATCTAATAGGGACAATAATACCAGCTTCATACATTTTCCTGATTTCCTTCTCAACCATAGGCAACTGAATAGGGTTTATTCTGCGCAAATTCTGTTTGAATGGTTTTTGGTTTTCTTTGAGAGGAATTTTCTGTTGTATTATTTTAGTGTCATAGGATTTCAGATCTTCGTAACTCCATGCAAAAACATCATAAAATTCTTTAAACAGCTCTATGTATTTGATTTTAATGTGAGCTGGTAAAGTTTAGACAGTTTAATCATTTTCGGTTTAAGTTCACTGCCTACATTGCACTCTTCCACCTCAGTCTTTACAGGTTCCAGTTTTGGCATCTTGGCCACATCGTTAAAATCAAACAATTCTTTTAAAGGTGCCAGACCGCTTGGAAAACTCTCATATTTAGAGTGCAGAGTTTCTAACTCCTCTGTTTCTAACTCTGCATTGAATTGTGTTTTGTTTTTAAGTTTTCTAGTAAAAAGATTAATATTGACAAGCTTAGGAGATGGCTCTTCCTCACCAAGAAAATTTTCTTCACTGCAGTCTATTTCATAATCTGAGTCTGAACTTTGTAGTTCGAATTCATTTCTGAACTACATGAAATCTTCTATTTGTTTGTCTTCGTCAAACACCTGCCAATACTTTTCATTATCAGGAATGGCTGGTCTGAATTTTATCTGAGTTGTGAAGTCTTTGGTTTCATATGGCGTTAAGCATGTTCTAGCCGCAAAGGCTAAATTGTGGGCCATAATATTTCTTTTTCTTGGGACAAAAATAATTTTGTACTCAAAAGTTTTTAAAAGGTCCATGACATTGTTTCGGTAGGCCCTAAGTCTGGGATGATTTGCGTTATACTCCCAATTGACTTGCCTAATGACTAACTCTGAATCCCCATACGCTTTGATTCTCTTGGCTCCTAAATTTTTCAAAAAACATAAGCCTAAGAGAAGGGATTCATATTCCGCTATGTTGTTAGAACACTGAAAGTTCAATTTGCAGGAAATGATTTTTGTGTGGTTATTTTCAGTGCTGCAAATCCAGACCCCTGCACCAGCATTATTCCTAGTTCAGGATCCGTCAAAATACATAGTCCACAGGGGACTATTCTCGGTTTTATCTATTTGGTCGTTGTCCTCTGGAACTAAAGTGCTTTTGGATTTTTCTTGAATATCAACACTTAGTTGGATTTGTTTCAACTCCACAGGTTTTTCGCTGTGTCAAGGGTGGTTTTCTTGATTGTCAAGGTTTAAGAGCAGTGGACGCATGACTTGTAGCTCAAGACCTGTGTTGGGTTTGATAATATTTTCAAATGCAACAAACTGTTTTGAAACTCCTGCATTGTGTTCTTCTTCCCCTCTATCGGCTATCAGTTCATTTAAAGTGACTTGTTCACTAAGTGTTTCATCGTGAAACAGAATAAAAGAATCAAGGCCTGTATTTATAGAATACATAAGAGAGTTTTGTGGTTTGTCTTGGCTTGTAACTGTGTATTGCATATGAGACTCCCTGTAAAGCCTTCTCGTTTGGTTGAAAACAGGGATAGTCACATAGGTCATGTCCATTTGCATGGTCCCTTATAACTAAGCCCCCAAGATATTGATAACAATATTCCATACTTTGGGGGCACATCAGCCACAACAATATCCATTACTAAACATTTGGCTAGAATCTGGGCTAAGTTAACGCAGAGGTCTTTGATTAATCCTAAACATTTTACTCTGCTGGAGTCAAAGAAGTAAAGGTCTTTATATCGTCTGGTGATTTCTAGACCAAGGCTCTCCATCACAGCTTTAGGCATTAAATTATGAGAAGCCCCAGAATCATGCATAGCGTAGTGCAAAATTTTGTCATGAACGTTTAAACTCACATAAAAGGGAGGAACAGGTCCCTCTTGATACATACCTTCAATCTTTGGACCAAAAATAAGCTCTAGCTAGTCATCATTGAGATTGAATATGTCATTATTCTCTTCAATGTTTAAAGCCTTGAAAATTTGGGTCCTATATACATTCTAGGCAGCTAACTCAGTCAAGGGAATAGAGATTTTGATTTTGGAAATTTCCTGCTCCAAGCTGAAAGGAATTTGATTCTTTGAAGTACTTGTCTCAGCCTTATTAGCTATCACTCTATCAGCAAAGTTTGTTTTCTGATTTGTCCTATTTACATTTGACGAAATTTTTTTAACAGGAGTACTAGTTGAAGTGTTAGTACTGCTAAGGTCTGCACTCTGTTTTTCATTGCTCTGAGTGCCTTTCTCTTTACCATTATCAGAATTCACAGCTACTGTTTTATCCTTTTGTTTGACAACTTTAGGCTTGGTTATAGTGTTGTTTTGTGAAGATTTGTCAGAGGTTTTGTTGTTGGGGGTTTGTTGACTGGTTTTGCTTCTAAGGTCATATTCTCTTTGAGACTCTATGATGACATTTTCCATGTCTTGATAATAATTTTCATCATCGTCTCTTTTGTCATCATAAGGTGTGTATAGACCTTGTTTTCTATCATAATGAATCCCAAAGTCATCATTATCTACCCCCAGCATGTTGATATCATCTTCCTCTGTTATTTCATCTGCTTCCTCAACCTCACTTACATAGTTTTGATGAAAGGGAAGAGTGATCTGTTGATCATCTTCCCTAGGTCTGTTTGGAGGTTGGTTCCTTCTAAAATTCTGAATCTGGTTCTGGTTTCTGTTTTGAGGAGTAGTTTGGTTTTGACTGGCTTGTGCTCTGTCAAGGATGTTCACTTTCTTCATCATCTCCTCCATCATTCTCTCCATCTTTGAGTTGGAAGTAGAGGGTGTATTTTCTTCTCTAAAGGACACTCTCTTCTCATTTTTCATTCTTGCTCTTTTCTCCATCAAGTTGACTTCCACAACAAGAGCATCATTTTTCATCTCTTCAAGAGTTGTAGGATCTCTCTCTCTCAGCTGATAGGCCATCTCGAGGTCAAGCCCCTCAGGAAACTTGTTTAATTTTGAGCCTTGTGGAGGCTTTAGATCTAGGGAAAGTGCATTGTACACAATGTTAAATCAGGTGCAGTAAGCTTGGACACTTTTTGCAGTGTTTCTATGGAGGTTCTTGTAATCAAAAAGGACTTGGCGAGGATTCTTCTTCACTTCCCATTTGTTTAAGAAAGTATGATGGAAGGCTTGGAGATCATTGCTACTATGGTGGGTTAAGCCTTTGAACCATTTTCTTACTTCTCCCCCCAGACTCTGAGAAAAAAATCTAAGCTTGACAGAATCATCATCAATTTAATTTTTGTCAAAGTAGTCATTCATCTTATCCACATGTTGTGATGCAGTAGTAGCATTACTAGCATCATATAATGGAATTTTGGACTGATAGTCCTGTGGAAGATTGACTAATGGTACAAGAAGGACTAGGGGAGCATACCATGCAGCCATGGCAGGAGGTGGAGGTAGATTTACAAGAGGTGGATTAACAAGAGAGAAAGTGGGCTAGAATGGAGTGGTTTGAACAGTGGATGTAGGGTGAGTAGAAGTGGATGGACCAGGAGTAGATTGCTGAGCTGATCTTGGATGAGAGACACCTAAGTTGTGAAGGAAATGTAAATCAGGAGGTGTTGTTTCTCTGCAACCAGGATGTTCACTTGTTTCAGGAGATGAAGGTGAAGACTCAGAATCTAACTGATCTAAATCATCAAGAGACCAAGTTCTAAATGGATTTACTAAGACAACTTGTGATTGTTGTAGAGATGAAATATTTTCAGGAACTGAATTAGCTCTCAAGGATGATCTGAAAACAGTTGATAATTTTGTCTTAGGAGACTTCCTAAGGATAATTTCTGGGTTATCAACTATTTTAGGTGGGTTAGGGTCAGGATGGGCTCTATTATGAATCTTTCTAGGAGCCACTATGTTGTGTTTGTTCAGACCCAAATAAACCAGAAAAGTTCAACCAGGTATGACAGTCTTTAAAAGGTCAACTAATCTGTTTACACAAATTTTAATCCTACAGTCCTATAACTAAGTTTGAATGATATTATAATGGTAAGGGTTCTTCCCAGTGGATTCTTAAGGTCTGTTTAGGATTGTGGAGTCGCCAAGTGGAATTTTTTAGCTCGTAAGGAGGTAAAAGGTTTTCTGGTCCACCACCATGTTTATTGGATACCAATCTGAAATATTTTTGGGTTTTCTAAGTTATTTTTCAATTGTGTGGTTTCTAAGAGTGTCCTAAATCTGTTTCAAAAATTAGCTACGGTTATGAGACAAAGACAGTCTACTCTTATGGCTAAGCTGGCTGATTTTCCAAGGTTAGATAGAGCCTTATGATAACCCTAGGTTTTGCCTAGTTTGTCACTGATTCAAACAAGTTTTATCATGATTACCATTACTTGGTAGTGCTTGAAAAGGATGCTTTTTACTCACTAAACAATGTTTGTATGAAATTTTAAGGGGAACCAGAGATTCTGGGTTTGGTCCCCAGTGGAGTCACCAGAAATGTTAGCACCCTGTAATTAGCAATATTGGCAAAATTCCAACTGCAGGTAGAACATTATTTCAACCACTTTGGGATTCTAGGATCTAGCCCTCCTGAATCTGGAGAGGGATCTCTCCAATAAGTGCAAATATGGGTTTGTATTTGAAGTTTTGGGTAATGATATTAGGCTAGTTATGAAGGCCAAGGGTTTTGTTTTGTTTTTGGATGGTTGAGCATGACTATTATTTGAGGGGAAAGTTTTAAATGCAAAGAGTTTCAAAGGTGAGAAGTTGCAAGAAAATAGAACAAGCTTTGGCCAGAAAGATAGATAATTGTAGGTTTTAGTCCATTGGGCTATGGATTCATAATAGGGTTTAATTGAAAAAACAAGGGGCAAGAGTGGTCCATGGGGCAAGTCATCTATGTCTCAGGATCTCTTTAAAGTTTGATTTATGGAATGAAATGATACAAAAAGAAAGGGAATTAAACAAATCAAGAACAAAGAGTAGCCCGGGATCTGGTAAGTACTTTGAAACTAGCCAACCTTTGACAAACACTTAAGAGAAACATAAAAGCAATCCAGGATCTGGTAAGTACTTCGAAACTAGCCAGCCTTTGATATACTTCCAATAGAAAAACATTTAAAAACAGAGGGAAACTTGAAGGAAACTTTTGGAGAAGAAACTACCAGGCCGGGCTCACCACAAATCCTCTTCTAGCTCTGCTTTACTTGGTTACTTTCAAGACAAACACAAAGATAACATAGGATGGCCTAAGATCTAGTAAGTACTTTGAAACTAGCCAGCTTTTGACACATTCCAAGGGAAACTTTCAGACAGTCTTTGGGGATAAAACTAGGACAAGGGCACACCATATCTTCCTTAGTTCATCTCTACTTAACATGAAATTAAAATAAAATTCAAGAACAACAATTAGCTAAGGCAATAGGACAAGGGAACGCCAGCATTCCTATGCTTAGACTGAATTAAATCATTCCTAAATAACAATAATTGGAAGAAAACATATAGATAAAGATTTTCAGTCAAAGAAAGGTACTGATATACAGTAGGTCTTAACTCTATGCATGTTGTTATTTATAAGTGAAGATGAACACAATGAAAATAGAAATAAAATAATGATTTACAATAAGAAATAACATCACCATCGACATAGACCAGGATCTGATAAATCAACTTGTATTGATGCTCCAAACCAGTTACAGCTTTAAGTCCAATTCTTTAATTAACAATCATCTAAACCTTCCAGACTAACTTATCTATCACAAGAAGAGCTCCAAGATCCAGTGAACACTATTTACAAGTAGAAGTCTCAAGCTCAAGTATATTTCAAATTTCAGCAACCAAACCCTCTCTCATCTTCTCCAGTAGTATTTATAGAAGAATGAGGAGGCGAGGTCTGATAAAATATCTCCAAAGATAATTAATACAGTCTTAATGGATTCTCAGCCTTTGGGGGGCTCAATGAAGAATTTTACAGGTGTTATGTCTGTATTAATTTCTTTCATTTAAGATTAAGCTCAGTGGGAGCTTTTATTGACTTTTGAGGCTCTGTGTCATGTTAAAGTAACTCTGCTGATATTTTGTCATTACGTTTATTTGCAGAATTCACTCTCTGGCTGCGTTGAGGCAAAAATATGATCTTGATCAATAACTTCGGCCTCTGTTTGCATGCTTTGAGGCACATGTGGCACTGTGGTAGCTGGGAGGAATCAATTTGTCTTAGATGTGGCGGTGGAGGCCTTCCTATCTAATAAAACACTTATGATTTTATTTTAACTATGTCTTAATTGGGAGGATTAGGCTTTTGATAATCAATCTTAGCCGTAATCCTCATAAATTTGTCTTCAATCTTCCATTCTGGTGCGTTCTGTCCTCGACATTGATACTCTTTGATTGTGATTCATTTACTGTGGTTCGTTGGTGTGCAGTGCTGCGCAGGGATCGTGAGGCATCAATGCCTTTGAAGCATTGACGAGACGTGGAAAATTAACCCATGGATGGCTTCCTTTTAATGAATCAAAGGCGTGAGAATTAAACCCTAGCCTTCGACATTTTTTAGTATAATGGAAAAACAATTAAATCACCCTTTTTTTACCAAATAATATATCCAGAATTCAAAACTTTTGATAAACCAAGCTGCATAAACCATTGTGGGTCACAAAAGGAGCTTGCTGACATCAAGGTGTTTGTGACCTGAAATTTTTATGAAATATGCCATATAAAGCTCCCTGGGTCCGTTTTGGGGCCTGCTGACGTTAGCCCAAGTGTGACCCAAAATTTTAGGAAATCTACCATATGAAGCTTATCGGGTCCGGATTTCATGACCATGTGAGTAGCCAAGCAAGACTTGCTCCAATCAGTTGCCGCCGCATGTGGCTGATGTGTATGCTGACTAGGCATTGGGGACCACCAATTCTGTGGGACTGTTGACTACTGTCGTGGCCGTGGGGACCACTAGGGCAATTGATTGCGGGCCATGGGTCATGCCATACCTTAGTTTATCCCCCAAGCTCCTTTGAGTGCGATCACCATTCGATGAGCCAGCCTCAGATTGGATGGCATACGTCAATATCGCGCTAAGCCCACAGTCGATATTTAACGCGCAGGGAGGGCGGTATCTCCAAACCGCTTAAGGACACGTGTCAGCTTCTAGCATGTGTCATGCTCGAATTGGAAATATAGCTTTCCCCACAAAGGTGGTGCGATAAAAACTACTCCGATTTTGTACAGTGATTGACCATAGGTTAAACTGGAGTTAACACCCTGCTTCCTATTCACTTCGATCCATTAAACTCCAGGTTCAAACCTCAGACCTATGGCTCCATTAACTATAAAAAAGATTTATTTCTTCTACAAGCGAGTTTCTTCCTTTGGACAAGGTTCGCAGCTTCTACGAGCAACAACATTACAGTATCATATTGGAGCACTATCGATCTGTCCAGTGATCGATAGCCAATCATGAAGTACATAATCTAACTCATAAAACAGAATTTCATTCAAAACACCTGCACAATACAAAACTACATTAGAAAATCTTGCATTATTTGGTTTTACTGCTTCAGAGGGTGTGGGGATGAGCGTGGCCATTGGATGGAATCAACCAACGATGTTATAGAAGAAGGGGAAATATGAAAAGTAGTGGATTTTTATGGAGAAAAAGGGGAGAGAAATGGAGGTTAGTTTCTCCAGTGAGGAGAGGGAAAAAGGGGATTTTGTAGCAGTTTCTTCTCATGAAATTAGCAGAATTCCAAACTGTAAAATGGGCACAGTAGCGAAGATTTTGGACAGAGGCATGAGGCCTTTAAGAGTCTTCAAGAGATAACACTTTTTGGCAATAAACTTTTTTCCTTGAAGGCTCCAAAAAATGATTTAGCCAGCATTTGATATAACAAATTTTATAGCTGGCTAATAGTGCACATTACTCTTATTACAATCCAAATTAGAATGTAACTTCATAGACTTGGTTCCCTTCAAGTCATCAATCATGCTACACAATTGCTTCTTTGCCTTATGCTCCTCCATATCCTCCTCATCATGTAAACCATAATTTTCATCCATATCCTCCCCAATATTATCAATGGGGCAACCCATCACAAGGGTGGAGGCCTCAAGTCAACCAACCTCCTACTTTACTTCCTCCACCCCAACCTCAACAACAACTCACTCATCCTACTACACCTAAGAAACTTTGAATGCCTAATCAACCCAATATGAACCCTAGCAACAAGCATGCACAACAAGTCTACAATGGAGAGACATCATATCCTACTTAATTTATGGAAATATAGGAGATCAACCTTCGGTTTGAGAGAGTGCTCCCAGATAATCACCCACCTTCTCCATATGAAGAGATTGAATAAGAAAATTTGGAGAGTGCTCCTCAATTAAATCCACCTCCCTTTCCTAAAAGTTTGATCCACCCTAGCCAACACACCTCAGAAGAATTTGAACTTCTCGGATAATTGAATAATTTATGTGTTAAGACACTCCTTCTCTAGGCTATCGAATATGTTCCCATATATAATAAGATTATCAAATATTTTTTTTCAAAAATAGTGGGATAAAAAAAATATTTACTCCCACTATCAATGTTGTTGAGAAACTATCTGATATAATGTTGCGGGGGGGGGGGAGGTATCATCTTCCAAAAATACCTAGACCCTGGAAGCCCAGTAGTGGATGTGAACATTGATTCCATTACAGTCCCTAATTTCCTAATTGATATTGGGGCTACAATCAATATGATGACTAAGTATACCATGCTAAAGATAAATCTCCAACGAGCCTTGAGGAAGACCACCATAATGTTGCAACTTGTTGACACATCCACATTAGTTCCTAGGGGAATTTTTGAAGTTGTTATGGTCTCCATTGTATCTTGGGAGTATCCTATTGATTTCCTATATATACATCCCAAAAATAAGTTTAATGGTTATCCTATTACCTTAGGAAGACCTTGAATAACCACTATCGTTGACTACATTAGTTGTAGGGTCCAGAACATGACTATTAAGAATGAACATTTATCAATACAATTGGTATTGTACCCTCATACTCATACTTATATTGAACATGAATTACCCTTGTGGCTAGAATAAGAGGAAGAGGATGAATTGTAACCTACTACCCCCTACCCAATCTGCACACTAGATATTGTTATAGCAGGGGAGAAACATAATGACTATGACCTCATTGACCATATCCCTTAGAAGCATCCCCCACTTCCATACCAATTGATGAACTGGTGAAATAATTTGGGGGTAGTGCTTGGAATGAATTGTGCTCAGTTGAATAAATTCCCGAAAATTTCAAGAATGTAGAGTTTGGCACATCCAAAAATTTAAATATCAACCCCTCTCTCTCAGGAAAACAATAATAAAAATTGTGAAATATACTGAGGGAACACTTAGATGATTTTTCTTAGGATTATAAGGAAATTAAAGGGGTGCATCCCTCGCTTCTTACTCATCATATTTAAATCAAAGAGGGATGAAAACATGTGCACCAACGTCAGAGGAGGGCGAACCTCTCTCGTAAGGACATTTTGAAGGAATAATTACAAAAGCTACTTGATGGAAGGTTCATATACCTCATCTGAGATTATGAGTGGGTGTCCCCCCTACTTTTCTTCCCAAAGAAGAAGGGAAAGTGGAACATCTATGTTTACTACAGAGAGCTAAAGAAGGCCAAAAATAAATACCAATTTCCCTTTCCCTTCATTGATCAAGTCCTAGATGGTCTTTTCAGAAATAAATTATTTTCCTTCTTGGATGGATTTAGTGGGTACAATACAATCTAGATCAGCCTTGAATACCAAGACAAGAGCACATTTTCATGCCCCTGAGGAACTTTTTCCTATAGATTTCTCTCATTCAGTCTATCGAATTCCCATGCTACATTTTATAGGGTGGTTTTAGGTATTGTTTTTAAAAATTTTCATGACTATGATGAGATATACATCAATGATTTCACTCCTTCTAGGTGTGACTTCGAGGAAGCTCTCTCTAATTTGTGTAAAGTCTTGAAGAAACGTGAGTTATTAATGAATGTAGGGACTCTCCTTGGTCACTCCATATCCATGGAAGGGATACAAGTTGACCCATACAAGATTTCCATCATAAAACTCATCCCTACCCCTTAGCAGAAAAGAGATGTTAGGATTTACTTGGGATTAGATCGGTATTATAACAAATTCAAGCACTATAACACTAGATATCAAACTTTTGTTCATAATGATCATGCAGCCATTAAATATTTTATGAATAATCATGATGTGAATGATAGGATAATTATATGTTTTTTATTGTTACAACAATTTGATTTGACTATTATCGACAAACCAGGAAAAGAAAATGTGGTTACAGATTTCTTGGCCAGACTAGCATTGTATATAGGTAATGAGGAGATGATGGATGTTGAACTTCTAGATGAACATCTATTTTCCATATTAGTTCTTTCTCTTTCGTTTTTTGACATATCAAACTACTTTGTTGCTGGGAGTCTCCCACCTATTCTACCATCCAGAGAGAAGAACAAGATTGTAAGGAAAAGTAATCCTTTCACTTGTATTGGTGGAAATATTTTTACATTGGGACAAAATCAAGTCTTGAGGATATGGGTAAGGGAAGATTAAGCTTTTGAAATCCTCTCAAAATTTCATGATGGAATATGTGGGGGTAATTTTTCTCCTCAAAGGTCACCCTTTAAATTTTTATAGGATGGTTACTATTGGCCCACTTTACATGAATATGAAAGGAAATACACCACCATATGTGATCAGTGGCAAAGGATGTGAAAACCCGCACCCAAGGACGAGATTCCCCTACAAACTCAAGTGGCCTTCGATCCATTTAACAAGTAGGGCATGGATTTCATTGGGCCAATTTCTCCACCATCAGGACAAAAGAGATACATCATTGTGTGCATCGATTACTTGAAAACATTGTCATAGATAAATGCTATCAAAGCAAAAACTAATTAGAATGTGGCTGAGTTTTTAGGAGAAAACATATTCTACAAATTTGGGTATCCAAGAGAGGTAGTCACTAATCAAGGACCATGATTCACATCAAATATGATTGAGGATCTCATGAGGAAGCACCATATCAAACACAAGACATCCACTTCCTATCACCCTGAGGAAAATGGGAAATTTGAAGTCACAAATAGAGTTTTGGAGAGAATCCTCACAAAGGTTTTTAGTTGTAGTAGGAAATATTGGGAATATATACTAGTGGAGGCCACTTGGGCCTATAAAAACACTTGGAAAACCACCATTGGGTTCACTCCATATGATTTGGTTTATGGGAAGAAAGATTTTCTTTCTAGTGATTTTGTATATAACAGTTTGGGGATGGCAGCTCATTTGGACTTAGACTTCACTACAAGATAAAAAGAAAGGTTGCTCCAACTTACAGGCTTAGATGAGTTCAGGATGAAATCTATGCTACATCCTGACGTCATAAAATTGCAAATAAAGGTTTGCCATGACAAGCATATCAAGGAAAATTATTTTCAAGAAGGAGAATGGGTCATTTTATATTATTCTAGGTTCAAATATTTCAAAGGAAAGCTAATTAGAAGATGGTTGGGCCATATCTAGTGGACAAGTGTCATGAAAATGCATCTATCTAGATCAGAACCATTATTGAAGAAGGTATTCCCCTACTCATAAATGGTTATAGGCTGAAGCTATATAGAATACCTCTGTCAGGGGAAGAATTCATCAGTTTAGTTAGCAAAGAATTAAATGTGATTGGGAGTTTCATAGGTTCCATTCCATAGTGTTCCTAAAATTTTTAAAATAATAATAATAATAAGTCCTATATGAACACCTATATGAGGCATTTGATGCCAGATCTCTGGTTGAAAACCTCTCTAAGGCATCCTAGGAGAAAAAAAAAGAAAAAAATGGAAAAATAAAGATCCCTAGGTGAAAACCTCCTTTGAGGTGCCTAGGGAAGGAATGTAGGTTCAAAATCTCCATAGAGGAAGCTTGCTTGTCTCAAAAAAAAAAAAAAAAGGTGAGAATAGGAACAGAAGCTCACACCATTTCTACTAACCATTTTCTTCTTTGTAGGATTGCATACAGTTGGAAACGTTTATGGCTATATGACAAAACCTATAAGCTCTCATCCATCCTCCCATCCATACACCTCATCTCCATACTCTTCACTCATGTAACCATCTGTCTCCACCCTCCATCAACCAGAAATTTGAATTCCACCCTCTCATTGTGATGCTACAGGAAGGACGTGTAATGTTACAGGAAGTCCTGTAATGCTACATGAGGTCTTGTAATGTTAGAGGAAGAGCCTTTATAGCTATAATAGGAGGATCCAATGAGAAGAAAATTCCAAAAGGTCATGATGACTCTAGGAAATGATAAAGGGGGTCCTCCAATGATTTACTCATCACCCATCCATCACCCATCCATTCCATTTCACTAAGACTTTCTCAAATTTTGCACTTTATCAAACCTTTAAAAAAACCCACAAAGGCCAATTTTCACTATTTCTCTAATCCCTACACTACTTCCTCATGAATACAACCTTGTCAACATGGATTATGCTCATTTTCCTCAACACCTTCATGAAAAATGAAGATTAAAAGGAAATATTAAAAGACAACTACAGGAAGAAACGCCTCCTGTAGCAACATGTGCAGTCACAAAGAAATATCTGGGATATTTTTTTTCCATCGATAGGAAGCCTAAGGGATCCATGTCTACATCCAAGAAGAGACACATCACCCTCAGGAAATCATTCCACCAAAAAAAACAACTTAGACATCAAATATACACCTGTATACACACAACAAAGTTATCATTCAAGGTATAATCAAGTTCTGAAGACATGCACAAGGAACAACCAAAGAGAAAAATCTCTCTAAGATAATGATGGGATATGGCCCAACTATAACATGAAATAATCTCCAACAATCCGATCCACCCATAGGCTCAAGTATGGAAAACCTCATCTCTTCCTTATGCATAAAATGACTAAAATGTGTAATGGTTGAGAAAGGAGTTTTAATAAGTTTGAGGTGGCTAGTGAAATTGGCCACCATAAACTAGTAAAATTAAGTTGGTGTTAACCACCCATGGAACATGGAGATGTCAACTCGAAGTCAGTTGGCATCACAAAGAGTGGGGTGATAATCACGATGAGAGGAGAAATTCTTACAAAGAGTGGGGACAATGGTCCAAAAAAGGAAACTTGTTTAGATTCCATGTCACCACGACGCTCTAAGATTTCACCTCAAAAGGGAACAGTTTGTACTCGCCTCAACATCCTTTGCACCATCACTCATTCCAAAAATAGTTAGAATGAGGACAAGCTATTATGTGCCACCGAGCATTTTCGAACCCTTTTTGTTAGAGCTACTGGAAGAATCTATAGGAAGGTCTGCAAGTGTTACAAGAGGGCAAAGAATCAGCTACAGGAGAAGATAAATGGTGAAAAGGGAGCCACATTGGCTCAAAATTGACTCAAAACCATCATACACATCTAGAGTTGGTTGAAAAAAGGTAAGTGACATCCAACCTCCTTATTTTTACATCTAAATGCATGAAAATTCTACTTGAAATTGATATCTTGAAGCAGTCAATTAAGTAGTAGGAGATATTTCCTAAATTTGTTGCGGTTAGAAACAAGGAAAATAATTTTTTGATAGAAACTCGAGCATCCTTCTCCCTCGCTGCTACCAAGTAATTTAACATTTTTCACCACTGAGATTGTTTAAAAAAAAACTTGAATCCCACACCTTAGTAACACCAAGGATGGACAATAGAAGAAATGGAGGGAGGATTTAATAGAAGAGAGCCATCAGACACCAAGAGGATTCACCAACACCCTCTTGTAGTGAACATTTTCAAAAGACACCAATGTTTAGGTTTCTTTGAGTTGTTGAAGTGGTATGATGATGACCTCAATTATGAATTATAAATGACATTTCATTCTCAAGGTAAATATAGTGCCACCACTATTATCATAGGGTTGGCTATCTCTCTCAGCCCTGAAACCATTAGCAGAGTGATCCCCCTTCCTCTAGGGATTCGGTGGATAAAAGAAGACAAGGAAGTGAGTGCCAGAACTAGGAAAAAATTACTCATTCAAAAATATAAACCCATTGAGGATAAGAATGTAGTGAGAAGATAAATTATACCTTACCACTGAGATGAGGTGGCTTACAATATCCTCAAGCATATATCTTGTGAAGGGAGATTGAGTGTGGTATATGATTAGCACTTCACATTTCTCCATGAGCTAGTATTTGAGGAAGAATTAACTCTCCCTCAAATGATTAGTGTCCCCCATTTCCTCCTACAGCCAATCATTGAGATGAGTCAATAGGTGAGGGAAGGAAACCACCAACACTCAGCTCACCATGGCCTCATAAAATTAATAGTGATGGATCCTTTGAGACACTTAAATATCCCTATCCTATGGACTAAATTTGTGGACATGGACAAGGAAAATTTCATAGAAATCCAAGCCATCACACCTGGAGACACACCATCCTATAGCATTGAAGGTAAAAAATGAAAAATATAGGATGAAGAGGCAGTGAAAATAGAAGAAGAGGAAATATAAATAGAGGAAATATAGGCAACATAGGCAGAGGAAGGAGAAGCATAAATTAGAGGAGAAGAGGGGCATAAGAAATTATAAGGAAGATTAAGCCCTAATGATACTTATAAAACCCAAGAAGTAGAGAAACAACCACATCAAACAACTATATCTCCAAGGGATATTTAACACGAAATAGATGTAACATTAGCTGCATTGGGCACAACTGTCAAGACCAAAATTTAGCAATCAATACAAGGTCCCTTATATTTGAAGACCAGGAAGAGCACCAGAATTAAATAAGGGAAACCATAAACTCCCACAAGGGTCCTTATCATTATTGATGAATCACCAAGTAAAAATGGAGAAGTAGGACCTAGTGAGGGAAAGATTGAAGAGGTCGCTTCTACTAAAACAAAAAATAAGTCACTTGTAGCATCTATGGCTAGGCCCAACACTAGGTTAGTTACCTTCAAGAAACCCAAGAAACAAGCTTCCCTTGAACAAGTGGAAAAATAAAATATACATGAGGGCCAGGTTTTGCTACATGAGAGACAAAGTTTTATACAAGAGGAACAAAGGAAGCTACAAGAGCATAAAAAGGAATTACAAGAAGAAGAGGCGACCTCAAAAAAAAATGAAAAGGAAGTTTAAAACTCCAAGAACATTATCCACAACATAGATTTGGGTCCTAATACAAATATATTGAAGAAGAAAGGATTATCCCTGGAAAATTTGCAATCCCATTCCTCTATGAGCTGGATATAGAGAGAGGCAGAACCCATAGGTGGATGAAAATTTATAAATCTATGAATGTGTAATATGTGGGACTTATGGAGGAGAAATCCATTGAATGGGAAAAGAATTAGTTGATTTGAGACTTAGGGAGTCTATTTGGAAATAACAGCTACAGGAAGAAAACACAAGGCTAAAAGAGAGGCTATAGGAGAAATAAACACAACTCTCCACAATTCTCTCTATGGAAATCCTGCAATGCAGGAATCCTTCAAAATCTTATGCTCCCTTCCTATAAGAAAAATAACTACAGTTACAAATAAATACTCTAGCACAATATGGTTCTCTTCCTTTTCAAGACTACAAGAAGTTTATTGAGTTTTGCAAACAAACTAGTATGGAAGACAAAGAAAAGTTAGTTGAATTCTACTTGCACAATTTCATTTTGACAGATATGAATTTCTCGAGTCCGAATTAAATATTGGGATACATGCATCTCATGACTTTAACATCTTGGTTGGCTCATGAAGAGACAAGGGCTAAGGAAGTGAAAAATGTAATGAAACAAGGGGAGAAGGAACCCTTGTACATCAAAGCACAACTAGTGATCCATGAGTTTGTCATTAGAAATCATAAACTCATATCCTCTAATGCCAATTGAGCACCCAAATACATTTCAAACCACAATCACGCCATTCTACACTTTGAAGACACCTTTAGAATTCTTGGAACAAAATGTTTGCAAGGTTTCCAGAGAAGATGACATGCCTTACCCTACAATATACAAGTCAGAGAATATCGCGCTCTTGAAAGGCTAAGGAATTTCTTTGATAAAACACCATTTTACAATAGAGTTATGCAGAGGATCATGATGAATTCGATAGGACTAAAACTCAGTCCACCCTTGCTTCTAGGCTTACAAGAAGGAATGAACCAAACAAAGGAGAAAAAGGAATGGAATGAGATAGAGACAAATGCAGGGTTTTTCCCACCAGAAAGCACACCATCTAAGGTGCCTTGGGATGTCAAAAGAGGCCACCAAGGCCATGAATAAGATTCATATGGATGAGAAACACATTCAGCAGGGGGGTGATGATGAGTCCCATCAATAGGTATATTTTTAAGATCATGATGCTATCCTCTAGCCTTAAAACTATAATTTTCTCACATTAATTCACGTTTTTTATTATATTATGCTTAGTACGAAGAGTAAAAGGTGTTTTTCATAGTAAGTGGAATAATGTGGTTCAATTTCGGGAAAATGAAGCATTTATGAGGTATTTACTATGCAGGGATTTGATGGAGATAAAAAAGAGAGAATATAGGGGGTTTGTCCACCTCCTTAACTCCCTAACTCGGCTTGGGATCAAAACATAATCTCTCATCAGTTTGAACTCATTGACAGTCGAGTCACTCCTAGTGCAAGTGAAGCCAAAGAAGGACAAGATCTAGTACTTTTGAGATAAAGGAGGAAATCACTCCTATTTTCAAGGGATTTTTGATCTGCTACCCTTCTGTATAAATAAAAAATATGAAAATCTCATTAGGGTTTGAATTTTTGATTCAGCTAGGTGTAGTCATTGAGCTTGAAGCTTGACACTATCATTTTGAACTTTTCTGTAATGTATAATACTTTTACTTTATGATAATGAGAAGTTGGTTATTAAGTTGCATCTGAGTTAGTTTTAGAGGGATGAGACCCTTGGTTTTGGGCCCAACCTAATGGCTTAGGTCCCTCTTGTTTACTTCCATTTTGTTCTTAATTTCAAGCATTTCATAGATTTATTTCATTTCCGTAGAGGTTAAGCTATAAAAATATGTGATTGGAAGCTTCTGCATCACCTCTCTTGTGGGAGAATGGTTGGAAGGATCCAACATCTCGGTCAAAAAATATTCTACTTATGATTTCTTGGAAATATATGAATGTTATTTTTCCTTATCCATATTTACTTTCATTAGCTTAGAAGATATTTTGGTTATCAGAGTAGTGTTGAAGCATAAAATAGGTGTTATTTAAATTCAACTAATATTTTCCACCATATTTCTTATCATTGTATTAATGATAAATGAATGTATGTATGTGGTTGATTATAGTGTTGTGTTAATATGTAGGGAAGGGCACATATTTAACCTCCATATTGGACTTCTCCATATTCTTCCTCCATCTCGCAATCCTATCTCCAAAACTCTATTCCATAGTCACTCTTCCTAGGAAATTTATAAGATTGTGGGCACTCATACTGGTGCAATACAAACCTCTGAGAGGCCTTGAGCTATTAGAGGCCCTCCAACCTTCCTTCACTATCTCTAACCTAAATCCATTTATTCATGTGTTCAAGACTCGACCCCCACCTTAAAAACACCCTCATAACCCCTCTTGTAGCATTACAGGTCCTCCTATAGCATTATAGGACCTCCTGAAGTAGCCTCATGTAGCATGCCTGTAGCACCACCTTCCTTCACCTGATTTGCTCCCCACTTAAATCTTAGCTCAGTTAGGATGAATAATGACCTCCAAATATTATTTTATGATCAATATAACCTCCTATACTACTCCAACCATCCATTTTCCTCACTACAAAATCATAGTATAATTAGTCTTCCAATTACAAGCAATTTACAAGTTAAATTTCTTATTTTCTAGAAAGTTTGAAGTAGATAGATGATACATGAAATTATGTTACTTTTTTGATAAATGATACAAGGTAGAGTAGCTTT
Organism: Pinus albicaulis; assembly: GCA_034641835.2. Classification (NCBI taxonomy): domain Eukaryota; kingdom Viridiplantae; phylum Streptophyta; class Pinopsida; order Pinales; family Pinaceae; genus Pinus; species Pinus albicaulis. Next base: position 840,934,018 of record CM076583.1, read on the forward strand.
CCTTCTGCAAGTATATTATATTTATTTCCCCTTCATGAAATTATAGTTAACATCTACAAATTGAACAAATGGCAGTTTTTATTTTCTAGTTAGAGTCATTTTTCAATTGTACTTTCATCAAAAAGTTTTCACTGTAGAAAAGTAGGAGGAATGGTCTCTGAAAATATGATCTAATTTCATATTTCATGGTGGCATGAGTTGAATCCAATCTACTATGCATATAACACTCTCACCTCTACGTTTGTATGAATCTCAGGTTGAAAATTTGAGTTGAGGAGCCCTTGCGAGTTGCAACACTCTTGGTGCAACACCAAGACTCACCAACATCAAGAAAAATGATGAAAAAAAAAATTAAATAAAATAAAATAAAATAAAAAAATATCTAATGTCTATAGGAACTTGGATCTACATCTAATCTACTGAAATGATGCAGGAAAAAACTAGCAAAGACAAGTGGCTAAGTGCTAGAAAATAGGATAAAAGAAACTGAAAAAAAGAAGGACACTTAAGATAATATTAAAGAAGAAATGCAATGCAAGTATCAAGGGGAAATAAATTTCTATAAATATGGCCAAAAAAGACTTAAAATATTGGAAAAGAATGTTGGAAAACAATGGGTGAAAGTTCTACAAACTAGACTCCTAAACTTAGCAATTTTTCTACAAAATGATAAAGATGTACTCTAGAACCTAAGGGTGTTTTTCCTTCATATAAATGAGAACAAATAATAAGATAATCTAGGCCTATGAATTAATAGGAATAGTAAAGAAACCCTTCGCGACACACAGACAAAAGTTTTAGCAAAATTCTGAAAAATGCAGAAAAAATGCAGAAAAAATGCAGAAAAAATGGGTAGCACAGGTACTAACCTTATTTCTACATGGGGGCATTGGTTTTGGCTCAAAAATTATGCTAGATAGTACATGAAATGCTACAAAAAGTGCCCTGTCTCTTAGAAACTCCTTCTTCATAGATTTGTTTCATACAATTCCATCTCCTACATGGCTCATACTTGTGACCTACAAAAAAGAAGCGAAAACCCAGAAGTACCAAAATATTAACAAAAAACATAGAAAAATCTAAAAATAGAAATAAAAAGGTGAGAGAAAGAAAAATTTGGAATAAATTTGAGACAACAGTCACCAAGGCTCTAAATTTGCAGACCAGTGGAATCACCATGTGTTGACGACTAAAGAACTAGTGGAGTTGTCATTTGTTAGTGCAAAAATTCTTAGTAGCTATAGCAAAAGTTTTTCGTTAAGATGCTAGTGACAAATATCCATAACAATAGTGAATAATGACTGTTATTTCTCTTTGTATCCGCAAAAAAACATTAGAAACCCTACAAAAAATATAAAATGAAAATAAAACAAAAAATCACAGTGTATAACACGAAATAGGTGAAAATGGATGATAAAATAATTTTATTATTCAAAATAAGACAAATTACAGCTAGCGAGGAGAAAATGCAGACTCAGATCTACAAAATCCCCCTTCATGGGATGGGTCCTTTATTACCCTGCGCTTCAGCTTCAACTCTCTTTCTCGTAATGGATACAATAGGAAAAAGGGGATAATGGTGGCTTGAACTCAAAATGGGAGCTCAAATGTCACAAGATGATAACGAGGATGATGAAATGGTCATGTGTAGAATGAAGATAAAATTTCTCTATTTATAGAAAAATATTAGGATAGATGTAGATCTAGAAAAATAATAAAAAATTGTTAGACCAAATCAAGATCTAGTCGTTAGGAATATTTGAATATATTTTTAGAGGGAAATATTATTTGAATGATCAAAAATCTTTATTTAGTAAACTAACTCAAAACATAACAACTGATTTTGTTAATTAAGGAAAATTGTTAAAGTAATTAATAAATAAAAGTTATATATTAACTACTTTGAAGGGATAAAGTAAAAAAAAATAGAAAATTATTAAATAATGCTTGAATAATCATCTCATGGGAAAAATAGTGGATAAATATGGAATGATATATAAATAATGATTTATTTAATTATTGATGAGTGGTTAAACAAAAATTGTTTAGAAATAACAATAAATAATGATTTAATAATTATTTCTAGATAATAATAAATAAATAATTATTTATTTAATCACTGCCATGTTTTTTTTGAATTTTAATGAGGACTAATTTAGGAAAATGGTTCTCTAAATTATTTCCTAAGGTGAAAGTGGGTTTTAATGTGTAAGAATCCATGCTACATGATGTATTTCGATCAACATATTAGGAAATGTGATGCCAAGATTCTGGGTTAAATCAGATTCTAGCATATAAAACTCGTGTGCTACCTTCAATCTTAAAAATCTCATCTAGTTCTTCATTAAGAAAACATTTTGTAGCTTAAAATATACATACAGAAAGGAGAGCCATCCAAACAAAATTGGTGGCATAATAATAAGCATAATGAAATTTACAAACTCAAAACACTTGGCCAAATATTACAATGAATGGCCTTTCAGATCTCAACCCTTTACAAAAAAAATCTCAACCCATTTCTTGCTCTCTCTGTATTCCTCATTTATTTTTCATCTTCACACAACCCTCCTATTTATATATAAATATGAATTTATTCCACTCCATAAATTCCTCCACACAAATCTCAACTACAATCTAAATTATATTTGTCCTTTTTTGGACTCAACTAAGTCCCTTATATGGAATTCCTAATCCCTAGATTATCTACCTAATTCCATTCCACTCATTTCCTTAATTATTAAAGGAATATTTACAGTAATCCTCACATTTATATTTTCTCTTTTAATTTATTAAATTTGGGCCAAAAAATTAATAAAATAATTAAAAATCCTCACCTCCTAAATCACACAAATGAATAACAAAAATTAAGATTGATGCTCCTACATCAGATTCCCAAGGTTGAAAATAATCATGATCTTCCAATCATGAGTTTCAGATCTTTTTCTTCCTGGATCGCATACATGTTCTACAATTATCCATTTGTTGCTTCTTTTGTTTGTTGTTTCTTTCCAGGTCTCCATACTTTATGTTGCATTGCCCAACTGGCTATGCTTTCACAGTCTTCTAATGTCTTTCTCTTGCTGCTTCTTCTTTGTTTTACTGCTGCTGTCTTCTTCTGGGATACTTTCGTCATTATCCTCCTTATCAGTTCAATTCCTCTGACCAATAGATCTTTTGTCTATTATTTACTTTCACCTCTTGATTGCTAAATTTTTATACTTATTGTCGCCCTTTCATCCTTGCCCTCTTGGTTACTGTTGTCTTGCACCTTCACATTATTCATTTCACAATATTGAAATTGAAATTCCTCTTCATGCCTTGAATCCTGATTCTTCAGCATAGTTTCCAGCAATCTAATCTCTTGGTTCCATGGATTACAATTTTTCACAGAAATTTCTTCCTTTTATTTCACTTGTGTCAAGTTTCCTCCAGCATCTGTAATAAAACCTGTACTCACAAAAAAATTATTAAAATAAAAAACATAAGGCCTCCATGCCTCTTTCTCCTCTGGCAACATTTTAGTATGCTTCTATGAAATTTCCTCTTCCATCAGCACATCAGTATGCTGATTTAAATTTTCTATGAGATAGTCAGCTAGTCCCTCCTCCACATCATTTATTTCAAGAATGTCTCCCTATTCTGTTTCAAAATAATGACCTTCATTGATTTGCTGAATCATTCCTACATCCTTATCCTTTGTTTCCTTATTATTATTTAGGACAATTTCTTTCTCTTTCAGCAACTCACCCTGAGTATAGATCCTCTTCTTTTCCAACTTTCTTCTTTGAAGATCTAACTTTCTATATAACTCAACAATCTCAATTGGGGTACAACTTGGAAACTTTACACAACTTTCCATACCTTCACTTGTTGTTGACGAATCATCAGATAGCCCTTCTTCCTCTGCTTCAATACTCTACTGTTTATTCCCATGAGACCCCTCTATCTCCTTTTGTTTATGAGATATTGCTACCTTAGCATCATTCCGAACAAATTTCAGATTCAACTTCTTCTCCTTAACAAACTTCAAATTTTGTTCAACATCCTGTGATGTACCTACAATCACACACAAATCATTAGTTTTAAAAACATAAGACCTTGTGGTCCCACTTGATGCTTCAGTTATCCTATCTCCTTGCTACTTTGAATCCTTCATTTGATTCAGTCCCTCTGTAGATTTCTCTTCTGTCACATCATTACTTTCAGAAAGAAATGGACCATATTCTAGCTCACATATCAAATCTTCCTTTTTATAGTCATTTAAACTGAGTAACTCTTCCTTCAATTGAGAATTCACTCTATGCTCCCACTTCACTTGCAATATATGCAATTTGAATTTCCTTTTCATATTCCATCCAGATCTCTGGTCTACTTTACTTCTCTGTAACATTTCCATCAATAACTCAAGACATAATTTTATCTCAGCTTTCTCCTGCTCATAATATTCATTAGTCAACTGCTCACATATGCCATTTACCTTGGCATTTTCCCTTTTCTGCCTTCAATTGAGGTCTTTCTCAGAACCTCTGAAATGACTATCCATAGTCATTTTATCCTCCTTTGTGAACTTCATCTGTTCACTTGTGGATTTCATTCAATCCCCTTTATCAGCAAGCCTTCATTCTTTCCATTTAACAATGCAAGCTTTCTTCCTGCACTTGACCTCTTGCGGTTCTCTATCTTGGAATCATCTCTAGCAACCCTCTTTCTTCTCTCTACTACAAACAACACTTTAGTAATGCAGGTGTTACAATGACCAATTCTTTGGGTGTTGAGCTTTACCGATCATGCACCCAATTACATTCAAACCTTTGACTTTGGTTTATGACTCTTTGACTTCAGACTTTACATCAACTCTTCATCTTGGATGAAAAATACAGCCTCTTATACAATAAATCAATCTTAACTCAAGCTATCCAAATTTTCATTTGACCCTAACATATGTTTGACTTCCAAGCTTGACTCAATAATTTTACAATAGTGGATATTTGGACTTAATTCAAGTTATACAATCTTCCAATGAACATAAACCCTTAATACATTTTTATGATGTAAAATATTCACTCTCTCTCATACTCCATTGTTATGAAATATCATCATTTTCCCATGATACTGAAGTCTTTAATCGAAATGCACTCCATGTTTTCCAAGATTTATTTTATAGTGAAATAAATAAATCATTCCATTCTCAACATTCAAAAATACCTTTCTGAATTATCATACCTTATGTTCCTATTAAGGTTATTAATAAACCTTCTCTTTGCAATTTCAACTCTCTGGGCTCCACTCTTCTGTCTCGTCTTTGTCACTATGAACATTCGCATGCCCTTCTTTCAACTTTCTCATCATCTTAGTGCAAAAAATCTCCCTGTACTTCCATGCACCATACAACTGCACATTATAAATTGTACATCAATTCACATCTCTTCATCTATGTACATAGAACAAGCTATTCATATTTCAACCTCTTTGACGAATAATGTAAAACTCATTCATTGTGCCCATCCTAAATAACACCTCCTTAGATGCCGCCACATGATGGTAAAATAAAGATTCTACAACATCAAGAGATTGTGTTTTCAACCATAAACACAAATCAAAAGAATTCTACCATTCCAACTACAAGCTTTGGTCCAAAATGACTTAGCCAAGATTGTGAAGAACCCACACTATGTATAGTAAACCCTCTCATATATTACAAAATGCATGTTTCTCTTTATATCGCCTAGGATATCCCATTCTCATTTTCCATTCATTCATAGCTTCACATTTGAAATATTTTTACTCTTTCATAATATTTACAAAAGATCAACTTCTCGAGTATGCAAGGAAATGTAATCATCCAAATTTTATAATACCTTTACTCAATGAATATTGATTCATTAAATGAGTACTTACCTTGAATCTTCTTGTGGTTGAAATGATCCAACCCTTCTCTCTTGTATTTATTTAAGAATACATTCAAGCCTCTATAGACTTTGTCTCCACTAACTCTTGCTCATCGATTTTTCTGAGTCTTCTCATGCTTATCAGATACATTCTCTCCAACTCATGTTAAAAAAAACATCATACTTCTCAAAATTTGTAGATATGTGGGTTATGGCACATGATCTGAACAAAACAATTTATTACGCAACAATAAAATTCATTCATTACGCAGCAATAAAATACATCAGTATTTTCTTCTCAATTATAGCCAATTCATTTGACACCTTTTCTATTTTCTGCAACGATGAAATCCCCAAATGGTTAATTGAGATATCCAGTTTCACATACACTCCACGCGCATTAGCAGTCTCCTCCAATTCTTTGGAATCCATTTGGAAAAACAAACCAACGTAATCCTTAAAGCATTATTGTTGAATATATAACAAGGTAAATCAAGTTCATTGATTTATTGAGGCCCACTACCAATATGGAGTTTACTGAAGGAAAAAAAACACCACAAGCTGTTTGAGTCCACAGCCTCACAAACCACCACAACAATCAAGCAAACAAAATATGGTTCCAGCTCTATAAATTGGAATTTCGTTTTGGGACTGCACTAATCTCCAGGCAATGACTATGCTAATATGCCCAACAATGTCAACGTAGTTTCTATGCCAAGATAACCAGCAATGTCAACGCAAATAAAATATCAATATCTATAGCTCAGATCCATAGTCGTATCAGCTTGACTGTACTGACCTCAACGCAAATGATATGCCACTTTGCATTACTAGAAAGTCGAACTATATACGCTAAAATATAAAACCATGAACACGGTGACTGTGTACCGATCTGAATAGTGTTGCACATATATATAGTTCTGTTAATAAAGATGAACATAGGTCTTGCACCATAATCCCACAGAGTTTGGGGTTAATGTGTCTACGTAGTCTCCTCTTAACTAGAACCGCTGCTCATTCCAAAAATTTAGTAATGCCATTCTGCATTATGGCAGTGCGGTGGACTTTCATACCACTGCGAGCACCAATGCAGCATTTTCAGGGTGTCATGTTGTTCCAACACCTGCGTCCACATTGATTCTTATAATTTATACACAATGATTATATATTATAAAACAAAAATTGAAACGTATGTTTCAACTACTAACGTAGCATCGATTTTAGTCCATAGTAACTCATCTTCTCCACTGCTTGCGTTCCAACAAGTCTGCACTTCCATACACTTGAAAACCATGTCAACGCCGAGAATAACAATAAATGCACAGTTTTGAATACTGATTTACCTCCACAACGTTATTCCCAACACTCTCCAATGCTGCATTCAACATTCAGTTTCTTCTGCACTCAATCCAAACATTTGATTGCCTCTACGCCACCACCGTCTTAGTGTTTTACTAAACGGGGTTGCTCCCATCACACACCTATTCATTCGTTGCCTTTTGCTATTTTGGCATTCATCACACTATCAGTGTTTGTCTCTACACACATCTTGACCCGCCTTATATGCATTCAAGCTCACTAGGCATGTATCTCTGGCTCTGATACCAAATGATGCCAATATTCTGGGTTAAATCAGATCCGAGCATATAAAACTCTTGTGCTACCTTCAATCTTAAAAATCTCATCTAGTTCTTCATTAAGAAAACATTTTGCAGCTTAAAATATACATACAGAAAGGAGAGCCATCCAAACAAAATTGCCGGCATAATAATAAGCATAATGAAATTTACAAACTAAAAACATCTGGCCGAATATTACAATGAATGGCCTTTCGAATCTCGGCCCTTTACAAAAAAACTCTCAGCCCATTTCTCACTCTCTATGTATTCCTCATTTCTTTTTCATCCTCACAGAACCCTCCTATTTATACATAAATATGAATTTATTCCACTCCATAAATTCCTCCACACAAATCTCAACTAAAATCTAAATTAGATTTAAATTTTTTTGGACTCAACTAAGTCCCATATATGAAATTCCTAATCCCTAGATTATCTACCTAATTCCATTCAACTGATATCCTTAATTATTAAAGGAATATTTACAATAATCCTCACATTTATATTTTCTCTTTCAATTTATTAAATTTGGGCAAAATAATTAATAAAATAATTAAAAATCCTCACCCCCTAAATCACACAAATGAATAATAAAAATTAAGCTTGATGCTCCTGCATCAAAATGGCTAGGTGATCATTCTTCGAGTAGTAATGAGGGAGGTTCTATCCTAGGTGATAGTGGGTCTTCATCTACATTTCCCTCATTTTTTCATGAGTTTTGACCATAGTTATTTGATTTTGACAAATTGTGTTAATATTTTATCTCTATTGTTGAGGGGTATTTTCATTTTACTAAGAATTCAAAAGAGTAATCTTTGACAACTTTTATGAGTGTCATCTATGAGTTTCATCTGATTTTGATCTTGATACATTTATCTTGTGTTTCCTCAAGAGGGGAATTCAATCCATATATATAATACATGATGTTTCACTCAAAAACAATCTTCAATTAACAACCCAAAAAGGGTGTCTATGGGGAAAATAAGAAGAGAATCCCTCCCTAGATATGACCCTTAAAGTAGTCTATAATAGTATATTATTGTTGAATAAATTAGGGAGTCCATTTTACTAATGAGTCATGGAAATCCCCTCACAGGTTTAAAATGTTTACAAGGTTTTGGACATCATAGGAATTCGAAGGATGCCACATGCCACGCCTAATAAATACCAAAAATGGCTTCCATAATTCACTATCAATAACGTTATTACCAATAATGAGTATCTAGCTAAATTTTATGATTCTATAAGAGAGGTAATTGTATATGAGGGACTTGAGGGTGTTTCTAGGAACCTAATTTATTTTTCCCCATAAGGAGAAGCTAAATTGTAGTTTCATGATTTTCTTGATTATAACATCCACTCTTGGAATGTATTTCATTTGGCTTTCATGAAATAATGGGCTTTGTGTAAATATCATAGAATTCTCTTACCCCAAATCCATGCCATGAAGAAAATGGAGAACAAGGCTACTTAAGAGTTTGATGACAGGTTTAGAAATATTGTTGATATGATTCCAAAGGGTGTTAGGTCAAAGCATGACACTATTTTCCTTCATTAAACCAACACATATGAAAGAAATTTTGGCCTTATGTTGAGAAACAAATTTATTAACATTATGGAAGAAGCAAAGGATTCGTAAGGTAATATTGAGGAGAACATGATATCATCCAAATTTGATCCCATGGTTTCTAGTCAAGTATGTACCTCATAGAAAAAAATGAAGCCTCAGATTATGCATACAACTTACCAGATTCGTGACCCCATAAGAGTTTTCAGTAAGATTTTTTTTACTGATCGATTAAGCCCCAAAATAATTTATTCAGTAGAAGGAAATATATAGAGAGAAATAGAGGAATATTTTTTTTATCAACCAAATTAGTAACAAAATCAAATTTATCCCAAAAAAAAATGTAAGTTGGAATATGAATAGGGATCCCTAGGAACATAGATTCCCAAACACCATGGGCCTAATGGATATGGTAAGTCATGATTAATCTCCTCAATGTTTTCCTGCTGATGAGATAAATAATGAGATTATCACACAAATTCTACTATAAATGGAGTGAGGGAGCCCAGGGGTATGGAAAACATAAATTGGGTTGGAGAGGATGATTGTGTTTGCATGGTCCAACATAAATCCATAATCCTAAGTGAATAACCAATAAAAAAGTATTGAGATAAGATATTAGATGTTTCAAAAGTTGGGAACATGAACATGTTCAATGTTATGGGTGAAAAACCAAGAAAGACCTCAAGAACGAAAAACTAATGAAATATCACAGAAATAATTAAATTCCTATAATTCCACAAGGTTTTAGGTTTGGAAATCACTGTGATCATTCTTAGTCTATGAAGAATCAAGTGAATAGTGTTTCGACAAAATCAAAATTTCACTCAGCATCAAACCCAAAAAAAAGTAAGGACATTGTTTTAAACATATACATGATTATTTTTTCGAAAATGTCATGGTCTGATCCCTTTATCTAAGTTGATAAATATCCCACATCAAATAGAAAAGGGTCAAATAAAACTATGAAGAGAAAACTAAGGGAACCCTACTCATATTACAATCAATGCATCAAGGAGTAAGAGATGGGAGTATTCCTCCTTTGAAAATTGTAATGAGATTTAATGGTCTATTATTACACATTGTATGTAGGGTTTTGAAGCTTTGACAAATATATTGTCAATGAAGTTTATAATTAGTTTGGTTTAAATACCACTAAGTCATACATATATGTTTACACATTAGATTATTAAAAAATTAAAGTATGTAATATAATTTAAGATCTTAAGGTGAACTTGACAGCCTATCCCGATATTTTACATCTAATGGATGTGGTGGATATTGATGTTCCTTATTCTTGTGGCATATAGGTCGACTGCCTATTTGGGGATTTCATTACAGAAAGAACTATCCTATGCTACCATTCCCACATGACATGGAAATTATGTTTCTCTTCACAAGCAGGCCACTTATAAACACTATTTATAAGATCTTGGAGATGCTATGAATGATATAATTTACTATGAGCATGATATTGGAATCTACATGAAAATAGTAAACTTAATCATCACTGATGAGGAGATCCATGAAGATAAGGAATTTGAAAAATTTTGGAAGATAAATTTTTATGGAGCTCAATCTCAATTATGCGTAAAAGTGGGAATTATGTTCATGTCTAAAGGGAATGATAATTTCTGTTCATGCTAGTTGGAGTTTAAATGTACATATAATGCAATCGAGAATGAATCATTGTTAATTTGTCTTGAATTGGCCCTAAATATCAGTGTAATGTGTCTACTAGTGATTAGTGAATACTGGTTTGTAGCTCTAAGGGTTAAAATATATATTTTCTACAAAAAATAAACGGATCAAAGGGTATAGAAATGCAATATTGGATAACATTGATATTTTTCAATCATTTAACATTAGGGAAGTGTTTTGAGAAAATATTACCTAGGGATACTTGTTGGTAGAAATGACCCCCATTTTAGAATTGTGTGAATAGTTTTTCTATGGGGATTACAAGATTGAGGTTACCTTTAGACTGTAAGTTCTATATGACTAGGAGAAATGGAAAAATGTTCATGATAATTTTTAGGTTATTAGATTCTTGAACAATATGAAGGATTTTCAAGGAAACAACATTAATCGACAAGCTGAGGATGATAATGAAAAGTATGATATAGAAGAATTTCCTCATAATAGAATTCCTCAAGTTGTTTTTCCATTAAAAAATATGTGCAATAGGCATGAAATGTATAATAAAACACAAGATCTTGATATGGAATGAATGGAAGGAAAATCCCAGAGTGCATGGGAAATTTGAAAGCTTGTTACTTGGTCCTTTTAGGATATATGGAAAAGCCAAAATTATATTTTTGCATCTAAGTCACTTGAATGATAATAAGTTACCCTTCCCTATGAGTTGGTATATTTTAAAATTGCACTATCCGAATGGTGATTAATCAATCTTATATATATATGAGAAATAGCCAAATTTTGTTTCTTGCAAATAACATGGTATTTTTAGTTTCTTTTTCATTTCAAAAGAATCATCCATCTTATCTAGTTATTTTCTGTTATATTTTTCTTACTTTCTGACAAGAATCTCTAGGTTCATAACGTCATCTTTTGTTGTCTATTTAATTTATTATTTTGGGATTTGGTAATTTATGCAACCCCCGTTTATGGACTATAAACTATAATTACTCATTATTCGTTTCACAATGTTTTTGGTTGTGCTTTGAAGTTCACAATAGAGGATGAGATTGCTACTACTATTAGTTTATTTTGATTTCTACTACTATTTGTTTATTTCGATGATACATTTTCAATATGGGTTATGAAGCTTCATTATCTAGCTAAAATTGTGTTGTCATTTCTGAAAAAATATCATTAGAAACAATTTCTCATCTTTATTTTTCTCTCAAGGTATCACAAAAACGTGTGAAATATTTTTACATAACTCATATTTTTCATGACTTGTTTTACTTGTCCACATTCACAAGGGACTGTGAAGAATATTTCTAGGTTTGCTAAATAATTAAGAGTAGCATTATATTTTGTTTGAACAGTTGAATTAATGCTCCCTTTGTTCCCTTCTCTGGTTGCTAGAGAAATTTTCCTTAACAGAATCTTAGGCCCCTTTTTTCCAACAAACACCCGAATCTTAGACCCCATTTTCCCAACAAACATCCGAAATACTTGTGTGCTTCTTCTTACACCATATATATTCCTTGGAAACTGATATTTCTGTTAAATACCAGAGCTTAAGTTGATTTTATTTGCGGAACTGAATAAGATCTACTATCCTTACCATAACACATGACCTATTCCTAAACTGTGCTCTATTTCTCATGCAAATTCTTAGGGTACCGATGTTCCTACACACACCTCTATAACAATTGGCAAGTGGGTTTACATTTGTTTCAACAATAATCCACACTGGAAAATTGATGAACCATCATACCATTTAGATTGATCGACTACATTATTGTTGGAAGATTCTTTGTATTTATGAACAACAGCAAGGACGAGCACGTTATGAATTTGGCTAATGAAGTGCTGGCAACAAATGTATGATTAAAAGTCTACATCACCACAGATTTTCAGCTAACTTTTGGAAGAAAGGTGTGTGTGAAAGTTCTTTAATTAAAAACATGAATATCACTAACGACTTGAACCTTATGTTTGTGAGTTTAAATCATTGCATGGGTACCGAACTTAGTGAGACAAGTGGATAATTCAGTGGATCTACTTGTATCCGACATGAGGACTTTGCTATTGGATTTGGACGTTTAGGATTATAGGTTCGAACGAGTTATAGTGCGTCTAAAACCATATATATATATACCCTATATTTATATGAAGTAGTATATATATGTTGAAAACATATACATTCAAGTTTTGGTTTGAATGTGATGAATTTGACTAGTTTTAGTGAACAACTAATATAATTATTTTAGTAAATGTAGTTGATATGCACTAATATTTCAGTATAACCATATTAACTAATATAATTTTTATAAACCAATAGACATCGATGATATAGATTTAATAATATTAATATTATTAAATAAATCATTATAATAATATTATTATTATAATACTTATTATATTATAAATTACTATTATAATATTATAATTATGATAACATATATTATAAATTATTACTATTATAATTGAAATTGTTATTATATTATCATAATATTATTGATATTATCAATAATATATTAACAAATGGATTAATAATATTATAAATTTAAGATATTAATATTATAAATTTAGGGGATAAATTTACCCAAAAATATAATTAATGTTATAAACTCAAAAGATTAATATTATAAAGTTAAGGGATTAATAAAATCAATGGATTTATATTAAAAATCAAGGGATTAATATTATAAACCCAAGGGATTAATAAACCCAAATGATTATTAGTATTATAAACTTAAGGGATTAATCGACCAAAGCAGTAACATGATTAATATTATTGACTCTTGGCATTATTATTATAAACCTTAGGAATTAATAACCTCAAGGCATTAATAAGCCCAACATATTAATATTATAAACCCAAGGCACTATTAGTATTATAAACTCAATGGATTAGTAAACCAAAGGATTCATATTGTAAACCCAATGGATTAAAATTAGAAATCAAAGGGGTTAATAAAGCGAGGGAATTAATATTATAAACTCGATGGATGAATAAGAAGAAGGGATTAATATTAAAAACGAAGAGATTAATATTATAAACACTTTGGATTAATATTATAAACCTAAGGGATTATCGACCCAAGGAATTAATATTAAACCCTAGAAATATAAACCCTAAGATTGATATTACAATCCCAAGGCATTATAAACCCAAGGGATTATAAACCCAAGGGATTAATATTTAACCCTAGGATTAATATTATAAGCTCAATGGATTATAAACCTTAGTAATAATATTATAAACACAAGGGATTCATAAAAATAACGAATTACTAATATTGTAAATCCACGGGGTCAATAAACCCAAGGGATCAATATTAAAAACCAAAGGAATTAATATTATAAACCCAAGATATTATTAATATTAATAAACCCAATGTATTAATATTATAAACCCAATAGATTAATAAATCCAAAGGATTAATATTACGAACCCGAGAGATCAATAAGCTCAATTGATTATTAATATTATAAACTCAATGGATTAATATTATAAACCCAAGGGATATATAAATGAAATAGAATAAAATTATAAACTAAAGGGATTAATAAGCCCAACAAATTAAAATTATAAACTTGTGGGATAATATTATAAATCCAAAGGATTAAAATTGTAAACCCATGGGACTAAAGTTATAAACCAAATGGATTAATAAACCAAAGGGATTAATAATATAAATATGAGGTATTAATATTCTAAGCCCAGGGGATTGTTAGTATTATAAACCCAAGGTATTATTGATATTATAACAACAAGAGATTAATAAACACCAGCCTAGATCCATCTTAACTCCGGATCTATCAAGCGCCGAGAGGGATAAAATCTCTTGAGGTGCAAACCTCTTTTTTGAGTGCAAAACTTGAGGAAAGGTTTGCACCTCGAGAGATTTGATCCCTCTTGGCACTTGATAGATCAGGAGTTAAGATGGATCTAGGTTGGTTTCAGTCGTGTGCTACCTAGGAAAATCTATCGAAGATATTATTAATTTTATCAATAGTATGTAAATATATGAAATATTAATATAATCATTTTAAATATGCTAAATATTTCTAAGATTAACTTGGTCATTTTAATTTTAAATTTTCTTAGTTACCTCATTTTGTTGAAATGATAAATATTGTTAATAACTATAATGATGAAAAATGATGAAATATTTTTTTTGAATGCAAAGTGACAATAATAGTGTTGAAAGATAGAAAATGTGAATAATAAGAAAGTACTCATGTTACAAATAGTCTTCATTTTGATCAATCTCAAACTATTTTCTTCTACTATTCTTATTGCCACCCTTGTTAGTTTTGTTATCTTTTCATATCGATTATATGAAAAGGTAAATTTAAATTGTAAACCATTTAAATCTTTAGCTTGAGCTGTTGTAGTAAACATGATACCTTGTCTCTCTTTCTCTCCAATATTAATAGGTTAAATTACTATAAAACAAAAATCAATGTACAGTGTCAATAAATTTTTGTGTTGACACTAAAATCAATGCATATTGTTAATCCAATCACTTTAAAATTGATGTATCATCATATATCCAATTACATCAAATCATAAATCAACATATACATTTAAATCAATGCATTTAATGCAAGCAATCAAATAAGATTAGAAAATAACTTCTACGTTGAAATCAATGCACCTAATGCAAGAAATCAAATAAGATTAGAAACCAACATCTACACTGAAATCAATGCATTTACTCAAAGCAATGAAATAGGATTAGAAATCGCCATCTACATTTAAATCAATATATTTAATGAAAAAAATCAAACAGGATTAGAAATAATCTACATCGAAATCAATGCATCTAGTGCAAGAAATCAAATATAATTATAAATCGACGTCTAAATTGAAATCAACACATCTAGTGAAAGCAACCAAATAGTATTAGAAATCACCACTTACATTGAAATAAATGCATCTAGTGCAAGCAATCAAATGTCGTTAGAAATAAATATCTACACTAAAATTGATGCATCTAGTGCAAATAATAAAATAGGATTATAAATCACCATCTCCACTTAAATCAATCCATCTAGTGCAAGAAATATTCTTCCCTCTCTCCACCCTCCATCCATATCTATATCCCCATCCATCTCTTTTTTTTTGTCTCTATCTCACCCCCCCTAAATACACATGCTCTCACACTCCATATATATCATTCTCTTTGTCGATCACCCTCTCTCCTCTCTTCTTCCCTCTCTTCCCCTTCTCTCCCTCTCCCCCGCTAATATCTCTCTTTCCTCCTTTTGTCCTCTCTCTCTCTCTCTCTCTCTCTCTCTCCATCTTCCTTATCACTCACTCACTCTCTCTCTAGGAACCAACATCTACACTGAAATCAATGCATTTACTCAAAGAAATCAAATAGGATTAGAAATCGCCATCTACACTGAAATCAATGCATTTAGTGCAAACAATCAAATAGGATTAGAAATCATCTACATTGAAATTAAGTCATCTAGTGCAAGTAATCAAATATAATTATAAATCGAGATCTAAATTGAAATCAACACATTCAGTGCAAGTAATCAAATTGTATTAGAAATCACCACCTACACTGAAATCAATGCATCTAGTGCAAGTAATCAAATATCATTAGAAATAAATATCTACACTAAAATCGATGCATATAGTGCAAATAATCAAATAGGATTATAAATCACCATTTCCACTTATATCAATCCATCTAGTGTGAGAAATATTCTTCCCTCTCTCCACCCTCCATCCATATCTATATCCCCCTCCATCTCTTCTTTTCTGTCTCTCTATCTCACCCCCCTAAACACACACACTCTCGCAATCCATCTATATCAATCTCTTTATCAATCCCCTCCTCTCCCCATCTCTCTCTTCTTCCCTTTCTTCACCTTCCATCTATATCTCTATCTTCCCCCTCTCTCCCTCTCTCTCCATCTTCCTTATCACTCATTCACTCTCTCTCTCTTCACCTTTCTCTCTCTATTTCTTTCTTCTTACCTCTCTTCCCCTCCCCCTCCAAGTTCATCTCTCTTTCCCTCCCTCTCTCCACTCTCTCACATCCTCTCTCTTCCTTCCTCTCTTTTCCTTTCTCCCCCATCTCTCTCTCCCTCTCTCTCCCTCTTCACCCACCAACTATGTTACTATATCCCTCCCTCTCTCCTTATATCTCCTTCTCCCCCCTTATCTCCATCTCTCCTTATTTGTCTCTTTATCTCAGCCCCAAACATACACGCTCTCTCTATGTCTCTCCCTTGTCACTCCTTCTCTCTCTCCACTTATCACTCTCTATATTTCTTATTTCCTACATCTCTCCCCCTCCAACTCCATCTCTCTTATCGATCCCTCTCTCCTCCTCTCTCTCAAGTCCTCTCTCTCGTCCTTCCTCTCTCTCTCTTCCCTAAATCCCTTTCTCTTCCCTAATCTCTCTCTCTCTCTCTCTCTCTCTCTCTCTCTCCAATACTCTCTCTTCCCCCATCACTCTCCTCCTCTCTCTCATCCTTCTTCTCTCTCCCTTTCTCTCCCACCTCTCTCTCTCTCTTTTCCCTCCAATCCTCTCTCTTCCCCCATATCTCTCTCTCTCTCTCTCTCTCTCTCTTCCCCCATCCCTTTCTTTCTCTCTCTTTCCACCCCTCTCTCTCTCCAACTACATTACTATTTCCCTCCCTCTCTCCTTCTCACTTCTTCTCTCCCCCTTCTTTCCATACATCTTACTTTGTCTCTTTATCTCACCCCTAAACATACACTCTCTCTCTCCATCTCTCCCTTATAACTCTCTCTCTCTCTTTCTTCTTAGTTATGTAAACTAATGAACATAAATATTTGTAAATATAAAGAAGATTATGAGGCAAATATGAAAGAGTTTATTTATCACTATACCTCCGGGTTTATTTATATTTGTATTTATTTACCATACCTCTTTTATTTAGGATGGTATTTGGCCCATAGGCTTGTTATATAATTAGATTTTTATTTATAATCCTATTTGATATATCGTTATGTATTTACCTTACAACTTTATACCTCTTTTATATTTATTTATTTACCATACCTCATGTTTATTTATATTTATATTTATTTAAATTTTAAAATATTGCAACTTTGATGGGGAAATATTTATGTCTTTAAATATTTTAATTTATCCATAGAATGTGGGTTTTCTTTTTAAAGATTCATTTTACAAATATTTAATTAAAAGAAATACTAAAAGATTTTGGATTTTGATTGTTTGTGTTGAATTAACTCTTTTCCTTTGATTTAGGAAATGGTATTAACTTTAGTAAAGAGTAAAGATGTTTAAAATTTTACTTAATTTGGAAATTCAATGTGGTAAATTTTTTTGTTAAAGGTAAATTGATGATCCATTCAAATTCACCTATATAATTTACTATCCATTGAAATTTATAAATAATACATAGTTTTATTTTAATAGTTAATCTCAGCCCATTAATAATTTAAAAATGTTATATATAATCTAAATGTTCAAGTTATACAAAATTCAAGATTAGGTTAATGCTTTGGCTGACATTAGAAAAAGTAAAATTTATTATTTTTTGAGAACGTGACATACTCGACATCGAGGTCATACTGGGCTGCGCCTCTCGCAACAAGAGATTATTGATATTATAAACCAAGGAGAATAATATTAAACCCTAACATTAATATTATAAACACTAAGATTATAAACCCTAATACTAATATTATAAACCCAATATTAAAAATCCCGCTTATAAACATAATATGATAACTGAAATTTGCAATGTGACACTGCAACGTTTAATAAATTCCAATGTAGTGTAACAATGCAACAATGGTTGTCAAGTTGATTGTCATATTGAGACAATGCTCATCACAATGTTACGCTCGATAGATTTTTGCACCATTTCAGTGCCACAATATTAAAACCTAATATAAAACACTAACATTATAAAACCCTAAAATTTATGTTTTATATTAATTCTTTAGGAAAAAATATTACAAACCCTTAGGGTTAATATTATAAATCCATGGAATTAATAAACCCAATGGATTATTAATATTATAAACTCATGTGATTAATAAACTGGGGGGATCAATATTACAAACCTAAGGGATTATATACCTAAGGTATTAATATTAAACCCTAAGATTAATATTATAAACCCTCACATTTTAAATCCTAGGATTAATATTATAATATGTATAATTAAAACCTCAAGGTTATAAAATCTAATATTTATATTATAAACCCAAGGGATTAATATTGAACCCTATGAATATAAACCCTAATATTAATATTATAAACCCAAGGGATTACAAAATTGCAACAATTATTGTCAAATTGATTGATATTATGGTTTATAAACCATAATTTTAATATTAAACTCTAGGGATAATATTAAAAACCCTGAGATTATTATTGTAATCACTAATATGAAATCCTAATATTATAAACACTAATATTGTAAATTCTAAACCCAATATTAAACCTTAAAATTATAAACATGTTATTAAAAAGCGTTAATATTATAAACCTAATATTAAACCCAGTTTTGTTATGTAATAATGCAACATTGAATAAATTGCAATGTAATGTGACATTGCAAAAATGATTGTTAGATTTATTTCCATACTGAGACAATTTTTATCACAATGCGACATTGTCTTAGATGTGAGCCAAATGGTTTAACAAAATAAGAGAATTTTTTAAATTTTTGAGTGGTAGTTTATATTAACTTCATTTCATGCAGGTTTGAAAAGGACGTTCGTGGGTAAAAAACAATATATAATGCAATATAGTATATTCCAACAAGCTGTATACATACTCCAAGTCTCTTTATGTGAATTATAGCATTAAAAGCAATAAAAACTTGGGAGTTAATAGAAATAGGCATGAATGGATTCTAACTATTTGCAAAAATGTGTGAACACACTTATTTTCATATACAAAATATGTACACATAGATATATCTTTCTATGTTTATATGGAATATTATTCAACTATAGTGTAGATATATTTTCCATGAGAAGACTTTTTTGAGGTAATTTATGATAGTTTTAAAAGAGTAGGAGAAATGGATTCCTAAGTGATAATGGGTTTCCTACAAATTAAACAGTAATAAGTCCTTAATATGAATTCGATCAAGAATCCATTTCCTAATCACTTTGTTGACATTTTATGCATTGTAGCTCCTTCCTATCCCCACTTCTACTTCCACTACATTAATTTCAACTCAAAATTATTTTAAATCCTAGTGGGTATTTATAGAAGATTCTTATTCTTGATGATATTTGGAGGATAATTGTTCATGTTAATAAACTCAAACCCTATGGCTTGAACTAGAAAGAGCCATAACAATAATTTATGAGAACAAATGAGAAGGGGAGAATACTCTCAAGGGAAAAAGAAAGAACACCAGGTCAATCCTATTTAGAGCAACAATGAGGGGTTAGTAAGGATATAGGGAAAATACATAGAGTCATGGAGCTCTTGATATGTAAGGAAATGGCACGACCAACAAAGGAAGAGAAGATATATGAGATGAAAGAATGTCTAGGAATAAGGCATTAAGCTATAGTTACCCAAAAGAGTATAATAGGGGGGTAATTACTAAATAAAAAATGAGAGCAAAGCCTAACTCTATCTGAACCATTCTTGGAAAGATGATGCCAAAGAATGCACATCTAGACCTCTCAAACTTACATTAAAATATAGAAATATATGTGAATCTAGGGTTCTGTGAGTTTAATTATTTGGATATATGTCTTCTGGATCCATCACATAAATGTATTAATTTCTAACATGTTTTGAACTGATATATCTAATAATCGTCATGAATAAACACATTATTTGGTTTGAAACATGTCAAAAGTTAATACAATTATGCCATGGATCTGGAAAACATATATCTAAATATAGAAAAAATTTATTCTATCCCAAAAAATAATCACAATGGAAACCTCTACTTGATCAATTCATTCTATAAATCACTTTCTTCTATTGAGAAAAGTTGGTACAACAAATTATCATGTTGGACCATGAAAAGTTGAAAATTAGTCAGAAATTATGTACTTTATTTCTAGAGGAGCAAGGTGAGCGTGTTTGTAAATATTATTATATATTTTAAAAATAATATAATTAGAATATGATAAAGCTAAATAATGAAATTTTAGGATAATTCACTCTAATCTTAACCTATAACATATATTATTTTATTATATAAATTTTAAAATTAAAATTGTAGATAAAATAAATTTATTAGTATATTTAAATGAGAGTGTCAAATATGGGTGTCGGGTCATGTATGTGGTGGGGGTGGTGGGAGATATTATCAAAAATATAAAGTGATGGTGGCGGAAATGTTATGCAAAAAATATATTATGTTTTGCATAATATCGTCTTCTACGTCAACTCTATTTTCCCTCATTCCCACCCTTATGTTTTGCATAATATCTACTCTCATTGGAAATCTAAATCTAAATATAGTTGCGGGGGAGATATTATGCAATATATGATTTATTGTGTGTGTTGGGAGATATTATCCAAAAAATAATATTTTTCACATAAATTATCTTGCATAATATCTTGCCCATATATTATTTTTTGCATAAAATATCTATCATAATATCTTCCCCCAAAAACCATCTAATGGTGAGTGTGGTGCTAGGTGGAGATATTACTCAAAAAATACCCTACTACACTTAAAAGGTGAGATTTGGGGTGGGGGGAGATATTATGAAAAGTACTTTATGCTTTTGTGTTTTTGTGAGAGATACTTAAGAGTGAGACTAAAGGTGCCAACAAAATATTATAAAAAATATATTATGTCTTCAAACAAAGATATTATGCAAAACATATACATAATAATTAAAGATATAGATAAACATAAACATAAAAACTATGAAAATAAAAAATATAGTCTTCAAATAGAAATATTATACAAAACCTATACATAATAATTAAAAATATAGATAAACATAAAAACTATGAAAATAACACAACTCTTTTCCCTTAATATAAACATGAAAATATAGAAAAAACATATTTATTAAAAAAATTAAATCAAAATAATACAAAATAATATATAATACATTATAAATGTTACTACAAAATGAAAATAACTATCATATCATTGTATGAAATATATTGTTTTATTTTATTATTTATCTTTAACATTTAATATTATATATTGTTACAGTTTATTATTTTTTGTCTCATTTATTATAATACTATAAAGTTATTTCGGACGAGATATGAAAATCTAAAATTGGTGCACGTCTAAAGTCTAAATATCATTAAAAATAAAAATAAAAAAAATTGACAATTAAAGTCTAAAATTGTGGCTATTATGAAAAACTAAAAACCAGCCCATTTGTACAATATGAATCATTAAAGATACTTTAATAGTTGTTAAAAGTGACAATCAAATTTTATTTTTTATAAATTATTCACCGGTAGTTCTTATATTCATTTGCACATTTGTTTTTATGTCGTATGAATTATTAAAACTGGCTTAGAATTTGTATGACATCCTCGCCAACGCAATGCCACCATAATACTGGCACGCCCTAAAGCTCAGTCACGATGTGATGCCCACGATGTGATGCCCACTAAATTGTCTTCTCAACTTGTCTTCTCGACTTTAACAAAAGAGGACACAAACAAAATAATGATGTATTTTTCCACTAGATGAGCTCGGCCAAGCGAAGTAGATATGTGTCATTTTCTAGCATTTAAAGGTACCGAGCTTATCATTCAATTAAAAAATTACACCAAATCTAATCAAAATGTTTAGTTGGCTACCTTTGACTAAGTAGATATGTATACATAATCCAATGTATAAAGTTTGGCAGATATGTCTCATTTTCTATTTTTTAACTTGATGATTTGAAAAGAAATCAACCTATTCTCTTAAAAATATCACATCAAATTTAATCAAAGTATTTATTTGGGTCCAATATACACGTTCAAATAGTTTTTATGTTTCAAGTTTTAATATATTGGGTAAGGAATTAATATTATTATTTATAATATTCATTTTTTAAATATAAATTTTGTTGTAATATGGAAAGTGAATTTTAAATTAATAATTTCATTTATTAAAAATGAAATCTTTAATTTTTTTTTACAATTATATTTAATTAAAATTATGTGTTTATTTCTAAAGGATCATATACCTAAATAAATAAATAAAATAAATATGTGTACATTATAAGGAAAATAGTCAAAATGTAAAAAGAGTATTCATTGATGTAATTGAAAGTGTTAAAGTAGAAGAAGGTGTGTATCAACAAGTTAGTGCGGAATATCAAAGTGGTATTGAAGCTATACACAACATGGTTACACTAAGGAGTGTAGCTACTACACCAAGGTGTGAGGCATTATAAATATCAACAATGAAAATCAAAACACAAATCAAGTTCAAATATTTTTCTTTAACATATCAAGTCATTGGTGTCGAAGTACCTTTAACTTTTGAGAAAAAAAAGGAACATGAAGAATGGATGAATGCTATGGAAAAGCAAATTAAATGATTCCATACTAAAAATGAAAGTTGGGAATGAACAAAATTGCTAAAAAGAAGGTTTCCATAGACTCAAAATTGGTATATAAATCTAATTTTCTTATGATGATAGTATAGACATGTTTGATGTTAGATTGGTTGCAAAAGTATACTCACAAAAAAAAAAAAGATTATGATGACACATTTGCATCTATAGGTAAAATGAACACCACTAGACTTGTGATTTTGTTATCTACTAACAACATTTCAGACCTACAATAGATGGATGTCAAGTTGACATTTTTGAATGGTGAATTGAGAAAGAAATGTACCTTCTTCAACTAGAAATTTTTGTAAAGAAGTGATCTTAAAATCTTGTATTGAAGTTAAGTAAAGAACAATATGGTCTCAAAAAACCTCCAAAATCACATGTATATACAAGTTCATAACTTCTTGTTTAAGCAAGGATTCAGAGAAAGTAAGAATGATCTAAAATATTTACATAGAGAAATAAAAACATGAGAAGGTTTCTTTCATTTCATTGTAAGTTAGTGATTTAATCATATGAGTAAATATGAAAAGACAAGAATTTGAAATGGAGTAGATTGGAAAAATTTATAACTATGTATCCATTGACATAAATATTAAAATAAGGAACTATTAAAATATTCAATACCAAATGACTGCAAAAATTTGTTTGCTCCAATAGAGAAGAATGTTAAGATTCACATTGAATATGATAGAAACTATGTAATTGGTACTTTATATAGATATTTAGTGGGGATGTTTAAATTATTTAACCATAAAGGTACTTTGTCAAAAACAAGGGACTGTTAGTAAAACTAATTGTAGCAATAAGAACACATAAAACACATTAATGTTATCCTAGAAAACTGAAAAATGGAAAAAATAAGCTAATAAATATATTATTATATTATGTCTTAAATACAACCATGCCTTGAGTTAAAGGAAGTAACGCAGTCAAATATCCTCACCACACATAGTGAGCCCTTTGCTAGACTCATGTAAATCACACTCAAGATTCACCAAGCCTTTCAAGTACTTCATCATATGTAATACATGGGTTCTAATAGGATAGATACCAAAATCACGTGCCTCAAAACCATCCAATATGGACCTCACAAACTTGACTCTGTCACTAAGTCAAGTTTACCCTAACACTATCCCCTTTAAATTTGATTGGGAAAATCCACATGCTCTCCTCCCCTATCACGTAGGTATACTCAAATACTTATATGAAGGGTACAATGGCCTAGCCATGTCTTACACACATGCCCAGATACACTTAATTTATAAATTTCATCTTGAAGGTAATAATTTTTCATCTCTAGCCAAGTTCTATAACATATCCTGAGATATATGTAATTTAAAATTTTCATCTTCAATGTAATTTTCTTATTTTCTTGTTACTATTGCCTCGAACTTATATAGCCATTATCTAATGTCTACACACCTACTCATACCACGTGGCCTACTCACTAGATCTCACTGTTGTGGCTGCATCTTCCCCTACTACCTCTATTTCTGCTCCTCTTCTTAAATATTTAGATATGCTAAAAAAATACTAATCGAGCTTCTATAATTTAGCTTCAACGTCAACATACAATGTCCAAACATTTGCATTGAACACCTCCTTCTACAAACCACAATCCATTGGCTCTAATAATACTACAACAATGCGAAAGAAAAAAGTCATAACAATAACAAGTAAAACACACTACTAGCTAATACATCTATTATCATGTTATGGCTTAAACTAAGTGATGCTTTGACTTAAAAGGACCCAATTCCTCCAACATTATGCCTCCCTTCCGTTCAACTCGGACACATTAAAATGGAGAATTCTGAAGCCTTTTAAAGACATCGACACATGTAATCCATGGGTTCTAATACAAGTGGATACCAAAACCATGTGCCCTAGACCATCCCTGTGGAATTTTACCTTAACGGATGTGATATTGCATGCTCATCCCTTGTTCAATTGGCTTATCAACCATATGAGAGGTATTGGAAAATTGCTCGAATAGAATTATCAAATACACTAATAATTGAATGTTAAGTAGATAGATTATTCTAATTCCATAAATAATATAAAATCAATCATAAATATGCATTTAGAAAATTGAAAATTGTATCTTACAATAAATAGAAATAACTAAGTGATATTGAATATAAAACTTGTATAGTGGTTCACTTTCACTAAACCACATAGTTAAAAACATAAGACAAAGGCAAAAAGTAACTAAAATGAAGAAATATTATCATCTAAGTTCAATGAACATCATTATACTTATTACACAAAATTAAAAGACATCAAGACTAAAGATAATTTTGTAAATGAAATTTTCAATTATAAAAAAAATGAACGGATATGTTTAATGTAAATCATAATATAACTATTGTATCCACTAAACTACTGTCAGGAAAAAGCTTGTACTTCTTACAAACTAATTACATAATGATAATTGTTTTATTTAAAACCTATCCAATGCTCATGTCACGTTTATATCATTATTGACTAGTCACATGCTTTTGGAATATTACTCTTAACTCTCGGTTACAAAATTGCTACAATGACGACTATACGGTCATCCATATCCAGAATGTTAAACTGTGCAATGACAGAGCTGTCCACGATTGCTTGGGTTTCTTAAACAGATGACGAAAATCATCGTCCTTGTGCTGCTGCTGAGGTTTGGTCTCTATGGAACGAAGACAAACAATTTTCATGCACCATCATGTAATAATCAGAGACGGAGATCTCTGAACTAATAAAATAAAAATACCAAAGTTAACTTCTGTGATATAATAGTAGTCCATTCAGATATAAAATAGCCAAGGTTCTTTAATATTCCCAATTTTAATATTAATGAACTTTCTAATGAGAATCCTTATGCCATTTAAAGTCATAAGACTTCAACACAGGCACTTTATGGTTTTAATGTTATTGGTTATTAAAACCGTATCTCTTAGTATATAAGATGTGGTTTGCCGTTACACCAATACTGACCTGCCGTTACACCTAAATTTCCAAATTACTAACTAAAATCTTTAGTGAGAATTAGGAATTCCATAAAAGTGTAATAATTACTCCAACACTATCACGGTAAATTTAAAAATTTTGATATTTAAAAAAATCAAATTTACTCTAACAAATATGATATTACATACTTTTACTTGTTTAATCACTGTAAATTTAACAATTTTGATATTTTAAAAAAAATCAAATTTACTCTAACAAATATGATATTACATACTCTTACATGTTTAATTCATTGCCAAACCACATGAGAGCCATTGGAAAGCCATTAGACAAAGGTTCCTGAAAAAAAAAACTATCAAATACAATAACAATTAAATGTTGAATCAATAAATTACTCAAATTCTATTTTTTTTAGTAGGAAAAAAACATTGTAGTATTACAGTTCATATTCAATCAAATACGAGTGATTACATCATAAGACATTACTCAGATTCTAATTGAATACCTGTCTAGATCATAAAAAATAAATTATAAAAACTCATTTAACAGAAAGTCTAAGATTGTATTCTGAAATAAAAAGAAACAGCAAAGTGAAATTGAATATAAAACTTGTGTAGTGCTTCAATTTGGCTAAAGCACATGGCTAAAAACATAAGAGAGATAATAAGTAACAAGATCAATAAACTGCTTCAATCAAAATTGAATGGAAATAGAACATAATATAGTTTACCATACAAAATAAAAACACGTTGATTTTTAACATTATTTTAAAGAAATAGGAAAAAGATAAAAAGTCACAAGAACAATAAACTGCTTCAATCAAAATTAAATGAAAATAGAACCTTATCTAATCTATCATACAAAATTAAAACACATTGAATTTTAACATCATTTTGAATATATATATATATATATATATATATATATATATATATATAATACAAATCATAATATAATATAAAAAATTGATATAATATAAAAAATTGATTTATCACATTTAGTAACAAATCATAATATAACTATACTACTAAAAACAAACAAATTAACATTATTTTAAAGTAATAGGAAAAAGATGAGAAATCATAATAACAATAAACTGCTTCAATCAAAATTAAATGAAAATAGAACCTAATCTAATCTATCATTCAAAATTAAAACACATTAAATTTTAACATCATTTTGGAAAAAAAATAATATATTTATTACAAATCATAATATAATATAAAAAATTGATTTGTTACGTTTAGTACAAATCATAATATAACTATACTACTAAAAACAAAACAAATAAAAAATTTAGGAATTACAAATTATTTACCTTGCAGTGGAAATTTGCAGAATTATTCATATTATTGAATCTTTCGGATGCAGAAGTTTTCTCTGGAAAGGTTTCTGTTGAACAAGGTAACACTCTGCAATGACAGAGTTGGCTACGCTGGGCTTGGGCTTGTTCAATCAGAAGAGAAAAGTTGTTGGGGAGGACCCATCATCCTTGTGCTGTTGCAGAGGTTTGGTTTGTATGGAATGAAGACAAACAGGATTCCTGCACCATCATGTAATAATGGAAGACGGAGAGGACATCTGTGAATTGATATAATAAGAATACCAAATTTATGAGACATTATAGTCGTCCATATATATATAAATAAAAGAGAACCAAAGTTCATTCATATTCCCAATTTTCTGTTAGTATATTACAAGTTTGGGAATTTTAGTGAACTTTGTTTCTCCTTTATGTATCAATAGACTACAGAGATACCCAAACAAACCTGGGATTCTTATTCCAATAAGAAATCCCATCTTTGTGATGTGATTATTACATGATGGTGCACGAATACTGTTTGTCTTCGTTTCACACATGCCTAACCCTTCACCCCTACGGAATTCGTTCCGGAATATCCACGAAAAATAATCTAAAACTGCAATAATAATATAAAAAAGACGACCTGATTGAATTTATCACAATTCTTCACCTCCAAGATCCAACCGCATCCAAGCATTCTGCAGATCTGTTAACATGTCAGCCCACAGGAAATCATTATATTGAAAGGAACACAGTGGTAACAATACCCTCCATCTTCTGAATACTGGCAGGAGTAGGGTCCATTAGAAATTAATATTTCCCCAAAGATGTGAATTGTACGAATTCAAGGGTTCTGAAACAAAATCAGGAATACTCCAAAAACAATACAGTTAGCCGTGCAACCCAACTTTATCCATGGCAACGGCAGATGGGTAAAAGATCTATTTTGCAGAGCAAAGAAAACGCATCGAGAGTGGAGCAAACCCTGCATCAACAATACAGGGCCGTGTTGATCAGGGATTCATCCATATAATAAGGTCGTTTGATTGGGAGAGGATTGGTTCGTCGCATGTGTACATAATGGCCAGTGTGTGGAAGACAATCTCTCTAGTACAAGATTAATAATGGTAATAATGGTCTTATGGGGTTACCAAATTTTGTCACCAAGATTAATAATGGTCTTATGGGGTCACCAAATTTTGCCAATCCGGTTTAGGCAATCATTTTCCAAAAGATTTATGTTAAGATTTTTTTTGTGATTAATCATATCGTTAGTATTTGTATTTGGTGGAAGTTTTCATTCATCTTTTTATTAGTACAATTTTTTTTATTAAGATTAAATATTTATCAATAGTTTTGTGTATTGAGGTTGCAAATTGGTTAGTTTTGAGTATAAATTTATTTTTGGAATTTAGTAAAAAAAAATCAGAAAATCAGAATGAAGGATTGTTTGAATTTTTTTTTTTTTAATGATAAAAATAGATTCAGTACCCTCAAAATCCATAGTCTACCCAAAATTCTGAAGCTTGACAAATTTTTTATCAAATTTTTTTATAATCTTACAAAAATTTCTCAACAAAATGTGCCCAGATTAAATATAATGAACCTAAAAACTAAAATTCAGCTAGAGCGCATTTTTTAATCTTAAAATACATAAAATTTGGTGATGGGTTTAAAACTTTACTAGAATATATTTTACAAATTAAAACTCTGTTAAAAAAATCATGGATATTCCAATGGATAGAATATGTATTATTTTCTTTCTAAATATTAATTTTAATAAAATAATTGTAATCTTATTTTATGATTATAATTTTTAGTTAGAGAAATGTAATTAAAAGTAAAAATATTAAATTAATAAAATTTATTTATTATTATATTAAATGAAGTTGTAAGCAATAAGTTAAAGTTGGATATTGTATATTTTATTTTTTTATCAAAAATATATAATACTTGTGTTTTTGTTTTTCCTTAATTGATTTTCACTATTAATGTTCTTACACTAGTTTAAAGTATACTATTAAAGCTTTTCTACTTGTTTAAATTATTTTTTTGAAATTTTTTACATATTTTATTTTAGTTTGTTTTTATTAAATTATTTTAAAATCAAATATTAACTAATGAAGATTAAACAAAATTATAAGCAATGTACATGAACAAATTGTAAATATAAAGATAAATCAGGTTGATTGGAATATATTGAAGGAAAACAAATATTGTGAAATATAAAGAAAAAAACATTAAATCATACTTTTAGAGAAACTAAAATTATTTAATTATTCATATTTTATATAAATTATTAAATATAAAAAATATTTCACTTCTCAACAATATCATATTTCCCACTCAATAGTGTCATATTTCCCACTAATGTCACACAAAAATTATTATGATTTTTTCTTAACAACAACTATTATTTACTAGCTAATGTCAAAACTACTTTATTTATGTGATACAAATATATTTTAAAAACCATAATATGATATCATTTTTTTTAATTACTAGAAAAATAATTAAACATTAAAAGTGACGGAAAATATAAAAGCTATGAAAGTGAAAGTTTGCTAACCTAACCCTCTCATTCATATATATATATATATATATAAAATTTTGGCTTCATTTAATTTATAAAAAGGCAATAAAAAATAGCAATTATTATTAAAAAATTTGGACTATAACACATACTTAGAATTACACTTTAAATACATTAAATTAAATTAACGTTAACAAGTAAATTTTAAATAAAAATAATATAAAAATATTTTAAATATGCAATATGTATGTGTTATTTTTAATCTCTTTTTTCCAAATCACTCGTATATATAATTATAATTTGCGAATTCATTAACTTTGTTGTTTTCTCTTGACTTAACTATCCTCTACCTTTGTATTATTATAATTATTTGAAATCATTAACTTTATTGTAACAAATTCTAATTGGAATTTAACTATCATATACCTCAATACTATTATAATTACAAATTATTTAAATCTTATAAATTTTATTGTTACGAGAGCTCATTTTATTATATTTTTATAAAATTATTTTAAATAATATTTTTTATTAATAATTTTTAAATCTATTTTTTTAAACTTTTTATCCAATCTCATTGCAAAGAAATTTATCCAAACTAATTCAAAACTTCATTTTATTTTTAAATACTATTATAACTACAAATTATTTAAAGCTATACAAATTTTACCTTTTTTTATTCCAAGTGGCTCTTTCATTATATAATATTAAAACTATTCACAAATAACCCTCTTTATAGCATTTTTTAAATTTATTGTTGTTTGAAAGCTTAAGAAAAATATTATCATAAAGAAGGGTATGAAAAAGAAATTCAAAAGCTAAAATTATTATTTTAAACAAGTGTACAATTTTTTTTTTCAAAAGCTATGTTATGTCTTTAAAGGCTTTATGAAGTCATGTCAAAATAGTGATGATGATGATTAATGTCTATTAAGACCAATGTGTCTTATGAGACTTCAAGAAAGCAAAAAGAATCTAAGTTTGATTCTCAAAATCTTGTTTCAATAATCAAAAAGAAGGGAAAGAAAGGCTCCAAGATCGCTATAGGTGGGTTGGCTTAATAGGTCAAGAAGTTTGAAAGTGTGGGAGAAGTTAGGGAATTGAAAGAAGATGTGAGCAAGAGACAGACAATGTAAAATGAAGTTTTTTTCATTTTCCGCCTACTTAGTATCGCAATTCTGACAGATCCTATTATTCCACGGAGTCTTGGGAATAGACCACCGCCCGGTATCACTCTGAAGCTCATGAAAATTAGTTCTTATCCTAGCGATCATTTTTTTCTCAGTGCTCATTATCACACATAGATAATTCCCATTATGAAGGGTGGCATTTATCATCTCCTTAAAGTATCTTAGTTTCCTTTTATCCTCCAACAAAGTGTCCTTAAACTTAGAGGTAATAGTTTTTTTTGACACTATCTTGCCGCCTACAGTGAGCTCATCCTTAATTCTCCAATGGTTAAGCCAGGTTTCGACATCTTTATGCCACCCGCCCTTGAGGCGAAGGTGGTAATTTTGACTAAATTTAAAAAAAAAAAATTAGAGCCTTTTGAATTCCATATTGTAAATCTTCTTCTTATATATAAGATATCTAAACATAGTTGTACTTTCAATAAGGGATAAGGTATCTAAACATAATTGTACTTTCAATAAAAAAACAAACCAAATTCGATTAAGAAAAAATACAATAGAGAGTATTTCCCTTACTCTTAATAAAAACTCTTAATAAAAACCATACCATAATAACTACATATTATTTATCCCTATATCAATTCTCACTCCTTTTTTATTATATAATATTAAAACTATTCATAAATAACTCTTTTAACTGCATTCTCTAAATTTATCGCTTTTTTGAAAGCTTAAGCCAAATACTATCATAAAGAAATGTCTTTCAAAATAATTTAAAAACTATATTATGTGTTTAAAAGCTTATTAAAAATTCATTAAGTCATGCCAACGTCAGTACCATGCCATAATTGAGGGGTGGATTGCGAAGGTTTCTAATGCAGTTTTCGTAAGATAATTTGATGTCCCGCAACCAATATATTGTTGCTACGCATCATCACAGTCGTAAGTTGTTGCTAGACGTTGACATCGAGTTATTCTTCTATCTACTCGATGTCTTTCAACCACTGATAGTCGCATCAGATAAGAAGACACCACGACGAGTGCATTAAATGAGTGGATAGTAGATTGGATGATTGGCATGCCAGCAAAGTTCGATCTGTGGCTTGTTTCGGTAATGACATTAATACAAGTCGTTTGTGGGCAGTCTCTTAATCTCTCTGTGATCACAAGGGTTCCCGCCGAGTAGAGAATATTATATTTATTTAAATGAGAGGAGTTCCCAAATATCTGGACATAGGGAGAAGGATAGTAAATGCGAAGTGATTCACCGAATGCCGACTAAAAACATTAGATACAATACTTGCACAGCCTTCTCACTTTGGTCTTGGCCCACATAAGCTGAAGTCACGGGAATTCAAGCCACCGTATTCATTTCGGCTATTCATTCAAGAGTTAATGTGCAAATATGAGGCCCCATACTTCGTCATATATTGATACGTAACTCAAGCTTGGCAGGTTGGGAGGTTACTTAAGTTTGGTAGGTTACTCCAGTGAGGTGTAAATCAATTTGTTTGTGGTTTATTCTCGATCAAATTATTTGTTAAAATCTAATTTTCATGGACAGTATTTAGGATGAGAAGAATATTTGCGACAAAAAAAATAGTTCTCTCACAATATTAGTGAGAGCATCTCTTGGGTAGAACCTCATAAAAACGTGAAAAAAAAGATGTAGTCTTTGTAACATAACATTAGCCCCAAACTAAACTCAGCTTTGCTGAAAATAAGAAACTTGATACTTAAAATGCCTAAATAGGAAGGCAATAATCATAATTGTGTGCTAGAATGCTTCATAAATCAGTCACATACAACTCTTGGAAAGCCCTCTTTGGTCGCTCCTATTTACTAGTGGAGAGCCCTCCTTGGTAATTACTACTTTCAAAATGTTTCTAATTTAGTTTAGGGAATATGTAGTTTTCAACAAAGGGTTTAATGACCTATAGGTTGTAAGAAATATGCTGGATTGGAAATTATGTATGGACTAGTATTAGTGCATAACAATGTATCAAATTCAATTGCATGAGCGTTTGGGGATCTATATCGGTTAGTATATATGCATAGGCATGTCACGAAGACAAAGGAGGTAATGCAACAAATCTTGCAGCAAAAGGAAATATTTCAGCACATCATTACATCTCTATTCTACAAAAAGAAGTTTGTAAAGTGTTTTTCTATGCAATGACACCATCAACGGTCCCATGCTTAAGTCTATCACATGATGCTTAAGTCTATCACATGATGAATGCCATTTTAACTTGCTTGGATACCATATGAAAGCATTTTGAGAAATACCAAAAATAAGGATATAACACACATCAATACATGCTGGGTCCCATGCTTACATCTATCACATGATGAATTCTATTTTAGATTTCATGCATACCATATGAACCTCACTTGAAGGTTCGAAACGTCGATCTAAATAAAAATGAATGGGATCAATCCGGAAAATATTTTACAAACCAATAATCCTAGAAATCTCAAATCATAAATTTTGAGAAATAGCAAAAATAAGGATGTAACCCACATCAATATATGATGGATTTGGTTTGGTTTGTGAGATGTCAAAAGAAAAGTTTCAAGTTTATACTAAAAAACTGTGTAGAGAGAAAAATCATGAAAATGAATTCGTTAGAGAGATGTTATTCAAATAAAGATTCAATGATGATACTATTTGTCAAACTTTTGGAATTCAAACTAGTGCCTTATATTGCTCTCAAAGGTATGCATAGGATTATATCTTAATTTTGTTTGGATCATGGGTGACTATTATGGGCTTGATATTTCAAACTATTCTATGCTCACACACTAATTATATGTTGGAAACTATGAATTATCCCTTTCAAGGTTTAAAAACACTTTTGTTTTTTAGCACATGTACTATACATGGTCGTTTGGCTTCAGATTCAAAGTAATCTTTATGATCCCATAGATCAGAATTTGATAAAAAAATGCAGAGACGCAAATTAGAGAACAAAATCAATATTCAGATTACTCAGTAACTGTTAAATAAAATCTCATAGGAGACAATAGCAATAAATGGCTCGAGTGAAAATATCAGCTAAACTAAACTAAACTCACACTGACTATGACAGCTAGAATGAAAGTTGTGACACCGAGTAGAGAGAAACATGTGGTTGGAATTATTTTCTCCAACACTGCCCCTTAATTACAACCACACAAATTGAACTAGGATGCCTATTAGTCTATGTCCCAACTTGGATTACAACAACTTTGACATCAATGTTTGGATTGGATTTTTTCTTTTCTCTTTTCTTCTAGATTCTGTATCATATTAATTGCTTCAACTTTGTATTTTTGTTATAGGCCTCAAAGTGCAATTTCTTCATTTGTTGGTGCAAATCTTTGATTTTTTGTCACGTTGTCCATTCGTTTCCTCTACCTCAAAAATATGATTGTATGTGGACTACTACTACATGTCATATTCAATTTTGTATTGTTCATCATTAATCTTTTGATCATCAATTTGTCGCAACATAAGATGAGAATACAATTTCATCTCTTTGGGACTCCAATACATGAAAATTTGATTATTGTTTTCATCATCCATATTGTATTCAACATTCATTGCTGCAAATTCTATGTAGACTTAATCAAAACATGGTGTTGCAAGCCATGCTTCAAGGAACTTTAATTCTTCTTCAATTTTTGTTGTGTCTTCCTAGTTTCTACTAACATTTTCACCCTCAAAATGAAGGATAAGTTTAAAAACATCTACAAAACCACATTGGCTCTATTCTTCGTGCTATGCAATGGGATATTTCTCCTCTTGTACTTTCTTATTTTCCTCTGTTGATTCCCTCACCAAATAAAATCATATCAATGATATTTTTCTGTTGCATCATGTGCAATTGCTCATCATTAACTAATTTTTATTTATCAAACTTGGAATCAACAATTTTAATTGGTGTATCAGCCAAATAATTTACTGCATTAATGCTAACTTCAATGTCATGAAGAAACTTTGTTCTTGGATTCACTAAATCTTCATCGACTTGTGGTTGTGCATAATTTGATTCATCGGCATCCGTGTGCTCTTTCTCTATAGATGGTAGTACACCATCATCATTATCATCCGCTTTGAAGTGAGATTCACCAAATTCTTCATCTTGTTGTAGATTTTCTAATATAGATCCACCTTCATGCTCAAATTAATTACTCCCCCTTACACCAAAACACCTCTCAAGGGTATCCCAAGACTCCTTGGTTGTATTTGCATCTGCAATGAGCGGAAGAATGTTGTAATTTATGCATTCCTTTATGAAATTTCAATGTGAAGGCATTATTTTTCCTTTTGGCTTCCATCTCTTTCAAATAAATATCAAGAAACTCTTTTTTTTGCTTAGACATTCTCAGACTCTTGGATTTTCCAATTTGTTTAGCGTTGGATGACTATAACTAAAAAAGCATAGCGACTTATCTGCAATGAAAACTTTTGGCTCAGTTACGCTTTTGAAAACTATTAAAACATGTAACTTATAATAGGATATCATTTCTCTATTGCACAACTTCAAACAAATTCAATTATCAACTCTAGCTTTGACAACGTTGAATCTAGCTCACCACAATTGTTGCATGCAACAATGGTAGCTCAGCAATCCGAAATGGATCTACCTTCAAATATTTATACAAATCAACAATGGGTTGAAACACTCTAGTTTTCACATGTGAGAGGGAGTATCTTCAAAGAATCCACCACTAAAATAAACTCAAGGTGTACAATAAACTTCATCAACTCCATCGCTCACATTTACTATTTTGTTTAAAATAAAATCGCTCATGTATCCCTTTTTCTTAAAAAAAAAAAAAAAAACTCAAGCCGTGAATTTTAATTTATAAAATTTCATGCTCGTATGCACGACTCATATTTTTTGCCCCGTTTTTTGAAAAAAAATTGAATATCCTATTTTAAAAAATATATTGTAAAATGAACTTTTATAATATCACGAGTAAAGAAACTTTGAAGTAAAATAAGCATTCAACTTTGATTTGGAATTTCTGTGTGTCATGTTTAGTTTCATAGATAACAATGTGTGGTGACTTTTGTGTGGCATTTACAATGTTGGCTTGTCGTTGCACCTTTTGACACAAGGTGTGCAATTTCACCATCAAAATTTTAGTTTTGGAAGTTTACCGCTCTCATCACACCTTATCTCTCTACAAGGATGTGATTAATATCCCTATATTCTTCTTTTGGACTATGATGATCTCCTTTGTAATTTACAAATACAAATTGTATCTACCTTCTTCTTACAATGTGAATTCTCTTTCTACTCATTTTCAACTTTGCTCTTGTCCTCAAGCTCCTCTTGACCTCTACTATTTCTCTATGAAGAGATACAAATTTCAAATCTTGTTCTCCTTGGAGTCTTATGCAACCTCGTGCTTTGATACCATGACAAATATTGGAGAGGCGGAAATAAGAGGAGAATAATTTCAAAATAGGATTGGAGGAGACTGGATATTCATATTCCAAGTAGTTATGATATAAAACCATAATATTTCTTCACAATATTATCCAGGAAAGCTATCACACTAATTATTACTGATCTCAAATGATTGTATTATTTTTTTTGTGCTAAGTGTCTTTTAGTTTTAAAAAAATGTGCATAATTGACTCATTAGTTTGCATAAGGTTTGAGGAGTTTTTCCATGAATTGTAGATGATTTTTAGTGAATTTGAATCAAAAAATAGGCTTAAATAACACTGAACAGCAGTGTAAAACATAGAAATAAGTCACCACATGAAATTTACACAACATGCATGATTAAACATTTCACCCCTCCTGGGCTACATTTGTTGGTCCAGCTCCCAATGGCTTGTCCTATTACATGTAGTTACAGTGCTCTAATGGATGTTTTTCTCTACATCAATGGCTCCATAATGCTCCAAACAACCAAAAATGGCTCTTCATTCACTTATAATGGTAAAAAATTGAGTCTCCTACTCTTTTGCCCAATTTCTCCTAGGAATACTCCACTAAAGCTAGAGAACTCCAGTTAACTGGAGTTAAAAATGGCATACCCACCAATTTAGGAGTGCCCGCTAATTTTTCCGCAGTTTAAATCGCACATTAAAAGTTTGCAATTGGGCAGTGGCCACATGCACACCCCCAAACTGTCACACAAACTGTCAAAACAAAACTTGCGGTGTAACTACGGTTTTAACGTTTGAATCATGGTTGATATATCGTTGGGTTTGCATAGACCACATGTATGAGTGTTAACGTTAACGTTTAACGTTTCCATGTGCCACAAACGTTGGAATCGCTGGCAGGTAGGCATTTACCGTGACGATTGGTTGGAATTAACATTTATTATTGCAATGTGATACATATCCGTTGGGGACCGCTGGCAGGTTGGGACCACCGGCGGTTCCCAACCCCGTTAAATACAACCTAACACCTTAGATGTTAAGATCCAATGTTTAGAGAGGTTGGTAAGCCATGTGCGTGCCCAACGAGAGGTCTGCGTGTCGATTCTTACACACCCTCACAAAAAATTAATGTGTATTTGCAGGGCCACGTGGCAGCTTCTGATTGGCTCTTCGAAACCATACAGCCAATAAAAACCTGACACTTGTCCTCTTGCGATTGGTCCTGAGAAAGGAATATTCTCTTTTTCTGACTGTGCATCTACCTTGCTGACTGTGCATCCTAGTCAACCCTGGTCAAACTGTCACAAATTTACTTATTTGGCATTTCAATCAGAACGCAATATCTTCCTCATACGACATTGGTTTTTTAAACCGTTTGCAGTGCCAAAATTAGGAAGACAAGATATACGCAACCATCCTAGTTTCAACTCAATCCTGTAACTTCTAATTTTGAGAATAATTTATGAAATCTTGATCATTCCTCCCCATTGGGAAGCTTTTGGCCCCCAAAAGACTTGATTACATGTTTAGTATATCAGGGTAAAACTCCCTCACCTTTCCAACCTCCATCCATTTTGCCTTGCTTGGTTTAGTGCAAGGCAATGAACCTCCATAGATTGACCAAAAATTCCCAATGAACCTAGAATCCATGTCACTAAGAATAGAAGTGGGCAATCCAAAATGAAACCAAACATTTTGAAAATAAATTTCATCAATTTATTTAGCAGTAATGGTTTTCTTACCTGGCATAAGTATACACGTTTTACTGAATCTATCCACAACTACAAAAAGATAATCATATTGCTTTCTTGACATAGGTAGACCTCCAAAGAAGTCCATGGAGACACTCTCCCACAGCCTTGATGGAACTGATAGTGGCATGTAATATCCAAGCTTCCTATTACTAGGCTTACTTGTTGCACACATAAAACAACCTCTTATATAACGTGACACACTATCTATCATGTGAGGCCAATAACAATACCTATGTAGGTGCACCATTGTTTTTCTTACCCCAAAGGGTCCATCAATAGGAGAAGAATGAGCTTCTCTCATGATACTTATCCTCTCTCCTCGTGGAATACATAGCTTACCCAAATGAAACAAAATTTTTTTATGCTTGTGATAATATTTTTCTTCAAATTGATTCCCTTCACTCAAACTAGCATACACATCTTGGAAATCAATGTCATGTGCTTATTGTTCTATGTAACTCTCATGTACAAAAGAATAATTTTTGAGTAAAGTAGAAACACTAATGATTGGTCTTGAAAGAATATCTGCAAATTTATTTAATATATTGTTTTTGTACCTTATAACCAAGTGAAATTGTTGAAGAAATCCCATCCACCTGAAATGTCTTGATTGCTGCAATTTTGCTTGTGACTGCAAGTACTGTAATGCTTGGTGATCGGTGTGCACAATAGTCTCTTTACCCATCATTTAGTGTTTCCACTTCTTGATACTTTATACCAACACATATAGTTCTTTGTCATACGTAGGATAATTAATGACATCACCATTAAAATTTTCTGAATGAAAGGCGATAGGCTTACCATGCTGCAAAAGTATTGTGCCCATGGAATAATCACTAGCATCAGTTTATATCTCGAATGGTTATGTCAAATTTGGTAATGCAAGGACTGGATCTGAAATGATAATGTCTTTAAAAGATTCAAAATATTGCTACTATTTTCCTCCCCATTGGAAGCCTTTCTTCACACTTGTCACTGCATGCATAGGAGCTGCAATGGAAGAAAATTTAGAAATAAACTTCCTCCAATATTGAGCTACACCTAAGAAACTTCTTACCTTGGTAACTGTTTTGGATGTGGGCCAATTCACAATGGCCTCCATTTTAGAAGGATCAATCTTCAATTCTCGTCCTCATATAATGTGTCCCAAATAGACCAAATAAGTCTTTCCAAACTCACATTTTGACATCTTAAGAAACAATTTCTCTTTCTTCAAAATATCAAGCACTCTATTCACATGCAAGACATGATCTTCTATTTTTTTGCTGAAAATCAAAATTTCATCTAAGTACACAATAAAAAAGTCATCAAGGAATGGTCCCAAAACATTATCCATAACTTGCATGAAAGATGTCGGTGCATTACATAAACTAAAAGGGATAACTAGCCACTCAAAGAGTCCTTGTTTGGTTTTTAATGCAGTGTTCCATATATCACTTTCTGCAATTCTTACTTGATGATATCCACTTGGTAAATCTAACTTAGTGAAAAAATTTAATTCTTATAGATGACCAAAAAAATCATCTATTCTTGGGAGTGGAAAATGATTTTTTGCCGTAATCTTGTTCAAAGCTCGAAAATATACACACATGTGCCTAGTCCCATCTTTCTTTGGTATAAAGACTAAGGATGAACCACATGGTGAGGTGCTTAGCCTTATGATTCATTTCTCCAACATCTCTTTTATTTTCCTATTTATCTCATGATTCTCCATTATCGACATGCGATGCATACCAATGTTTGGAAGAGGACAATCCTGCTGCAACTAAACCTCATGTTGAATTTCCCTTTTTGGAAGCAATCATGTTGGCTCTTGAAACATCTCATGATTTCTATTAACCACATCATATAATTTTGATTTCAACTTAGGATCACATCCCTCAAAATATTCATGATTAATATCAGCTTTAGGCTCACTAGTAGAAAATGATGAAATTAGTGACTAGGTTACTAAAAAAGTTAGTCACCGCAATTATTTCAGGTGAATTACTACTAAATTTGAGCAATTTTAAGTGACCGAACTCAAAATGACTAACTTAAATGACTAATTTAGTCTAGGAATAAAATATACGACTAGATAATAAGTGAATAAACTAAAAATGACTAAATTAAATGACTAATTTAGTCCAGTAATAAAATATATGACTAGATAATAAGTGACTAAGCTAAAAACAACTAACTTAAATGACTAATTTAGTCTATGATTAAAATATATGACTAGATAATAAGTGAAAAAATTATTAATGATTAACGTAAATGATTATTATAGTCCAAGAATAAAAATATGACCAAATAACAAGTACAACAAGTATATGTCGAATTAGTCATTTATGTTAGTAATTTTTAATTGCGGACACACTATTTGTTATGGGTCTTTTGTGGAATTATTAAATACCGTGGTTGATTATTGCACTAGATTCATAGAGAATGATTTCATTAATTTGAATTCAAATTATATTGATTTATACATTGTCAATTGATACAAATCTAGAAGTTTAATCTAAAGCCATATTATTCTATAGATACATGCATTATGAAAATTTTCACGAATTCTAATAATGCATTCACATTCTTAGAATGTGCACACACTATTATTAGAAAACCATACATATTAACAATTCTTCTGGCTCTTCAATGATGTAGAATAACATGCCATGGCTCCCATATCCAAGTTGAAATCTGAATATCCCTTAGAGAGTATCTACGTGGTTGTTTGGGGGTTAATTCATGTTCCTCAAATTCAAGAAGATTTATTTAGGGCCTAAGGCCCTCTTTTCTCCTACCCTCAAGGTAGTACATTCCCCTAGACCCATTCTTACCATGTAAACCATACCCATGGTGACAAAGATGCTCCATATAGGCCAAATATCCCTTAGAGATGTTCTGTGTAGTAATTAGAATACTTCTTCAAGAAGATTGATCATGGGAAGATTCAAATGTGCCCTACAAACCTTATGATCCTTCTTTCACCATGGTTAATGCCCTAGGTGCCATACATGGTGAAAAAAGACTACTAATGATAATAAGGCCAAACTTAAAGGCCCTAAGACCTAAATATGTCACAAAAAACCTTCAAATAACATCCATATCACACCTAAAGGCTATATATATCTTAGATATGATATGTATGGTCGTTTGAGACATTATTCACGTCCCTTGAATGAAAGAATTTTTTTTTAGGGACTAAGGGTATTTTTTTCCTTCAATATCCATCATAGAGGCCATAAAACCCATCCTTATTATGAAAAACATACTAGTTGTTCCCATATTTCCATTCTAATATTATGTTCATGGACATTAAATACGAGAAAGACTTGTTTTAGGCATAAGTTCCTTTTTCATTCCTTGGTCAAGATATGAGACCTAACTCCCATATATAATGTGGAAAAACTCATAATGGAACCCTTATCCTAAATGGAGTCCTAAAATCCCTAAAAGATGATTTATATTGTTTTTTATGGCTTCTTTCATGCAATGTGAGCCAAAGAAGTTTCATTTTGGGATTGAGGCCATTGTTTTCATCCCTTTGCAATAGTAAAAGCATAAGACCCATTATTGCTATGTAAAACATACCAATGACACTAAATTTCCCCCATATATTCCTAAGATCCCCTATAGAGGTTTTGTGTTAATTTTCTTTGAGAGCTACTTCCAAAGCTTAATCATCAAATATTCAAATAATTCCTAAGCCCCTTATGACGTTCTTATTTCGACCAAGCTTAAACTTGTAAGCATCATATGTGATTTGAAAGCTTCCTAATTTCATTAAGGTATAATGATGAGGCTCTAAGACCCAATCATAGTGTGCCAAACCTTTGAATGGTAGACACATCCCTTCTAGAGGCCATTAAATATCCGTTAGAGAATATAATTTATGTGGTGGTTTGAAGCTTTTGTAATGGCCACTAATTATTTAAGAGTTAAGTCCCTTCTCTTTAATGTCCTTATTTAGCCATAGTAAAGGCCATGGGACCCATTCTTATTGTGCAAAACATACTAAATGCCCATATTCCCAGCTAGATGTCTTTTTCATGGAAATTGAGCATGAGAAATATTAATTTAGGGACAAAGGAAATTTTATTCCTCTCCTAACCACAAAAAATACACTAACTCCAATATTTGGTGAGAAATAATCCTATGGTGCCCATATCCCAAATTAAGACCAAAGATTCTTTAAAAAATATCTATGTGATTTTTAAGTCTAGCTCATTTCCCTTGACATTAACAAGCTTCTTGTAAGGCTTAATGCCCTTGTTTACCTCCCCTACCCATGGTACATTTTTTAAATCCTATACATGGTGTGAAAAAATTCTTAATGTAATTGATATCCCATATATTCTTAAGATTATTTAGAGAGGATCTATGTGGTTTTTCAATGCCAAATTCATGGGGCACATCATTAACCACATTGTGATTATCTATTGGATGTTGCACGTGTGATTTTCTACTGGATGCTCCACAAGTACTTGATCTGAGGGATTTCCCATCTTTTTGACTATAAAATTTCTTTCGAGCATTTGAACTTACTAGAAGGGGCACATCATTAACCAGTTTTTTTCTTTTCTACTTGATGTTGCACTTGTGCAACTTATAATTAGGTTGTAGAAAATCAATTTAGCCCCAAAGATTTGTTTTTTTTTCCTATTCAATACTACCTTCATAACTGCCTAAATTGTCACTTCCCTCATCAATCTCTTGTTATGACTGTCTGAAATAACCTGGCAGATTTTGTGCAATGTCTAGTTATGATATTCCTTGGGAGTGTGACCTTGAGCAATATCCAACAAATCATCAAGAATTTTAAAGGTGAATTGATCAAAACACTATAACTAAACTAAAGGTGTTAATAAAATTGAATTTTCTATTGATTGGAACCTCTATAATGATAGACACTAATTCAATTCTCTACCCAGTACTCATTTTGATCTTTTTCTTCCATCGATTTTACTGAATTTG
This sequence comes from Pinus albicaulis, assembly GCA_034641835.2. NCBI lineage: Eukaryota > Viridiplantae > Streptophyta > Pinopsida > Pinales > Pinaceae > Pinus > Pinus albicaulis. Next base: position 840,977,288 of record CM076583.1, read on the forward strand.
GAACCTTAACATTCTCCAAGTTGTTGGGTTTCTGTTATATTCTTTCCATGACTAGTCACGCACGAGGGGGTAACAGCGGGGGCGATAGCCCCCCTGTACATTGCCCTGGGCACAATGTACAGGGGGTCACAGGGGGGGGCAGTAGCCTCCCGTGTCGGGGTCCAAGATAGTGCCCCAAAAAAAAATTTTGGTCCTTATTTTCCGATGGGCGAACGTGCCCATGGTTTTTTCCATGGTTTTGCACATGGTTTTGGGGCATGATAGTTTTCGGCCCTTGGTATTTTGTAGATTTGGTCAAGGGAACTATGGTTATGTTCTAATCTAGGGTTAATCGATTGGGGTTTATGTATGCTTTGGAATGTATATATATGTATTGTAACACTAAAATGAATATAATGAAAAATGAAGCTGGTCGCCCCGATTTGGGATCCAGGGGAAAATCTTTGTGTTTATCTGTTTTATGTTTTATGCTCTCGCTATTGTATATTTTCTATTTTAAATATTCGTTCGTAGATAATTTCTGTACAGGGTTAAAACCTACATTTGGTATCAGAGCAATTTCGGCTTCAAGGAGACGCCTTTGCTGCTGAGGGTTTTTTTTCTCGGGCCTGAGGTAGACCCTGTTCAGTGGGAGATCTGTGAGATCGATTCTTGTGGTGAAATAATATGGCGAGCTGCGGGAAGATAGAGATTGAGAAATTTAATGTTTAGAGTTTTGAGTTGTGGAAGCTCAAGACAGAGCATCTACTGGTGGGTAAGGACCAGTGGATCACGGTAGATCCGGGTACTAAACCAACGACAATGTCATATGAAGACTGGAATAAACTGGATTGGAAGGCAAAGAGCACAATACGATTGTGTGTCTCAGATTTAGTATTGTTGAATGTATCTGGGTAAGCTACAGCGAAGACCTTGACGGACAAACTTGGGACTTTGTACCAATCTAAGTCTCTGGTGAATAAATTGTTCCTGCGAAAAAAGCTGTATAACCTAAGGATGAAGGATGGAGACTCAGAGACAGAGCATCTGAACGCCTTCAATATTTTCATAAGTTAGTTGTCATCTGTTGATATGAAAATCTCAGATGAAGATAAGTGCATCAATTTGTTGTGTTCTCTACCAAACTCGTGGGATAGTTTTGTTATTGCAATAGGTAGCAATACAACCGCCTTGAATTTTGATGATATTGTCTCAGCCTTACTGTCAGAGGAATTGATACGGAGAAATATGGAGGGCCGGAATGGAGATGCCTTATCTGTGCAAGGAAGGTCCCAAAATAGATAAAGAATAAGGTTTCTAGTGGGAGATCTAAATCTGGAGGAAGATCTAAATCTCCTGGAAATTTTTTAAAGGTGTGCTGGAAATGTGGAAAGGAAGGGCACTACAAAAAGGACTGTAGATCTAAAGCTCCTGAGAAAGGAAAGGGATATGATGATGCTCCTTCTTCAAAGGCAAAAACCACCTCATATGAAGGTGGGGATGTGTATTTGGCTTCTTCTTCAAATACACATGTAGATCACGAGTCATGGTTGATTGACTCAGGTGAATCCTTTCGCTTCACTCCTCATAGGGAGTGGTTCTATGAGTATGAAAAATATGATGGCGATGATGTCTTCTTAGGTGATGATAGGAAGGCCAAAATCGTCAGATGTGGAAAATTCAAGTTGAAGCTGCAAGGTGGAAGGATTAGAACACTTCCTAGTGTTTTGCACATTCCCGCATTGGCCATAAATGTGATTTCTGTAAGCAAGATGGATGATGCAAGTGTAAAAACAGTGTTCGAGAAAGATTCCTGTAAGATGGTTCAGGGAGAAATGGTATTAATGTGGGGAGTTTGGATTGGAACTCTCTGCAAGCTTCAGGGCAACACTATTATTGATGGGTGCAATAGTTATTTGGTTCCTGAAAGTAGAGCAGAAAGCCTAGCGGTCTCTGGAGAAAAGACCATTCTATGGCATCAAAGGCTTGGACATATTGGAGAGAAGGGCCTTCGGATACTGCATGGAAATGGTATGGTAGAAGGTATGTATAATAGCTCTCTGGATTTCAATTTTTTTGAACATTGTGTATATGGGAAGCAGAATTGGGTGATTTTTCCTTTTGGTTCTAAGAGGGTGAACAAGATATTAGAGCTTTTGCACAGTGATGTGTTTGGACCTGTTTCGGTTCCATCACTGGGTAAGTCTGTGTACTATGTTTCATTCATAGATGACCTCTCAAGAAATACATGGATATATTTCTTGAGGAAGAAATATGAATTATCTGACAGATTTAAAGAATTTAAGGTTCTAGTGGAAAACCAGACAGAGAAGAAGATCAAGGTGCTGAGGATAGATAATGGTGGGGAGTTCTACAAGAAGGAATTTGAAGAGTTCTGTAAGAAGTGTTGTATAGCACGACAGGAGGCTACTCCATACACACTTCAACAAAATGGAGTTGTAGAAAGAATGAGTAGAATGTTGATGGAAAAGGAAAGAAACATGCTCAGTGGTAATGGGTTAGGACAAGAATTCTGGGCAGTGGAAGTGGAGACTGCATGTTACTTAGTTAACAGATCACCTTCATCAGCGTTGGAGGATAAGACTCCACATGAGGTATGGACTGGTAAGAAACCCTCTCTTTCACATCTGAGGGTATTTTGATGTGATGCATATATACAAGTTCCAAAGGGTAAAAGGAGAAAGTTGGATAATAAATATGAAAGGTGCATCTTTATTGGGTATAAGAATGGCTTAAAGGGTTACAAGCTTTGGAACCCGGAAATAAGGAAGGTTGTGTACAGCCGAGATGTGGTGCTTAGAGAGGTGAAAGATATTATCAACATGAATTCCTACCAAAGGAACCTGAGAAGATAGAGTTTGAGCTAAAGGAGGATGAGTCAGACTCTGCAACAGAAGAAGACTCAGAAGAGGAAGAGCCACAAACTCCAACTGTGAGAAGATAAGTTCGGGAAAGAAGACAACCAAAAAGGTATAGACCATCTTCTTTCTGTTCAAATTTTTGTTTAACTATAATTGATGATGATCCCAGAATATCAGGGAGGCAATAGATTCAAAATATGGAAAACTCTAGAAGGAGGCCATGGTTGATGAAATGGCATCCTTGCATAAAAATGAGGCTTGGGATCTGGTGGAGTTGCCAGCTGAAAGGAAGCCCATAGGGAGCAAATGGGTATTTAAGAAGAAGATGAATGTAGAAGTAAAGGTGGAGAAATACAAAGCTTGGCTGGTAGCAAAAGGTTATTCCCAGGTGTCGGGAATTGATTTTGGTGATATTTTTTCTCCTGTTGCCAAAGTTACTTCTATTAGATTACTTTTATCTATTGTTGCTGCATTTGATTTCGAGGTAGAATAGATGGATGTGAAGACATCATTTCCTCATGATGATCTGGAAGAGGATATCTACATGAAACAACCTAAAGGATTTATGGTGAAGGGGAAGAAAGAGTTGGTATGCAGGTAAAAGAAGTCTCTATATAGGTTAAAACAGTCACCAAGGATGTGGTATCAGTCACAAGGACTTGGCTTCACCAGAAGCAAGGAGGATCACTATGTTTATTTTAAATTAATTGGTGACCATGTTATTTATTTGGTCTTATATGTGGATGATATGTTGTTGATTGGAAATGATAAAGAAATTATCCAGGATTTGAAGACCCAATTGTTCTCGAAATTAAACATGAAGGATCTTGACATTGCACATGCAGTGGGAGTATTGGGCAGGTTTATGTCAAACCCAGGGAAGGAGCATTGGAAAACAGTGAAGCGGGTTTTCAGATATTTGCGTGACACTAGTGATTATGGCTTATGCTACCAGGGAAGACCAGGATTGGAAAGAGTGTTAGAAATTCATGGTTTTATTGATGCATACTGGGCTAGAGATCTGGACCAAAGAATATCTACAAGTGGGTATATGTTTAGCCTATTTGGAGGTGAAGTCAGTTGGATGAGTAAAAGACAGTCTGTAGTGGCTCTTTCAACTACAGAGGCAGAATACATGGCAGCCACTCATGCAAGCAAGGAAGCCATTTGGTAGTAGAAATTGTGTTCAAGTATGGGGTTGGTGCAACAAGCTATAAGGATAGACTGTGATAGCCAAAGTGAAATTTTCTTGGCTAAGAACCCTTCTTATCATTCAAAGACAAAGCACATTGATGTTCAATTTCACTTTGTGAGATATATGGTTGAGGCTAAAAGGGTGTTGTTGGTAAAGGTGGACACTTTGAAGAATGTTGCAAATGCATTAACAAAGTTTATAGCACTCAGAAGTTCTCTTGGTGTAGAGAAATAATGGGTGTTGCAAATTTGGGCTAATGACTCAACCCTTCTGTGCCCCCCTGCGGAAAGAAAACAACAAGTGGGAGAATGTTGGGTTTGCGTTATATTCTTTTTGCGACTAGTCACGCGTTGGGGGGTAATAGGGGGGGCGGTAGCCCCCCTCTTCGGGGTCCGGGGAAGTGCACCGGAAAAAATTTTTGGTCCTTATTTTCTAGTGGGCGGACCCACCTATGGTTTTGTGCATGGGTTTGCACATGGTTTTGGGGCACAATGGTTTTTGGTGCTTGGTATTTTGTAGATCTAATCAAGGGAACTATGGTTATCTTTTAATCCAGGGTTAATGGATTGGGGTTTATTTATGCCTCGGCATGTATATATATGTGTTGTAATACTAAAAGGAATATAATGAAAAATCAATATGGTTGTCCCGATTTGGGATCCAAGGGAAAATCTACGTGTTTATCTGTTTCATGTTTTATGCTCCGGCTATTGTTTATTTTCTGTTTTAAAGATTCGTTCGTAGATAATTTTTGTATAGGGTTAAAACCTACACAAGTAATATTCCCATATCTGAATAAGATGATTCATTTCCAGTAAATACTGCCCCAACAAATCAAATTTCTCAACCAAACTTAAGTACTTAACTTGAAGACCCTCATGTTTCCTTCTCAAATCTTCAATCGCTTGAATTTGACTTAAGTTAACAACATTTGCTTCTGAATTTAGTGCTTAAAAACTAGCATCATCTTCATCATCCTTTGGATGCATTCTCTAGTCCAAACTTCTAGAAAGTGGATCATTTTCCACAAAAAAAAATGACTATGCAAACCATTCAATTAGATCAATAATTTCATCGAAATGAAATTTCTTTGGCAAATTCATCTCCTCCAGAATTTCTTCTATTTTCTAAAGAATGGTGTCTTTCCAGAAAAAATATTGTCAAAGACTATTAATTGAAGTCTGGATATATGCTAACTCTGACTCTAATGCCTCAACACATTCTCCAGCCTCTCCATATGATTTGATCTTTGCCTTGGTTTCATCATCCCTTGGAGGCATTTTCTAGTCCAAACTTCCACAAAGTGAATCAATTTCAACAAAATATTACCATGTAAGCCATTCAATTAGATTAATAATTGCCATGGAATGAAACTGATCTAGAAAACTCATCTACCCCAAGATTTCTTTTATTTTCTAAGGAATCGTGTCTTTATAGAATTTTTTTTTCTTAAAGACTGTTAATTGAATTCTGGATATATTCTAGCTTTGCCTCTAATGCCTCAACACATTCTCTAGCCTCTCCATATGATATTGATCTTTGCATTGGCCCTATTCAATGCAACAATTTTAGCCTATAGTTATTTCCGACACCTTTCTAGTTAATTTCACTACCCAGCCAACAAGTGTTTCAGTGCATCATGATATTGAAATAATCCTTTTCCTTTTGATACAACTAGGCCGATATTTTTTCTCAGGGATTAATTTTTCTCTGTGGTATCTTACTGGATCCACTTCAATGATTATCTATCTAACCAAGTTAGTTCCAGCTCCTTGCAACCAATAGCTTCTCTCAGGGCAACATCAAGAGGCAATTGAGTTTTCTCCTTCATAAAATCATCATCAAATTGTGACCAAATCTTCTACACATTTTTTGAATAAATCATTTTGCTCAGGAGATGCCTTCATATTCACAACAACCAAATGTGCATGAGCTTCTAGAGAAGAAATTCTTTGCATATCTAGCTTAGTAGCATATACTTCATCTTCAATGAATTATTTACTAGCAATAACAAACTTCTGTAACATCACATTGAAGTGCCAATATGATTGAGAGTACATTTCCAAAGTGTCTTTCATCACTTCTTATGATACCAAGATTTCCATTTGAACATAGGTGAGCTTTGAATACAAATTTTCCTTCTCAAAACAGAGCTAAGCCAGTTGGGGGACATTACTAGTACATTTCTGTTCAAATTGTGTCACATTTTCAATGCACTTTTTAGATAGCTACACACAGTCAGTGTTAATATTTTTAATCGATTTATTATTGGTAAATAAAGAAAACTCAAACTCACCCACTATGGTTTCAAAATGTGATATTTCTTTAATTGTTTTCAACAACTATTCAATGAATTTATTTAACTATAAAAACATTATATCAAGAGATAATATATATTCTAGACACATTACTAGTACATTTCTATTCAAATTGTGTCTCATTTTCAATGCACTTTTTAGATAGATACACACAGTCAGTGTTAATATTTTTAATCTATTTCTTATTGGTAAATAAAGCAGACTCAAACTCACCCACTATGGTTTCAAAATGTGATATTTCTTTAATTTTTTTCAACAACTATTCAATGAATTTATTTAACTATACAAACATTATATCACTTGAGATAATATATATTGTAGACTTTGTCCATGTCCTTCAGTGTCTTTGGTTCAACAAGGAGGGAATGAATTATCTCCTAATTTTTTGCATACATCTTGTCATGTGGCGGCCTAATCAAATTTCTTAGTCTACTATGAATCTTATTAAGTACTCTGGCATCTAGATCTTTTTCTTGTTAGATGAGTTCCACATTTTAAGTGAGTTGTGAAAACAATATTTGTATATTCATACTCTTAAAAAAAACATTTCTAGTTTGACCTCCAGGATCCTCAAGTTGTTAATTTTTTTAATGGTAGCATTGGCAATATCAGCAAGGCAGAGATCAATGGAGATCAACACTTAGGATATGTGATTTAGAAATGGAATTGGATGAACCTTTTTGGATGGATTCATTTATATTTTCTGAAGGCTCAAGAATTGCAACAATACATTGACTTCTCTCATCCTCTAATGAAGATGTATATGCAACAAATTCCCTCTAAATATCTAGTTGGTTCTGTAGTGCTACTGAATTCTCGAAAGAATCTGCTTCAGAGTCTATAGTTGAGAATCCAAATAAAAAATTTGAGAACTATATTTCAATATTTTTTCCATAATGCTCATTATTTGCTATCAATGTAGCCAAATTATCATCCCGTGGTTCCTTTTCTTTACCACCTCAATATAAACCTCTATCTTCTTCTGAGTAGCTATCAAATTTCTTTATATTGCCTTTCTTCCATAAGCTTCTTAATAAAATTGACATCCCTTTAAAGTTGTCTGAGAGTATATTTCAAGCATCCTATCTCATGATCTGCATCCCTAAGATGTTGCAACAGAATGTTTGCATCCTGTAAAAAACTATGATCACGTGCTTGGTGATATTTTACATGGTATTCTTTAGATTGATCCTCTATTTCTGGCATAGGCCCTACTTCCGATATTACATCCTCATGTTACACCTTTAACTCAAAACCCTAAATTAGTTCTGACATGCCAAAAGGTACTAGAAAACTCAACTTATTTTTGACACACCATAAGGTATCCTGCCACTTCCCTTGCCAAAGCTACCTGCATATGTAATCATTTCCTAGACTACTTTCTGAAGCTTTCCTAAAGTTTATTGATCCTCATTCAAGTGCACTTTCAGAGCTGACATTTTATCAAAATTCTTATAATATTCCTTGGTGATTGGTTGCTATAGGTCCCTAACTTCAGTATCAAATGAATATTTCTCCAACGTACATGAAATCACCAATTCCACTAAATTTATCATGCATGATTGAGAATTTGTGGCAGGTTGTGCTTTCTCTCTCTACTTCCATTAATTAATGCTTTAGTGACTCACTAAATTTTGGAGATGAATATAGTTGATATTTGAATCGATGAATTTTAGAATCAAAATTAACTCTATTAACTATGGAATCCTGAACTTCTGTCAAAAGTTATCTGAATTTTTTTTGTAAAACAAAATTATCCTATTATAATTCCTCTAGCTGATTGTAATTTGGATTTATTTTACAAATACCAAGGATGAACTCTTGATCATAACTTTTCTAATTTTGTCCAAATATTTTGTGTTTCCGAGAGGCTAGTGTCCAACCAATGCATACTCCCAAAAGTATACCTTTTTTCCATGTTGGGCATCTTGGGAAATCCAACTATATGTTGAAATTTATTTGATCATATTATTCCCTATGCTTGATCCTTTAGGGACATCATCATGCCATGAATCACACAAGGTGGATAGGTTCCATATTCCCCATGTGTCATTTTTCCTTCAAAATTTTGAAACAAAGACCTTTTTTGTCTGAGATAAAGCACCGATATACTCTTAAACATGGAGCTTTCTTTGCTAGTCTCCTTGTCCCTGCTTCTCATTCCATTTTAGGCATAATTATTTTCTTCCAACCTATCAGGTGCCACTTTTTCTCCTTTAATGCCTCTTGTCATGAGAAATTTTTACTAACTTTATCCCTCTCCAATAGCACTGATTTCGAGGTTAGTAGATTTGACTTTTAGAAGATGGACATAGCTAGTAACTATTAGATAAGGTTAATCTGTTTGCAAGAGAGAAACACATGAAGCTCTTTTTAACAGTGTTCTTATCCCTGCTTCTCATTGAAATTTAGGCATAACTATTTGTTTCCAGCCTATAATATGGTGCTTTTTCTCCTTGATAAGACCTAGAACTCAATTTTTTTTAATGCAAATATCTACTTCCTCTCCACTCATTAGAACTCAGTTGCATTCTAGAATCAGGATGGAAGTGGGGTTGATCCAGTAAAATTTTTTTGTAATGATGCATTGAATTTAGATCGTGCATTGAATGCAGAGTAACTGCACTTGCATAGGCTTGTCCAGAACTAGGTTTGATATGTATCCTCAGGTTGGCAATCTCTAGTGCATTCCTCAAGTTTAGCCAAATGGTAAATGTATCAAATATTGGAGGTCAAATATATACACACTCAAGAATCACGTTATATGTGTTTAATACTAATATTTCTTACTGACAGAATGTAGAACTCATTCTTTTTATTGGCTATATATAGTTTTTCTTTGTGTTAATTCTTTATTCTTTAATGTCTCCTCTTGATTAGACCTAGGATCTAGTTGCATTGTCAAATCCTGTTGGAGGTGGGGCTGATACATTAACTTTCTGTGTGTAATGGTGCTACTAGGCACACTGAATCGTGACATTGGGACAGACCTCTCTAAACGCAGGTGCACCTTATGGTTGCCAATGTCTGTTGTGTTTCTTTAGTATGCAAATATTCGATGTATTAAATGTTGCAAATTGGAACTTAGATATGGAAACTCGAGCTATATCATATCTGGATCCGATTTGTTGAGAACTAAACTTGGGTTTGTGGTAGCTCAATATTCCATGTTGATAAGAGTCGACCTAAAACCAATTTTTTTTTTTTGATTGGGAATAACTTGTTCTTCTTTGTGTATTTCTTGATAATTATCTATTTTTAAATACCTATTGCTGACTAGACCTAGAATCTACCTGCACGCTCGAATTAGGGTGGAGGTGAGGTTGATTTTGTTAAACTTTGAACATGTGCATTCAATCTAGATTGTACATTGGAAAGATTGAATAGGGACACTGACACAGGCCCTTCTAAACCTAGGTTTTATTTGCACCTTGAAGTTGCCGACCTAGTTTTGATATGAATATGGAGGTTGCCAACCTTTGGTCCAAAGGCCATTCAAAAATAGATATGCATCTATTCCAAAGGAAATTCAACCATTTTATCTCCAATGCTCACTACCAATACGCTAACAACAACAAAGATAATTGCAACAATTAACTCTGCATAATAGATGTATATAGGAATACCCATTACAGGTGGAAAAATGTCACCGTTTTAGAGGATCGACGGGGGCTTAAGGATAGAGCCCCGGATACACATTTTTGATCTGGATATGGAGAGAGAGCGACCTAGATCTATGAAAATATGCCACGTATACAAATCCCATGCCACCAAAACAAATCCTGTACCATCTATATGTCACATGTTGAATCAAAAGCAAATAATAACACCGTTTCAAGTTTTATTTTTAATTTTTTTCCAGGATGTTTATTAAATTTATGAGACCATAAACAATATATATTTTATTTAGACTTGTAGTCAGATTACTTATAATTTATTATTAATCTGTAAGTTGTATCTTTGAGGATATATTTGGCATATAACAATAAAATCTCAAAGCTAGACTTAGCATGCATGGAATTCCTCTTTATCACTCTTCCAAGTCACACATAATAGATCAAATTTCAAATATGCTGGAAGGTGGGGTGGAAAAATCTGATGTTTATACTACTTTCACTAAATTTTGCTGCCTGCCTTTTTCCTTTTTTGAAAGATGGTTGAGCCAACAAGACTACCTATTGGCTACTTGAAATAATTTGGAACATGTCTTACACATTACTGCAGGCAAGATCTAGAAACATGTCCTTTCACTTCTAAATATTAAAGTCTCAACACATCTGGGAAGTACACCTTTCAACCACTGGAGTTAGGTTATCAATTCTACTGTGTATCTTATCTCACCGTCTGTGCTAGAGGACGTCACCTTAGAAATTAATTTGGTATCAGAAAGTATTATTGAATTTTCCCCTAGCTTCAAATGAATGATCCCAGTTACTGCATGTAATAGTTGTTTAACTCACTAATACATAAAATTATCTCAACATCATAGTGTTGGAAACTGCCACTAGATCTTATTAAGATTTTGATGTTGTACTCTTGTTAATGAAAATCCAAACCACGTATATTTATGTTTCCTTCAAAAGAGGCTGAGTGTTCTTCTAGCATGTGCAATGGCGATCTCTTTTTGAAAGCTCTAGGAAACTTTGGGTAAATGCAACAAGCTCAGATTACTCTCTTAACTCCCCTTACTCTTGAAATATTGAAGGCCCATGGACTATTTTTTGTTAGATATGTCTCTCAGTCATCTTCACCTTCTATATTCCATGCTTTCAACATCAAATATGCAGGCTTCTCAAATCTGGGTACTGACCTCTTGATCAACAGTACATCAGATTCATTTTTGTTTATTAGTTTCCACTGACCATTGATTGATTGAATGCTAAAAACAAATCCGAGATGCACGGTAGAATTTGGTATTTCTCTTCCTATAATTGTTGGTCCTTGGAGGAAAAATCTGAATTATTTGGTTTGAGGCACCGCCACCAGAAACAAGAATGCACTGGAACGATCTTGGAAAGATAGATTTTCTATCAGTTCTCATTTCAACCAAGTTAGATTTAGTGTTAATCTCAAGCTCATTTTAATATATTAGTGGGATACACCTTCCCGGGTTGTTCATACTGATGGAGGAGAACATAAACTACCATTATCATAAATGATGTCTAGATAATATCCTTGCAATCATGTACAACCCCATCTCCACTGGACTGGACCTCCATTGTTACCACATCACCAACTGTACATTGGTGAAGTACTCTATAGAGATCACTTCCATTGCAGACTTTCTTCCCATTTACAACTGTACTAATTTCTCCCAAGGTAGGTCAAGCATAAGAATATCACTTTTTTTTTTTCAGTCCAACTTTTCCAGTTGGTCCATTTGCAAGACCATTAAGCATCAGAACTCTAGTGAAACTAGTTGCTCAATAAAATCATCTAGTGCAAATTTATTACCCAAAATGGGTAAATTAATTTCCCAAAATTTTCTAACTCATCAACAATGACACTTATAGATCTACTAGAATTAAAAATCCCATGCCAAGTGATTCTCCTGATGGAGAGTATATAGAAGTGTTTATGCTAATCAAATTTCCTGATCTATCAAGTATAGGACCTCCAATGTTCCTTTACCATCTTTCTGAATCACATCATGTATTGGATGGCCAGTTGCGGCTAAACTTATCTACCTGCAAATCCCACTGATGATAACAATCATCAAGGTGTGGTCCAAACCAAATGGATTCCGAATTGCATACACTTTTGTCCTACAAAAATATTTGCAGAAATTTCAACCGCCATGGGTCTCAATTTATCTTTTGACACATTCATCCATAGCACTGCAACATTGTTATCTTGATCATCTCCAACTACCTTTGTGTCATGTGTTTACTTAACACCAATAGTTACTCACAAATAAAACAAGAAATGTGTGTTCTGATATGCTTTAGAAATATATAAAACTGCCTATAATAGTGCTCAGTTACCACTTTTAGATTTCATGAATCTGTTTGGAAATGGTCTCATTAGAAAGAACCAAGATAAGTCAGTGGGAAAACTTTAATTATGACTATAAGTTTACTTCAAAATAACACATGAAAAAACAAAAAAATGCATGTCCCATCTCTTTATAAGTTATAATTGCTCATCTGAGAAACATGTCTAAAAAATGCTTATGAAATTCGAGAGGTAATATGGCCCAAGACCCAGAGGCATTTGGCAGGAGTAAAAGCTTACCCATTTACATACTGCTAACAGGCTATTTCAGGGGCCAGGTTTCAACTTTCATCTGGAGGGTCAAGGAGAATTTGAATAGGATGGTAATTTTCTCATGTTTTCATATGTTCAGAGAGTTAAATGATATTGCAGATTGATTGTCAAAGCAAGCAATGAATACTTCAGTAGGCCTATCCTACTAGAGATCACTAACTCTAGGGATTAAAAACAAGATGTTATGTCTGCTAGGTATGTATTTGTCAAATGTTTGTACCTTTGTGGAATGGACAAATTTTTTTTCTCTCTTACATGATGTGGGGTAAATGAAGCTAAAAATGGCCTAGAAATTTTCCTTGTTTATTACTTAAATTTTATTTTTGCAAAATCACAGTTGCAGAATTGTTTGGTTTTCAATTGTTAGTATAGTTGTACTTTCTTGAAGGACACATTTCTTTTAGCATTATACTTGTGTTATGTAGGTAAATCCTCTCTGCGGACAGAGGCGATCCCTCTAGCCCTACTGTGGGTCTAGGAACAAGGAATCATGCTACAGTGTAGGTTCCTAGACATTTGAATGAAAGAGGATGCGAATAAGATGGCTGACCTGTGGTCCAAAGCTGTTGTTGGCAGGGAAAATTTTAGGGGCGAATTTTAGCCCAAAGGCGAATTTTAAGGGATTTTAAATTTTATTAGGGCGAATTTTTGATATAAAACCCATTTTTTATAGTTTGATAAAGTTAGCCCAAAAAATATTTTAAAAATAATTAATTATTTAATATTAGCCCACCAAAAAAAGGGCGCACAAAACTGGAAACATGAAATTCACCCCCGATTTTCCAGATTTCCATGGCATTCGCCCCATTTTTTCAGTGGTTCGAAGTGGTGGCTGGGCTTTGTGCACACCGATCTTCTAAGTTCTTGCTGGCTGAGCGAGGCTGAGTCGGAAAAAAACAGTCATAGGAATCCCATCATGGTCCGTTAGGGCCTAGACGACTCTCTCTGGTCCGTCCCTCTCTGGTCCGAACTCCGTTAGGGCCTCCCATAGTTCGTATATAGCAGAGAATCGAGATACACTTCGAAGAGATGGTGTTGAAGCTTTTACTGTGACCCATTTTCCTCTTCCTCGACGCCATCACCATGTGTTAGAGCAATCTCCCATTCCCCATTTTGCAGCTGATATCAAAAAATCTTCATCAAATATATCCTATGCTTCTTATGCTTCAATGAGTACTCCCCTGGATTCCAATTCTGTTCTACGTCTTACTCCAGTGGGGAGTCCCATGAGGGGAGCTCTGAGTCAAATGAGAACTTACCTAGAAGACATGGGACACCTCACCAAGCTCAACCCCCAGGACGCATGGCTTCCCATCACTGAATATAGAAAGGGAAATGCTTGCTACTCTGCCTTTCACAATCTCAATGCTGGGATTGGCTTTCAGGCCTTGCTCCTCCCAGTGGCTTTTACATACCTTGGATGGTAATGGTGTTTAAATATCTAAAGTTTTCTTATTAGTAATGTTATTTGGTTCTAACAAGATTTACTTATGTTTGTATGTTACCACAACTAGTGTTTATGTTGAATATCAATTTTTTATTTTAACTGTGTGAAGATTTAAAATTATTTTGGGTGGACTCACTAGCCATCATCAGCTAGAGCTACAGAAGCAAATCATAATCTTTATTGGCTTCTATCTCTGTTCCTGATGATGGGTGATAAGTTCAAAAAAGAAATTGAAAGAGTTGTGCATTGAAGGGGTTGAGATCTTCACACAGTTAAAATCGAAAAATTGATATTCAACAAGATTTTCTTCTTAACGATTTGTGGCTAAACGCTCTTGATGTAGGGCTTGGGGGACTGTAACTTTAAGTGTGGCATATGTTTGGCAATTGTATACGTTATGGCTATTAATAGGACTGCATGAATCAGTCCCTGGAAGACGTTACAATAGATACATGGAGCTTGCTCAATCAGCTTTCGGTATGCCCATTAATGTTGTACTGGGCTTTGATTTCATGCATTCTTGATTGCATCAATGGAGAGAAAGTAGGTGCATTGAGCATAAGGATGGTAGTGGGGTGATCCAATTACCTGTCAGTTACATTAACCGTGAATGGTAGATGGGGTTGGTATGGTGATTCACTTATTTTTTAATCATTAATTTAATCTAAATGATTCATTAGCTAAATTGATTACCATTACATTCTAATACATTCCTGCATTTATAACAATGATAGATAAAAGTGATGTACATTCTACAGGGTGTAATTGCAGTTAGATTGAAAGTAATTTATCAACTGTGTGTTTTTATATTGATTCTTTGAAGAGCATTGAATAAGCCCATATTAACCCACTTGGAGGTTCTGTGAGATTCACATAGGATGTATATCTCAGTGGCTGAAATTGTAATATGTATACCTACACATTGAGGGGAGCTCTAAGTCAAATGAGAACTTACCTAGAAGACACGGGACACCTCACCAAGCTCAACCCCCAGGACGCATGGCTTCCCATCACTGAATCTAGAAAGGGAAACGCCTGCTACTCTGCCTTTCACAATCTCAATGCTGGGATTGGCTTTCAGGCCTTGCTCCTCCCAGTGGCTTTTACATACCTTGGATGGTGATGGTGTTTAAATATCTACAGTTTTCTTATTAGTAATGTTATTTGGTTCTAACAAGATTTACTTCTGTCTCTATGTTACCACAACTAGTGTTTATGTTGAATATCAATTTTTTATTTTAACTGTGTGAAGATTTAAAATTATTTTGGGTGGAATCACTACCCATCATCAGCTAGAGCTACAGAAGAAAATGATAATCTTTATTGGCTTCTATCTCTGTTCTTGATGATGGGTGATAAGTTCACAAAAGACATTGAAAGAGTTGTGCATTGAAGGGGTTGAGATCTTCACACAGTTAAAATCCAAAAATTGATATTCAACGAGATTTTCTTCTTAACGATTTGTGGCTAAACGCTCTTGATGCAGGGCTTGGGGGACTGTAACTTTAAGTGTGGCATATGTTTGGCAATTGTATACGTTATGGCTGTTAATAGGACTGCATGAATCAGTCCCTGGAAGACGTTACAATAGATACATGGAGCTTGCTTAATCAGCTTTCGGTATGCCCATTAATGCTGTACTGGCCTCTGATTTCATGCATTCTTGATTGCATCAATGGAGAGAAAGTAGGTGCATTGAGCATAAGGGTGGTAGTGGGGTGATCCAATTACCTGTCAGTTACATTAACCATGAATGGTAGATGGGGTTGGTATGGTGATTCACTTATTTTTTAATCATTAATTTAATCTAAATGATTCATTAGCTAAATTGATTACCATTACATTCTAATAGACACCTGCATTTATAAAAATGATAGATAAAAGTGAGGTACATTCTACAGGGTGTAATTGTAGTTAGATTGAAAGTAATTTATCAACTGTGTGTTTTTATATTGATTCTTTGAAGAGCATTTGATAAGCCCATATTAACCCACTTGGATGTTCTGTGATTCACATAGATGTATGTGGGCCTCCGTGCTCCAGCCAGGTATGTGGTACCGTGCCTGCCACGAGGGTATCTAAGTCGGTACTGTGGTCCCATTTGGAAGACGCGTGGGGACACCACCAAGCTCAACCCCTGTATGCATGTATCTTTCATCATCGAATCTAGAAAGGGAAACGCCTGCTACTCTGCCTTTCACGTGGCCGGGATCGTGCTCGTGTCTGTCTTCTCCTGTGGCTTTACATACCTTGGATGGTAATGGTCTTTAAATATCTGGCGTTTTCTTATTAGTAATGTTATTTGGTTTCAACAATATTTACTTCGTTTGTATGTTACCATATCTGTTTATGTCGGTATCAATTTTTTATTTTAACTGTGTGAAGATTTAAAATTATTTTGGGTGGACTCAGTACCCATCATTAGATAGAGCTACAGAAGAAAATCATAATATTTATTGGCTTCTGTCTCTGTTCCTGATGATGGGTGATAAGTTCACAAAAGACATTGAAAGAGTTGTGCATTGAAGGGGTTGAGATCTTCACACAGTTAAAATCCAAAAATTGATATTCAACGAGATTTTCTTCTTAACGATTTGTCCCTAAATGCTCTTGATGCAGGGCTTGGGGGACTGTAACTTTAAGTGTGGCATATGTTTGGCAATTGTATACGTTATGGCTATTAATAGGATTGCATGACTCAGTCCCTAGAAGACGTGACAATAGATACATGGAGCTTGCTCAATCAGCTTTCAGTATGCCCATTAATGTTGTACTGGGCTTTGATTTCATGCATTCTTGACTGCATCAATGGAGAGAAAGTAGGTGCATTGAGCATAAGGGTGGTAGTGGGGTGATCCAATTACCTGTTAGTTACATTAACCATGCATGGTAGATGGGGTTGGTATGGTGATTCATTTATTTTTTAATCATTAATTTAATCTAAATGATACATTAGCTAAATTTATTACCATTACATTCTAATACACTCCTGCATTTATAACAATGATAGATAAAAGTGTGGTACATTCTACAGGGTGTAATTGTAGTTAGATTGAAAGTAATTTATCAACTGTGTGTTTTTATATTGATTCTTTGAAGAGCATTGGATAAGCCCATATTAACCCACTTGGAGGTTCTGTGAGATTCACATAGGATGTATATCTCAGTGGCTGAAATTGTAATATGTATACCTGCACATTGAGGGGAGCTCTGAGTCAAATGAGAACTTACCTAGAAGACATGGGACACCTCACCAAGCTCAACCCCCAGGACACATGGCTTCCCATCACTGAATCTAGAAAGGGAAATGTCTGCTACTCTGCCTTTCACAATCTCAATGATGGGATTGGCTTTCAGGCCTTGCTCCTCCCAGTGGCTTTTACATACCTTGGATGGTAATGGTGTTTAAATATCTATAGTTTTCTTATTAGTAATTTTATTTGGTTCTAACAAGATTTACTTCTGTTTGTATGTTACCACAACTAGTGTTTATGTTGAATATCAATTTTTTATTTTAACTGTGTGAAGATTTAAAATTATTTTGGGTGGACTCACTACCCATCATCAGCTAGAGCTACAGAAGCAAATCATAATCTTTATTGGCTTCTGTCTCTGTTCTTGATGATGGGTGATAAGTTCACAAAAGACATTGAAAGAGTTGTGCATTGAAGGGGTTGAGATCTTCACACAGTTAAAATGCAAAAATTGATATTCAACGAGATTTTCTTCTTAACGATTTGTGGCTAAACACTCTTGATGCAGGGCTTGGGGGACTGTAACTTTAAGTGTGCATATGTTTGGAAATTGTATACGTTATGGCTGTTAATAGGACTGCATGAATCAGTCCCTGGAAGACTTTACAATAGATACATGGAGCTTGCTCAATCAGCTTTCGGTATGCCCATTAATGCTGTACTGGGCTTTGATTTCATGCATTCTTGATTGCATCAATGGAAAGAAAGTAGGTGCATTGAGCATAAGGGTGGTAGTGGGGTGATCCAATTACCTGTCAGTTACATTAACCATGAATGGTAGATGGGGTTGGTATGGTGATTCACTTATTTTTTAATCATTAATTTAATCTAAATGATTCATTAGCTAAATTGATTACCATTACATTCTAATACACTCCTGCATTTATAACAATGATAGATAAAAGTGAGGTACATTCTATAGGGTGTAATTGTAGTTAGATTGAAAGTAATTTATCAACTGTGTGTTTTTATATTGATTCTTTGAAGAGCATTGGATAAGCCCATATTAACCCACTTGGAGGTTCTGTGAGATTCACATAGGATGTATATCTCAGTGGCTGAAATTGTAATATGTATACCTGCACATTGAGGGGAGCTCTGAGTCAAATGAGAACTTACCTAGAAGACATGGGACACCTCACCAAGCTCAACCCCCAGGACGCATGGCTTCCCATCACTGAATCTAGAAAGGGAAACGCCTGCTACTCTGCCTTTCACAATCTCAATGCTGGGATTGGCTTTCAGGCCTTGCTCCTCCCAGTGGCTTTTACATACCTTGGATGGTAATGGTGTTTAAATATCTACAGTTTTCTTATTAGTAATATTATTTGGTTCTAACAAGATTTACTTCTGTTTGTATGTTACCACAACTATTGTTTATGTTGAATATCATTTTTTTATTTTAACTGTGTGAAGATTTAAAATTATTTTGGGTGGACTCACTACCCATCAGCATCTAGAGCTACAGAATCAAATCATAATCTTTATTGGCTTCTGTCTCTGTTCCTGATGATGGGTGATGAGTTCACAAAAGACATTGAAAGAGTTGTGCATTGAAGGGGTCGAGATCTTCACACAGTTAAAATCCAAAAATTGATATTCAACAAGATTTTCTTCTTAACGATTTGTGGCTAAATGCTCTTGATGCAGTGCTTGGGGGACTGTAACTTTAAGTGTGGAATATGTTTGGAAATTGTATACGTTATGGCTGTTAATAGGACTACATGAATCAGTCCCTGGAAGACGTTACAATAGATACATGGAGCTTGCTTAATCAGCTTTCGGTATGCCCATTAATGCTGTACTAGGCTTTGAATTCATGCATTCTTGATTGCATCAATGGAGAGAAAGTAGGTGCATTGAGCATAAGGGTGGTAGTGGGGTGATCCAATAACCTGTCAGTTACATTAACCATGAATGGTAGATGGGGTTGGTATGGTGATTCACTTATTTTTTATTCATTAATTTAATCTAAATGATTCATTAGCTAAATTGATTACCATTACATTCTAATACACTCCTGCATTTATAACAATGATAGATAAAAGTGAGGTACATTCTACAGGGTGTAATTGTAGTTAGATTGAAAGTAATTTATCAACTGTGTGTTTTTATATTGATTCTTTGAAGAGCATTGGATAAGCCCATATTAACCCACTTGGAGGTTCTGTGAGATTCACATAGGATGTATATCTCAGTGGCTGAAATTGTAATATGTATACCTGCACATTGAGGGGAGATCTGAGTCAAATGAGAACTTACCTAGAAGACATGGGACACCTCACCAAGCTCAACCCCCAGAACGCATGGCTTCCCATCACTGAATCTAGAAAGGGAAACGCTTGCTACTCTGCCTTTCACAATCTCAATGCTGGGATTGGCTTTCAGGCCTTGCTCCTCCCAGTGGCTTTTACATACCTTGGATGGTAATGGTGTTTAAATATCTACAGTTTTCTTATTAGTAATTTTATTTGGTTCTAACAAGATTTACTTCTGTTTGTATGTTACCACAACTAGTGTTTATGTTGAATATCATTTTTTTATTTTAACTGTGTGAAGATTTAAAATTATTTTGGGTGGACTCACTACCCATCATCAGCTAGAGCTACAGATGAAAATCATAATCTTTATTGGCTTCTGTCTCTATTCCTGATGATGGGTGATAAGTTCACAAAAGACATTGAAAGAGTTGTGCATTGAAGGGGTTGAGATCTTCACACAGTTAAAATCCAAAAATTGATATTCAACGAGATTTTCTTCTTAACGATTTGTGGCTAAACGCTCTTGATGCAGGGCTCGGGGAACTGTAACTTTAAGTGTGGCATATGTTTGGCAATTGTATACGTTATGGCTGTTAATAGGACTGCATGAATCAGTCCCTGGAAGACGTTACAATAGATACATGGTGCTTGCTCAATCAGTTTTCGGTATGCCCATTAATGTTGTACTGGGCTTTGATTTCATGCATTCTTGATTACATCAATGGAGAGAAAGTAGGTGCATTGAGCATAAGGGTGGTAGTGGGGTGATCCGATTTCCTATCAGTTACATTAACCATGAATGGTAGATGGGGTTGGTATGGCGATTCACTTATTTTTTAATCATTAATTTAATGTAAATGATTCATTAGCTAAATTGATTACCATTACATTCTAATACACTCCTGCATTTATAACAACGATAGATAAAAGTGAGGTACATTCTACAGGGTGTAATTGTAGTTATATTGAAAGTAATTTATCAACTGTGTGTTTTTATATTGATTCTTTGAAGAGCATTGGATAAGCCCATATTAACCCACTTTTAGGTTCTGTGAGATTCACGTAGGATGTACACTACATGTTGAAGCTATTGAGATTTAAAATATGCAATCTCCAATTCAAAACCAGTAAGTACATTTGAACCTAGATGTTACATGGATCTTTGGTCTAAATCTAAAACCTAGGTACATACATATAAGAGAGGT
Organism: Pinus albicaulis; assembly: GCA_034641835.2. Classification (NCBI taxonomy): domain Eukaryota; kingdom Viridiplantae; phylum Streptophyta; class Pinopsida; order Pinales; family Pinaceae; genus Pinus; species Pinus albicaulis. The sequence continues at coordinate 840,998,096 of CM076583.1, forward strand.
GCATTTACAGGGAATGAATAGGGTTTGGCAGGGAGTGATTCATTAAGTAATTTCATATTGTATCTTCATAGTGCATTGGATGCACTGAAACCCATGCAAATGAGGATATTATGTGTATTCTGAGGTTGTGAGGTTAGAGAAAGACCTTTGTTTTTGAGAAGAAATATCTTGTAGATTTTAATTTTGTGACCCTGGAAGAGGGAACATGGGTTTTCAATAACTAAGTAGATCAAAAACAGAATATTTTGGAAATTTAACAAGTAGAAGGTTGATTTTGGCTCATGTCTATTAACTTGCCAAAATAAAATTTACAATCAGTTAGAATTTCCATAACCATTCTAAATTGGAAGAGAATTTTTACAGGGGAAAGATTGGGCACCTGGCTAGCGCTGTTTCCTGTGATAAATCTGTCAGCTGGAACAGCCATAGGCCTCATCAACGTAGGCAGAGGAGCCAGGAAGCTATTCTATAAGAGCTCCTCGGGATCTCCTGAAGTTCTTACAACAGTGGAATGGTTCGTTGTCTTTGCGGTCCTGGCAGCTATTCTGTCGATTATTCCCAACCTCAACTCCATGGCATGGGTATCATTCATGGGAGTTGTGATGGCAGTAGCTTATTGCACTCTGCTGTGGACTCTCTCCATTAGCGTACCCAGACCATAGGGACTTTCCTACCACATAGTAAAGTCGTCCACATCTGTGGACACAACTTTTTCTATTTTAAACGCAGTGGGCATTGTGGCCTTTGCATTCAGAGGCCATAACCTGGTTCCTGACATTCAGGTAATAAAAATTCTACCTAACAGAGAACAGAGGTGTTTTTATGAGTTGAATTATAATGAGTTTTTCTTCGGGATCCATCACATAAGCAATTTTAGTGTTTTTCAAATTTTTGATTTTTAAGAATCCAATCATCTTTAAGAGTTCTGAAAATAATAATTCAAACTTCGGCAATAAAACTACTTATAAATGTATCCAGAAAAGAGAAACTCAGCATAATCCTACAACCAACAGTACATTCATTTTTAGATATATCACAATCATCTCTTATTGGGTTCCTTTTATCAATTTGGCGTCAAAAGAATTCTTTAGACAAAATCTCATAACACTGGTGTTGCAGGCGACGATGCCATCAACTATGGAACGACTTGCGTATGTTCCCATGTGGAGAGGGGCGTTAGCTGCAAATGTCATGGTGGGGTTATGCTATTTTCCCCTTGCAATTGGAGGATATTGGGCTTATGGAGACAAGGTGAAGAGCCATGATTGGGATTGATTGATTAATCAATTTTCACATATTAATATTCATATAGATGTTGTAAAATTGTTTTCTTTGTTTTTTTTTCTGGAGAAATTGTGTGAAAATCTGGTTTCCACAGGAAAAACAACTTGACAACATGAATTCTAACTAAATTTGAAAATATGTCCACTCAATATTTATGAATTTCAAATTATCTTTCATGGCAGATGCTCCCTGCAGGAATCTTGAACACAGTATACTCTCTTCATGGAAACGAAATCCCTGGTGCAGTTCTAGGATTGATATATTTGTTGGTTGCATTGAACTCAGTGAGTAGCTTTCAGATATACTCGATGCTTGTCTACGATTCCCTGGAGACCAGTTACACGAGCAGGAAAATGAGGCCATGTCCCAGGGCTGTCAGACTGGGATTTCGTCTATTCTTCGTGATGTTCAATCTGTTTGTAGCAGTGGTTTTTCCCTTTGTTTCCACCTTTGTCGGGGTGATGGGGGCAATATCCCGTATCCCTCTTACTTTTGCGTACCCCTGCATCATGTGGCTCTGCATCAAAGGTTGTGATGCCAAGAAGTTGGGATTTCTGTGGTATGTCAACTGGTTTTTGGGTTGTGTGGGGATTGTTTTGATATTCTGTGTGACCGCTGCATGCCTTTCTACCATCCTCCACACCCATTCCTTTCGCTTCAACTTCTTCAAACCCCAGATTTTAATCTGAGGAATAAAACCTTGTAAATACTAGTTGATGGTGTTGGTTGGTTCAATGAAAGTCCAGTGTCTTGTTACTATATCCACCAAAATATCATTGTAAATCATTGAATGCTAAATGTTCCCGTTTCAGGTCACATTAGCATACAGACGTTTGGGTTTCAATAGATTATTTGTGCAGTTTTTTATAAGATTTTTTTATAAATTAGTTGTTTATTTCAAAGAAGTAATATAAGTTTGGTTGAAAATATCAATTTTATTATTATTTTTATTATCTAATTTTAAGATCAGCACCAAATTAAACACCAATTTAATATATAAGTATTAAGGCTCTTTATTTGTAAAACTGTATTATTATTATTATGATCATGGTAGAAAAATTATGATCATGGTAGAAAACTATATGATCATGGTAGAAAAATTGCAAATGTCTTTTCACAGTCTTTTGTTCATTTGTTCTCTCTCGAAAGTTCATTTGTTCTCTCTCGAAAGCCCTTGCACTGCCTGCTCTAAACTACATCACCAAGATGACCAGCTCTAAGCTGCAATTCTATCTGCAAAAGGTCATGGAGCCTTGCTTCAGCTGCAACAGTGAAAAAAAGTGAAAACAATAAGTGCTGATGGCTTCACCATCTAATGTTAGGGAAATTTATTTTCATTAACCCAAGTTTAAATCTTAAATCTCTTGATCCATGTAGTTTGGTGGATTGATCAAAGCTTTATTAGTCTTCTTATTCTATGAAACTCATTATTATTTTCTTTGTTCATGTTTTAACCTGTGAACTTAGCTTGGAATTTACAATGTGCATATGTTGTAATTATTTCACTGGTCTTTTGTTTTATTTCTTACCCTTACTTTATGTTGCACTATGATAGAATATATAATTTTTCAAGATTCATTCCTTTACCAAATTGTTTCTGCAGGTGTTCGCTGAAGTGAAGTGTCCTCCTGTCTGTCCTCGGGGAGGTGCATTTGGGATGACTCCACTTTGTCCTCCTGGTTGTTTTCAGTATAAAGGAACTCTAGATGTTTTTTACAAGATCATTCGACGAGTGTGTTTTTTTTGTTCGTTACCAATTTTGAAATGTTGCTTTTGTTATCACAGACTGATGTTCTGTCTGTCGTGCCACTTCAGAAGGCATATGCTTCTACAGAGAATTCTAATTGTGTTGCATTAACATTTGTAGGAAGGTTTCTCTCGCCTATGGAGAGGTAACAATGTAGGTTTAGCATTGACCATACCTACTGTAAGTGCCCTTCCAGCAAACATATTTTAGTAGTCTCTCAAATATTGACTGGTTTTTGTTTTCATTTTTATGGAAAAACAAAACTTTGGTACTATAGATAACAGTGGAATTTAGGTTTAGGTTCTTACTCTCAATTGCATATTAAACTTGTTTATTTTCTTTAGATCCAGTAGCATACCTACTTCCATGATGTATGGCATGTGTTATGGGTTCTCTTTGATCTTCATTGTATCCCTTAGAAATTTTATCAGTGTGGTGATCCCTCTCTTCCTAAGCCAAAACCCATTGGATTGGATCACAGAAATATCACCTAATTCTTCTCATATATGCGTAACAGTGTTCTCATTACCTGGAGGCTCTATTTACTCAACCTGTTATATATACATGGCAGAGCACCTTTTATTTGTAGATCCTAACCTTATCTGTTTGGCCTTGATAGTGGTGAGGATAATTTGGTTGAAATCTTTGGTTTCTAGCATCATTGCAAGAGAGTGTGCCCACAGAGGTCTCATCTAATGCATCAAAGCATACTATCAACAGTGTAAATGTTAATGTTTGAACCCAACAGATTTTATCATCTATTTTTGAACCCATCAATCCAATATATGAAGATCCAGTATTAGCGATGCAACCATTATGTCATACTCTCTTTGCATTTAAGGATCACGTCTCTTGTGAGCAACACATATAATATTTTTGTACTTAAATATGAACTCGGAAATTTAATACACCAAGGCGTACTATCAGCAATACGACCATTACTACCATGCTGTCAATTTCCATTCAAGCATCATGTCTTTCATGAGCAGTCATATATAATGTTATTGGACCTAACTTGGAACTCAGAAATTTAATACACCAAGGAATACTATTAGCAATGCGACCATCCAAGATTTTCTTTCAGATAAGTTCTGTCATCTTCATCGACACTGCCTTATCAGATTCTTAAGTTTCAGAAATACTTACCAACACATACCAAAGGGAAAAATGGAGCCCATCATGGGGTACTCTTTGTAATTCTCCACCACTGCTACCTTCCATGCTTCCTCAAACTCCTCTCCAACCTCAATATCAGTGTTAGTAGTAGCATGAGAAACAACACTACGCTTAGCAGAACTAGAAAAATGCGTTTTCCAAACTACACGAGAACTACTTCCCTCACGAGTCACCATGTGCCATGCTTGGTCTCGATGGGTCTCTTCCTTCTACTCCCGGTTCAATTACCATATCTTCATTGGAACCAACACCCCGAACTCCACTAGACAACGATTCACCATTTTGTAGTAGTGATTCGCCATTTGTACTGGTGATTCGCCATGATTTTACAAAATAACATAATCTCGTGAGACATTCGCCAAAAAATTATATATACATATTATATTATTAACAAAATCTCCTTCCATTTTTCCTATGTATCATGGGGATTCGCCTATTTATTATATATATAAATTTAGGGAGGTTCTTAAAATTTTCCCTGGTCGTCGGCACTCGTAATGATGATGAGAACTTCCCACTCTTGATCGAAGGCAAGTCACATTCCTTCCGCTTATCACATTTGGACACCTGCACAGAGATCAAAAAACGATAACCACATACCACATACTAATTTCATCTAGAAACTACTAATCAATCATAGAAGATTAGCATATTGAATTTGATACAAAAAAAAAGATAGGAACCAGACAATAGTCACTTATATTAATAGGTAGAAAGAAGAGATACAACCATGCCCTAACATTGAGGTCTCCTCCAGTGGGGCTCGGGTGAAGCACATCTCAAAGCTCGTCAGGGAATTATGACGGGATAAGGGACCTCTCGATGGATTTCTCCTTATTTTACCTTCTCAATAACTTAGTTGTTCAACTATAATGTACTCATTTCTTCAAGTTCAGCTGTATAACTCTCTTTGTTCAACTACCCAAATTCAGCTAGTTTTCATAAAGGAAGGCTGCTTGTTTATATAGAGGTAAAAGAGGAGGTTAGGATCCCTACAAAGGTGGAAGGGAGGCCTATCCTTTAGGAGTGTTCTAAGGGAGGTGGAAACTACTAACTAAAGGAGGAGACTTGTGGTTGTTTCAGTTCAACCACTCCTAGTGACTCATCCAGGCGGTGGTTGGAATGGAACCTCCACCTCTATTGTTAAAAAAATTTCATAAATATATTGGTGCAGGCATTACATTGGGAAATATTTCCAGGTGGCACGGGCCCTAGTGTTAATATTCCACTTTGGCGCAAGGGTAGAACTGGCTACTCACGCCAAGGAAAAAACAGGGATTTTTACTGCTCTGCTCAAGGAAATGTCAACAAGAAGAATGTTGCCTTCATCAAAAGGGATTTAATAATGTTATTTGCAAGGCATGAAACTATTCAGAAGTCATGGAAATGACCCTCCAATGTGCAGGATGGAAATTGCAGGGACAGTGACAAAATGTTGTGTAAAATATGCCCCCTAAAGCATGAATTCCGAGGGAGAGGGAGAGGTGAAATGCTTTATGAGAACACGTTCGAACCAAAAAATACTGTTGGAAAACCTACAATTACAAATACAATTGATATTTCTGATACATGATCATGTGGCATGGGCGCAACCATCCATAAAAAATATATATAAAAACTGAGATCTAGGTATGGACGTAGCCATCCAATAGCAAAGATCGAAAAATAGACTCAGGTATGGCCGCAGCCATCCAATCAAAGAGTCATGTAATAAGTCATGATAATCCACAAAGAATCTGCAGCTTGGATTTTATCAGAAAAAACCCAAGGTCTTGCGCTCCATCTCAATCCGAACAAGTACAAATTCAGGCATGTGAATATGTGAGATGAAGTCGAACATGCAAGAAAATCGTCTGATTACTAGCCAATGATGAAATTTGTTAACAGATGCAAGAGAAACCACCAATAATGACAATCTCTCTCAAGGTATGAAAGGTACAATCCACGGAATGTGAACAATGATTTGGCATCAAACATCCGCAGGGTCAGTCGATTGAAGGCCAATGATGTTGACCTTACGTCAAATGCGAAGAACCTACCATCGAGGCATGCAGGCTCTAAGGTACCAAACAGGAGTCTCTAGATTATATTCCTAGATAATGAGTTGAAGTCGACAGGAAGTGACCTGATCGAAGGTGGGCCATATGATTTTTTTGAATCAGGACAAACAGAGAATCAGAGGGAGGTTGAAAACTTTACAGGCAAACTTCTCTTGAACATATCAGCGGCACGACACTGGATTTGGCAGTATTTTACATCAAAGGATATAAGGTCATGATGACGTGGGAAAGAGCAAATGAGAGGCCAAAATAGATTACCCAAACCCATGGAGGAAAAAAAATGATGAAATGAGATGTCCCCAACCCGACACGAATGCAGACAAGTGCCATGTTCAAGAGCGACATACTTCCAACACGATTACAATCTGGTTACATTTTCCACCACCATTTCTAGCAAGCACACCAATTATTTTTGAAAACAAGCTTGAAGGGGATAACATATGCTTGCACTATAAGTTTTTCCTTCGGAAAAATCCATCCTAGTACATTTTACGAGCCCTAGGAAGGAGGAACTTGAATAACGTCATGGTGACGAAGCCTGATGTCATCAAAGTTTAATGAGTCTAACAAAGGAAGAACTCAACATATTTTCATGTTTAGAGAGTTGGAAAAGAAATCAGACAAGAAAACTCCACCAGTCCAATTTTGTAGGTAGTCTCACAAATCCGAAACGGTAGAAAACTGTGTCTAAGAGAACCTCTTAATTGTGATAGGCTAAGGTATTCCTTTTTCATAAATAATCTATCCCATCCTGAAATAGGGTTAAACTTATACTGGGTAGATATCATTTCGCATCGATTTAACGAGTTTAAAACAACAAGCATCTCGGAGATCTTTTCAGTTTTAGAGAGTTAGAAAAGAGCTGAAGGATGGATCCAGTAGTGACTTTTTCATGTTTTTACCGAGTCCAAAAAAGTATAAAATCTAACTTGTTACTTCATCACTGTCACATGAAAAACTTGTTGCTGCACAAGAGACATGTGTAAAACATATTTTTCGAAAATAATACAATAAAATAATCAAAAAATATGCCTTAAAACCTAATTAGGGTTGTGAAAACATTATACAATGCCAAAAATGGTAAAAAATAATTACTTTTTACTTTTACCTACTGTGGAGCAATTTTCACCCATTTTACTGTGCAATCTTGCGGCGACGACAACGGCCAATCCTGTACACCAATTGAAAATCCGTCAACTCCAGGTAAGAGCTGAGATCCCTCTTCTCATTTTAAGCTATTTCGTTCTTCCTACATTTGTCAATTTTGAATTTGGGGGGAGAAATTCCAAAATTTAGGGCTGCGCAATTGGCGTGGGTTTCAGGCACAGAGTCGCAGTAACCACCCATTTTTTAGTACTGGGGCACACCCATTGGTGCGACTGTTTTAGAAACAGTCACACCAATGGTGCAAACCAATTTAAAACAAAAATACATATCAAATGTCCCAATTTTTTAAAATTTCAAGGATAAAAATTGACTAATACCGCTTGTATGTGTGTGTTTTTAAGTAGATAAGAGAAAAAATGGTTATAGAATGGAAAGAAAGCAAGGATAGTGAAGAAGATGAGTTGGCCATGGAAAATGAGGGAGTCATGGTAGCCCTTAGAAACTGAGGTTTGCTCAAATTCTTTCTAACACCATGCCTCTGAGCCCAACCGTAATTGTTACAATATCTAGTCAGTATATGGGATTAAAACAAAGAAAATTTCATCCTACAGGATCAAGAGATTGAAATTGATGTTTTTGATGTATATTTTATCACAGGTTTATCACGAAGGGGTGCAGCACCACTCCTAACCGACACCCGACCCTACATGGAAAGCATGACCATGGTAATCGACAGGGTATGTCAAGGAGCACGGAAAGGTTCAGGTAGTGGGAAAGTTGATATTCAAACTATCCCTAATTTGACACTACGTGTGATATTTCATACCATCACACGGGTTGCTGTATCACAAGCACCGCATGAAGCAACGAAGACACAATTGCTTCTTGCTGTGGACTGTATGGCGCCGACTCTCTACAACTTGGCAAAGGCTGTAACCATCAACATGAAGTGCCAACTAACAAAATGCAAGAAGCCCAAACTAAAACAATTTGGTTATGGATCCATTCTGGTATCATTCTTCTTAGAACGATTACCAATTTTTCAGTGATAGGAGGTTATAGTTCCGAACCCACCAGCGAGAGAACCACAGATGGCCCGATGGGCAACACTGATGCCAAGGGCAGTGGGCGGCCAAAAGATGTCTTGGAGGCCGAAATTTTTTGATTGGCTCCGTCGACAACTTATTGTCATCGAGGATTGGCCCTACGCTGGCACAAATTTCACAGATGATCCAGACCTCCCATTCTGAGAGGGAGAAGATTGTGATGAAGATTTGGTTAAGATTCTAATATTGAATCCATGTAATGTAGATGTTGGCCGAGAAAGACCTATCATTATGTCACCAATAGTGAGGCGAATCCCTCACGATTTTGACCCTCAGGGTGAGGGCAGCGAGGAAGATGAGATAGTGTGCAACCTGGAGGGTATCACCCGAGGAGTTCTAGATTATGCACGTTTTGATGATGTTCCTTGTGCCTACCAGAGGAATACCATGAGGGTGCCAAGACGAATTCACCGCTTGCTGAGGTGGCTAGTACAGGTTGTGACATGTTATCATGAGCACCATGTGGATTATACACCTAGGTTTATTTTATCTGCATATTTTGTGAGACATGATGTCTATGGATGTAACAGAAACAAACATATATTTTTTGACGTCATGATGCACACACCCACACAAGCCAGGAACATGCTATATATATATATATATATATATATATATATATATATATATATATATATCTATATATTTCTGTACATGGATATTTTACATATGATGATGCTTCTACAAATTATGCAAATGCCTAATATAATGTTAGCTAATGTATCAGTTAAATAATTTGCATAATAAGTAAAGACCCAAGAGGTAGGAAAAAGTTGACAAAGGGTATAAAGCCAAAATATTTAATTTTTATGCAAGCTCGAAAACAAAAAGTAAAGTATGCTAGAGATTGGTTTCATGTTGACACAAGCTTTAAACAAACGTAAACTATGCTTGAATAAATAGGCATGCCCCCTAGCATGGTGACTCAATTCGAGGTGTACATGCCCCCCAAGCTTCGGTCCATATGAAAGGCAGATGGAGTGAAGCTTCAAATATGAGATCAAGAGAAAGACTCGACTAAGATTTTACGAGAGCTTATCAAAGACTCAAATTGAACAGGAATGTGTTTCATTATTTTAATGAGGTTGACACATTAAAAGAACTATCCTCATGACACCTTGTTTCATTTTTTAAGGAGCTTGACACAAGAAAAATGAACTCTGCTCCAAGGGCCTTGTTTCATTTTGTTAGGAGCTTGACATAAGAAAATGAACTATGCTCCGAGGACCTTGTTTTATTTTTTAAGGAGGTTGACACAAGAAAAAGAACTATGCAGGGATAATTTTAAGGATGGAAAATCATTTTGAAGTTTAAAATGTTGGCGAATTTCACTAGTCCCTAATATGTGAACTACAAAATTTTACTGATATATTTGTAAAATTATACAAATTTATAATGATTTTATATATAGTCTCTATATAATGTTGGCTATTTTTAAGGTAAAATAATTTTATATTGTAAATTTTGGGTGAATCATTTTTACAAAAAAATGGAAATTGGCGAATCTTTTTTTTGGAAAAACCATGGAAAATTAGCCCAATTGCGAATATTAGCCCCTAAAATTTTCCATGGAACTATGCTCCGAGGACCTTGTTTAATTTTTTAAGGAGATTGACACAAGAAAATGAACTATGCTCCGAAAACCTTTCATACAATGAATAAGAGGTCATATATTCCAAGAGGTTTTCTTCTTCTGGGAGAACAACATTTTGAAAATCAGGACCCAATGTCCCAAGCACACGATGCACAATGGAAATATCACTGAATGCGGGCATCAGACAGGTAGTCACATAATTAACCTATGGCCGAGAAGATAAAACTGGTAGATAAAGACTCGGAAGGGATGAGGGTGGACCAGATATCATGTTAGGACCAAATAATGAAAGTTTATCAATGGTCACGATCCGACCTTGGTGTGGAAAATAGATCACAAGAAAGTGGGAAGAGACAACTGCCCCCATGACATAAGTATAGTCGTGTCCCAAGAGTAAATTGAAATCTAAGGGGCCTAGAACAACCATCACATTTATATAGATGGTTTTCCTCCCCAAAGTAACAGGTAACTTCGGAAGGATCCCTAATGGTTGACTGGTTCCTCTGTTAAAAGCCAACATATTTTGGGTAACAGGCATAAGTGGCGGAGAACCAAAAGCTTGCCAAGTCGTTGAAGACAAAACACTAATAGATGGACATTCATCTATAATCGTGATAGGTACGATTGTATGAAAGATCTGCACCGTGATATCAAAAGGCACATAAGAAGGAAGGCGATATCCTCCAAATCGACTCCAATCGAAGGAAGTGACCAAACTACTTGGAGGAAATACCATCAAACTGAGATGGTCTTCTCCTGGTGTTACCAGAACAAGAGGAGCATCCTCCGGAAATTCCAACACGGGGGTAGGAGGAGCAGATTCTTGAACTACAGGGATGAAAGAATCTTTCTCCAAGTTCGAAGAATCTAAAGAAACAAGAAGAACATGAGGGGAATGAGATCCACTCTCAACGGAAAAGACCTTATGAACAATAGATGGTGTCATATCGACCGATTTAGTGACCAATGGTTGGTGGGGAATGGATTCATGGACTTGAATTTCCGAAGGAACAAGATCAACCAAGGATGACTCTTGACTGATCGATAAATCAACCAGAAGAGGACTCGAAGAAAGCTTTTGGTAACCAGCCGGAAGGTAGGTGCAGAAACAATAGAGTTTTCCAACTCATCCTTGTACGGACAAAGGCAAATGGGATGATTCCCTTCACACAAATTACAGGGATTGGTAATTGTACCCTGTTTCATATGAGTCTTATCAGAGCTAGTTGAAGATGTGTTACTAATATGACTTCCAGAAGCCAAAGGCAATGACAGAAGGCCGTCAGACCATGCATAAAGTAACTTGGGAATGTCAGGGAAGTCTCAAAGCAGATGGTTACCTTTGCACAACATGAAAGGAAATTTGACTTTCCGTGGAAGGCTGGATGGTTTCTCAAGGGAAGGTTCCTTAAGACCAATAGCTAAAGCATTAGCCTCTCGCTTGTCCGAATTATTCTTTTTTGTCTTCTTCTTCTTCTTCTTAGCCACCTAGTTACTAGAATGCAGACTTTCACCAGGAAAAGTAGAATATGAGGATGAATAAATAGGCGAAGAATGGGAGAGGTCCACCTTAGAATCAACATGATGTTGTTCAGGTAGAGGAGATGATCAAACAGAGGCTGGAGCGCTTGGGACCACCGAGGTTGAAAAAACCACACGGGCATCCCAACAGTTAACCCAGGAAGGGATAATTTTGCCATATAAGGAGCACCAAAATTTCCAAAACCAGGAAAAGGACTAGGATTCCCTTCGGAGGGGATTCCTTGGTTAGGAAACTCCAGAAAAGTTTCCATCAGAAACAACCTTAAAACAATGCTAAGGAGGCTAACTTTAACCAGGAATATTTCGTGGACAGTTAATTTTTAAGACATTAAAACAAAACTTTGTCGTTTCATATTTTAAGAGTCAAGAAACACACAATAGGTTACTATATCACTTTTAGTTTGAAACAAGCATGAAAGGACAAGTTCTCGATGATCTTTTCAAATTTAAAGAGTCAGTAAAGATAAAAAATGACTGCTCAGGTAATCTAAGCAAGAGGGTATGCCAAGTTTCCGTGAACTTCCATATACACCTTGGTGATCAAATGAAAGAGAAATTACCAAGGACTTGATGTACGTGCAGGTAGTCTCCCCAAATGTTGTGTTTAGTGTATCATGGTTATAGGGCGGTAGAATCGGCTTCCTATGGATAAAAGGATTGAAGCCTAGAGGGGTCTCCCTTTATATACTCAACGGTATAGGGAGCAAAATTCCCTACGAGCGCTATCTGAAGCCAGATGGTGAACGAAAGCTACCGGGTTTTAAGACACCAATACACGTCTCTAACTTAGACCACTAAAATATTTCGTTAGGTTCCAATGTTGCCTTAGGTTAATTGAAATAAATTTTAATGTTGATATTGGATAAGTTTAAATTTCCAGGCCTTATCATATTTCGGATCTGAAATATTCCTAAATGAAAAACTACATGCAGAAGGATACCATTTTCGTTCAATGAAAGCTATCTACGAGAAGGAAAGAAAACTTTCAAGCAGTAGCAAATAAAGAAATCATGAGAAAACATCCACTAATGCATATAATGCAATCTGCGGAAAACAAAAGTCTTTCTTAGCCTATACAATGCAAATTAAGCAAAGGAAAGTTTCATTTTCAAAGAAAAGAGAATGCAAATTTTTTTTTTTTTCATTGCAATAGAGCAAAAAATGCACTAAATGATACGAAAAACAAAACTAAGCACTAGCTTGAGAAAGAAAATGCAAAAGTTGAAACAGAATGACCCCTCCAACATAAAACAAACACGACAACACTCAAACCAATGATACAAACTTTTCAAATCAAAGAGAAATCTCCAAAATGACCCATACAAGCAATGTAATCATTGCTTGAAGTAAGAGGAAGAAAAATCAAAACGAGAGAGGCAATGATCATTCAACCAATGAATGCACTCAACAAGATCAAAGAGACCAAGACCAATTAACAGGGAACAAAGTCGACAGCTTATCAAGAAACTCGATCTCCAAACAGAAGGCTTAGTGTATCAAGGCACTCAGAAGCCCTAACACCTCAAGCTATACAAATGAGAAATTGACAAACAATTGAGGAAAAAAAATCCTCCAACAATCAAAGACATTAAAAAAACTTCAATTACTCTTAAGAAGAACCCAGAAACAAAGACAAGTGAGCAAAAATTCATGAAAATCTCACACCCAAAAAATCACAGGGGTCAGTGCAACTGTGAGGTGATATTCAGCGCCAAACATCCGATGGTGCAAGTGCTACAAAAGCAACATAGGGAAAAACCACGTCAAGCTAGTTAACCAAGGAAAAATGGAAAAACTCAATAGAGCAGAGGTCAAGCTTGACACTCTGGGGATGAACAAGGGTTTGAAACACAGTTAAACAACCAAAAAAGTATACAACAAGACCAAAACCCAATAAACGACCCAAAAAGATCAATGACAAACTCACACTAATCCACATCAGTGTCGCCAATTTGTTATGTAGGTAAATCCTCTCTGCAGACAGAGATGATCCCTCTAGCTCTAGGTTGGGTCTAGTAACAAGGAATCATGTTAGAGTGTAGGTTCCTAGACATTTGAATGAAAGTGGATGCGAATAATATGGCCTACCTATGGTCCAAAGCTATCGCCAGCACTCGTACTGATGATGAGAACTTCCCGCTCTTGATCGAAAGCAAGTCACAACCCTTCTGCTTATCACATTTGGACACCTGCACAGAGATCAGAAAACGATAACCACATACCAGATACTAATTTGATCCAAAAGCTACTAATCAGTGAGAGAATATTAGCATATTTCATTCGATACAAAACACAAGATGAGAACTAGACAATAGTCACTTATATTAATAGGTAGAAAGAAGATATACAACCATGCTCTGAAGTTGCGGTCTCCTCCAGCAGGGCTCAGGTGAAGCACGTCTCAAATCTTGTCAGGGAATTCAGATGGGATAAGGAACCTCTCGATGGATTTCTCCTTGTCCTACCTTCTCAATAACTCAATTATTCAGCTGGAATGTGTTCAGTTCTTCAAGTTTAGCTGTATAATTCTCTTTGTTCAGCTACCCAAATTCAGCTAGATTTCATAAAGGGAGAAGGCTTGTTTATATAGATTGAAAAGAGGAGGTTAGGATCCCTACAAAGGTGGAAGGGAGGCCTATCCTTTAGTAGTGTTCCAAGGGAGGTGGAAACTAATAACTAAAGGAGGAGTCCCATGGTTGTTTCAGTTCAACCACTCCCAATGACTCATCCCAGAGGTAGTTGGAATGGAACTTCCACCTCTATTTTTAAAAAACATTTCATAAATAGCTTGGTGCAGGCATTACACTGGGACAGAGCGCCAGGTGGCACGGGCCCTAGTGTTAATCTTCCACTTCGGCGTGAGGGTAGAACTGGTTACTCGTGCCAAGGCAAAAATAGGGATTTTTACTGCTCTACTCAAGGAAATGTCAACAAGAAGAATGTTGCCTTCATCAAAAGTGATGCAATGATGTTATTTGCGAGGCATGAAACTATTTTGAAGTCACAGAAATTACCCTCCAATGTGCGAGATTGGGATTTCAGGGAGAGTGACAAAATGTTGTGTAAGAACTTTCTTGACATTTAATAATAATATCATTCTCACGGAGGAAGAGGAAAACATAGTATGGGCTAAAAATCCTCTCATAGGGTACTATATTGCAAAGGTAGAATATTAATTTATGTTATCCATTAATCAAGTTCAAATGAAGCAATGATGATGGAAGAATGTCTAAAAGAGAAACCCTGCATTAATATGCAAGATATTTCTATGGATGCCTGGGTAACCTCATCTGATTGCTTATGTGGGTTCTGGAACAACAACACTTCCTGTTGGACATAGGACTCGATGCCTAGGGCCTCATCATGGATATCACTGCAAAGGAGGAAGTGATCATTTGGGTGGAGACTAGTTGAGGAAGTGGCCAAAGATAATTTACAACAAAACGCCAAGGGAGAGACAAGTTTGATAACTAGCTGCGGATTTTAGAGAAATTCATGAATATTTATCTATTGAATATTGACATTACAGTCAAAATTACATTAGTGGATTATTGGTTGTATAGGTCTACTATTCATTAGGCAGCTAGCCCTAGCTTGTGGTGGTTTGCTGAAGAAACATATGACTCTTAAATATCTCTTGTATCATTAGTGAATTATATAGAAGGATAGTTACCATTATATGAGTTGATAAATGTGCACTGTTGTTATGATTCTTTTCATGATTGGAAAATCCTAGATAAGGATTGAACCCCAAGGCCAATAATTACTTAGGGACATTTCATACTTCCATTAGAGAAACAATAAAATATACATTTCAATATACTTGGATCGTAACCTAAAACCAAAGATGTTGTATTGTCAAATCCATGAGAGGTTGGGGTTGGATGATGGCCCGCAAAAGGCAGAAAGGAATTGTAGCAAGGTAGACTTTAGTAGGTGTGAGTTGCTATTGAAGCAGATCCCCATAATGTGTCCCTTTATGGCAAGGATGCATGGTAGGACATAATGGCTCAGAGGGAGGTGAAGTAGAGGTGAATATACTACCAAGGTTTCCCAAGTTTGTTTCAGGCTACAGTGGATTCATAAGGGATATGAGGGCGCAAAATTCTATTTCGAATTTTTGAAAAGAAAAGTTGCAGTGAGCATGATCTTGGATTACTCCATGCAAATGGTTCTTTTTTCGGCGCTCCAATTGACATTATGTTCAAATTGAAATTTCAAAATATTTTTCTCCTTATACCATGATGGATCATGTAGTGGCTGCAAGAAATTCTTGTTGTAGGGTCAATCCTCATAAGGTTTTTATTGGTGACTAGAGCAGGTTGAAGAATGATGACTTCTCAAAAGAGAAGGATTTTGCAGCACTTAGCTACATGAAGACTGGCAAGTCTCTGGGTATAGAATCTAGATGGAATTTTTTGTGAATTTTACAAGGACATGAGGCATGATTAGTGACAATTTTTGTCATTTGGTAAACACATTCCCAAAAAAGCAGTCACAAACACAATTGATGATTGACATCCAATTACATTGCTTAGTGTGGCACACAAGATCATGGCTAAAATAGAGACTCTAAGGATCTAGTAAATGCCATGGAAGGTTGTCTAATGATAACAAAATTTTTCTATACAAACAAGTAATCTCAGTACCATGTTTTCAACATGTAAAACCTTAAAATGTGCACAAAAACTAGCCATCAACCCCTTTTATTTGAAATTTCATTTGGGAAAGCTTTTTTCTAATTTGATTGGAGTTTCATTATTCAGATGTTGACTCTTGTGGAGTTTGGACATAGATGTGTGACTATGGAGAACACATTTTTCACTAACACATTAGCTTTTATATACCAAATAGTGCTTAGATAAGTTTAGTTGATGATGCTCACGCTTGTTTAGACATAATCAACCTGGCATCAAGTGATGTGTTTAGTGACTAAAAAACTATTTTTTTCCTGGTGGGGTTGGACTCTTTTCCTAACTAGAATCCCTCAGCTTGGACATTTACCTAACCCTGGATGGTTGTTAGATATTTTGATATTCCCTTTAGCCTAGATCTTTTGCCAATATCCATGTATAACTGGTAATTTCAACAAATACAAAGGAAAATTTATGTTTAGCATCATCGGGACCTTGCCTTTACGAGGAAGTTGACCATGGTTTCACAATCCTACTAGACTTGCAAATATATTCTTTTTCTTATTGGTTGCATAGCAAGGCCCGATATCAATAGTAGAGAATATTTTGAGATTGTAACCATGGTCTCAATCAAACAAAAGGATATTCCATTGGCCCCTTGGGATGTCTTACTATCCCCAAGGATGTTAGGGGGCTTGGTTTGATAAAGCTTCCCACTCGAGTGTCTATTTTGACTACCATATGAATGTCAAGGGATCTAGAGGGTTATGCTCCATGGCAGGTTCTGTTTTGACTTTTAGGATGTCAACAAAGGGGAAAAGTGCAGGGGGATTTTTCTTTGTTTGATATCTCTCCTTCATCCTCCCCCTGTTTATGATAGTAGCACTGGACAGGTACTTTCAAACAGATTTGAATGTATAGACATCTGATTGGATGAAAATGGATTTTCATCCAAGTGTATATGGTCTGAAATCTACAGTGCATCAAAGTGATTTCTGCAACAAGAATCATTCCCAATAAGGTTGTACAACAGAAGTTCGTAGATCAGCCAACGATAATGGCATAGTGCAGCCTTACTCGTCTTGTGAGAGAAACACGAGTTGTGTGGAGGGTTTAAAATAGGGATGTATGCTATAGTAGGGTTGCATGTGTTGTGCAAAGTGAGCAGATCAGTCACATGTGCCACAGGAAGTAGTAAACTATTGCACGTGCTATGGAAAGGGGTGCAAACAACCACACTGGTGACAGAAAGGCTGCACTGTAGGTTGAGCAGATGGTAATTCATGTGGTTTCTTAGGAATATTTGGGTAGTACAACCTGCACAGGTGCCCAGAAAATTTCTATAGTTGTTGAATATTGTAATTTTCCATAAAGGACCATGTTTCCAGTAACGAAACCCTTGTACGATAAGATATTATTTAATGAACACCAAATTTTGATGTGAATATTTTCTGTGTATGAATGTATGGGCTTGCTGTAAAATTTGCTACCATTGATTTTATTTTATTTACCTATTAAATCCCAACAGTACTTTTTATTTAGTAAGATGAAACTTTAATTAGTTTACAACAAAGAAATTTACTAGAAACTAAATTTTCCAATTGCTAGGGTTAAGAAAATTTAGCACACCAACTTACAGGTCTTGAGCTCACTTATTTGAATTTCCTAGAGTAATTGGTTAGCATGGAAATGAATTGTGGGCTTGGCTAGGTGGAACATGAAAGGAAAATTGGGATCTGGCACACACTCCATTTGTAGTTGGAGACACAGGGTGATTGCCTTCGATAGTTGCACCACCTTCATGCTCACATTTTCAACAAGAAATGCATCCTCCTTTGGGGATACATCTGAAATGCAACTAATTGATATTAGATGAATTGGTAGTGCTTGTCTCAAGAGAATAGCCTTCTTGGCCCTGAAAAAGATTCAGTTATGGATTTGGTCAATCCACATCAATATATCATGAAAATAAACATTGGAATCAGGGATAATTTTAAGGAT
The DNA here is from genome assembly GCA_034641835.2 of Pinus albicaulis. Classification (NCBI taxonomy): domain Eukaryota; kingdom Viridiplantae; phylum Streptophyta; class Pinopsida; order Pinales; family Pinaceae; genus Pinus; species Pinus albicaulis. The sequence continues at coordinate 841,016,347 of CM076583.1, forward strand.
GGAAAATTATCTTGAAGTTTAAAAAATTGGCGAATCTCACTAGTCCCTGATATGAAAACTATAATTTTTTTATTGATGTTTTTGTAAAATTATTCAAATTTATAATGATATTATATATACTCTCTATATAATGTTGGCGATTTTAATGTAAAATAATTTTATATTGTAAAATTTGGGCGAATCATTTTTATAAAAATATGGAAATTGGGGAATGTTTTTTTTGGAAAAACCATGGAAAATTAGCCCACCTGCGAATATTAGCCCCTAAAATTTTCCATGATTGGAATGTCACCTCCATTTTAGAAGGACTAGGAGTGGAGTTCTGGTAAGCCTTTGTAACTATATTTCTCTTCTCAAATATAATAAATATTTCATCAACAATATCCAATATCCCCTTCAGCTCAATGGAAATAATTTGCTAGTGAATCATCCTATTGTTCAATATCTTTAGTAGAAGCACTGCTTTCTCTTGTAACAATTCTATTTTCTTCTTCTTTTGGCTGTACCGCATTATGTGATGTGGGTTTAATGCCAAATTTTCTCCCTCTTCTCAAATATTTGGATATACACTTGGTAACAACTATTTTTCATGTTCCTGAGCCTTTTATGGACTATAGTAATCATGCTGAAACCTCTTTTAGAGGTTTAGGAGCCTTGGAAAAAACCATAGCACGTTTGTAGTATGCTGTTTTTAGGAGAAAAGAAGCAGAGTGGAGAATCACAATTACATTCCAAGGGCAATTCTGCAATAAAAAATGTTTCTAGGTCAGTTGTGATGCAAATTTCTCAGCCTCACACGTTGGTTCCTTATTATAGAAGAATTATTATGAAGGCTTTGCCTTAGGATCTATCTCTTGGCACATATGATCCTGGAAATAATACACAACTATAATATATGAAGAGAGTTATTTTCCATTTTTGCTTGTGCACTATATTTAGAAGATCAAAGGACTTTGGTGTTGGGGTCTTTTCACTTGCAACTATAGTCACAAGTGACCTTATTTACAAAGATCCATCTTGCTATTCTTCTCTAGATGTTGCTGGTCTGCCTAATGCTTTTTTGGATGGCATCATGGTTGGTATCCTCCCTTCTACAGATGCAGTAGATTGTATACCACAACGCTTAGATGCTTTGTGACTTAATAACCTTAGACATCAAGCTATTAATTAATATGGTGCTCTAAGATTTTTTGTGAATTTTTTCACATCAAAAGCCTACTTACGGACTTTGGAAAGTGGCACCCTTAGATGAGATGATACGACATGCTCCTTATTTGAGGGGGCATGGGGTGAATGTATTGATTAAAATATTAAATACTATTGAAAAACTTGGATTTGGTACTGAAGTGTCTTCCTTGTTGCAAACATTTTCCATCTCTTTTGTGCATGTTCCCATGGAGACTGATTTAGAACAACAAAAAATTAGTTCAGTGGATGGAGATGAATCATCGAGGGTGACATATGAGTTAGGGGTTGATACTTCTACTAAAAATTTGTCTTCAAACATTGAATGTTTTCTCCCATAATGTATAAGAAATGCTACATGTCTCTTAGAGAATATTCTGCATAATATAGATACATGGGTGTTTATTAAGAAAAAGGGTATAGAGGCTATGCTGCAGCTATTTGATTTATGCCTCTTAATATTTTCATTTCAAGGTGGCCAAAATATTGTTGTTTCATTTAAGAAATTTTCACTGCAACACTCATCTACTCTTACAAGGGTTGTTTGTACTACTTTGAGAGAACACATGAAACCTACAAACTAATTCAAGTATTTGTTGGCTAGAACAAATTTGACATATATTGAGGTAGCACAACACATATGAACTGTGGCATTCCTTTAAATTCTATATGGTATTTTATCCTTTTCAACACATTTATTGAAAAGCACAACGACAATGATGCCTGAAATTGGTGCAGGGGATGCATGCATATTGAAGCATGTAGGGATGGTGTACAAAGAAATATTTTGGTAGAAATCTCATGGTAGTGATTGAAAAGTATATTCGAATAAAGAGGTTGAGAAGGACCCGCAATTGAAAATTTGGCACCAAATGTAGTAGGTATAGAAGCTGGCAATGACACTAACATAGTTTCAGTCATTTGATATGTGAACCTAGTGTCTATGAGGAATGGTCTTGCTTCTCATTGGTCCATTGAACCCGAATATATTTTTGTTATACAAACAAGACTTCATCACCATAAAAAATAGACCATGGTATCTAAGGGATTTCAAGAATGTGTCTTGGTCAGATTGGGCAACATGAAAATGCATCAGAGGTTGACATTGGAGGCTCTGTAAGTGTTGGAGAAAAATCTCAAGCCCAAAAATTAAAAGTATGTCACTTGATCTCCTGAACTTTGACAATATGAATAAGGTTTTGTTTACAATGTGATCATCTTATGTGACTATTGTGAAGGTTTTCGTTGTTCATAATCGACATCATGATGATATAAGATTGCTTAGTGCAACAACCAAGAGTGTAATATAGCAATGGTGAATTATTTTTGTGATCATGGTACAATTAAAATTATTTTTGACTAATTTTGAAGAAACAATTCATTTACTGTGGATAGTACCATTATCTCATAGCAATGAATGGAAACAAAAATTGACAAAGATATTGAAAATGACATGCAAGAGCATGCGCCTTGGTTTTTAGACATATGAAGCTATTCCGTGCTTTTGGAGTACCTTGTGAATTCTTCTTTTCTCTTAATTGTGCCCTCTACATCACAATTTATAGTGAAACTAGGTTTTGGAGGCTTTGTCAATGTTCCAAGGGATCGAGAGGTTTTTGTATGCACCCTACCAGGTCAAGTTCTCAATGGTTTTCTACCAATCTGGAGCATTCCAATGTTTTTTCGCATGAATTCTATATGAAGAAGCCTACTCAATAAATTTAATTACCTTTGTTTCCATTATTACTCTCATTAGGAAGAAATGTTTCAATTTTTTGTGAACATGTAAGAGAGAAAAAGAGGGAATACATTTAGTAAGTGGAAGTCATTATCTAAACCAAAGGAAGTTGATGGATGGGGTTTAGAAAACATATATTCCTTCGGTAAGGCTTAAACAACCAAGAGCCTATACAGGTTGATTTCTAAGAAATTCATACACAGGAAAGTGATTATTCATAAGTATATAAAACCACTATCTATTATAGCATCATTTTTCACCCTCATGTGATTCATGATTGTCTCTTTGGCCTTGAGCACCCATTCCCACAGACTTGAATAAAGTTCATAAAAAACAGTGTTTAAAATCCCATACCCACGTATGGGATTTTAAACACTGTTTTTTATGAACTTTATTCAAGTCTGTGGGAATGGGTGCCCAAGGCCAAAGAGAGAATCATGAGTCACATGAGGGTGAAAAATGATGCTATAACACTATCAATGGAAGATTGGATCAGATAGTTTGTCTTGTTGATCGTCACAATGTAGAACCAAGGAATCCATTGCTTGGCACATGCAGGAGATCCAATTTCCATTCCTATTTGGAACCAGAAAATCCATTACTTGCCACAACAACAGATCCAATTCCAAAACCTATTTGGAACGAAGTATAACAAAGTGAGGTAGAGTTAAAGTTATCATAGAGGGAAGCAAAATAGTGTAATGATTATCTAGTAAAACTTTAGAAGAATTACATCAGGCTTGGAGGGGAGGAGGATTCTTTTGTCTGGTCAAAGAATTGTACCATAAGGGTATATACTCTGAGGCTAGTATATAAATCTATATTTGTAGATAATTCATGAGGAGAAACCTTGTAGTGGAAGAAGCCCTATAAGTTCAAAAATATTCAAAAATCTAAGTGACTAGATGCATGTGTACCTATAAGGGACATCATGTTCAATTTTTAAATACTGGGGTTTGAATAAAGACGTAAAGGGTTGTAAGACATTGCATATTATGGTCTTTTGATGTATTTAGCTTGCTAGAAACTCTGACATCTTTCAAGGTAAGGTTTAGCCATAGTTTTAGTGTGTCTCCAAGTCATGACTGAACTTGCAAAGTAAAAAATCCCCTAACACTGGTAAAGGAAGGACATTGATCCATATTTCTATTGTTAAGAGTGGGAATGGTGTTATTTCAATTTTCAACAGTGCCAGTCAAGGTCAAGAAGAAAAATATGTTGCAGGTTGTATCCTATATCTTAGTGATTATATTATACTCATATCTTCAAAAATTAAAGAATTTATTGGTACAGGCTCTAACATTTGTGATTAAATAAAGGCACTAAATTTTTCGTTAATAGTAGTAGTAGAGGAGAGGTGTTTGACTTCTAGGTATTTGGGGATTCCTTGGTTATCAATGGGTTGAATGGAGCTTTAGGATGGAAGAATTGTTTTCACAATCACTTTTGGAGTAGTCGAAGACAATCAAGGCACAATTCTTGAAGATATCATTCCATCATATTTACAGGTAATTTAAGTCAAAGGCTAATGTAATGTCTAAATAAGGCTTGCTAATGACACAAAATGATGATTTAACATGGGAAAACAGTTATGGTGTAAGACTCTAGGAGAGGTTTCATTCTAAGAACTATAATGGATTATATATATATATATATATATACCACCTATAGATCTCAGTCAAGTATTGTCTTGTGCTTTTATTCTTTAGTCCCCCAGGTCCACCTTATTTTGTATCATTTCAAACATTTGTAAAAACTTTGTCAGTTGATAGGTACCCCAACAAGAAATTGAGCACAAAAACATTAACACTTGCAGATTCAACATGTATGATTAGAAAAGTTTACATGAGTCCTTCCTATTTTCACTTTGTACTTATTTTTATTCATGCGAAATAACCATTTATTTTGACCCTAAGTAGCACTAATATAACTACTGAGTTTACACCTATGCAAATACTTGAATTTTATTGATGGAAAAATAATTTCCTCTTTTATTATTCAAAATATCCATTGTATCTATATACTATTCATAACATAAATTTTTTAAAAATAAGAGTGAAAAAACATATTGCACAAAGCAATAATTAGATCATACTAGCAAGCCAAGAACCTTCAAATTATTAATGAAACCATTTCATAGAGATGCAGATAATGGGAATTTAACATATGCCTCAATCTTGATAGAATACAAAATTTCGAATGATTGGTTTCATGTAAATGTACTCGACAACATGCTATATTTTGATATGTGTATGCACATATTTTCTCAAGTTCCACATAGAAGAAGGTTTGAGAACTAAGGAAAAATATTTATGATGTTACTTGTTTACAAATTTTAGAAATCATCAAGGGTTACAATCAAAATTTAGAAATTTTGTTTCCTCATGGAATGTGAGACATTCTTGGATTTGTATAATGTTTCAATTCTTGTTTAGGATCTAGGTAAGTCTGAATGAATACAAGCTTTCTGTCATTTTTCTATGTTGGGTTCCGATTCTCTCTAAGTTATCAAAGGAAAGTTAGAACCTGATTAGACTAAGGGACAACATACTCCATTGCCAAACTTTAACCTTACAGGGAAGTGCACTACACTTGTTTGATACTTCCACACATTTTTAGGGCATGCCAATAGAAATGTCAACGTTGTTAGATACACTAGTGTTGTTTAGTTTTATAAAATTTCTCTTTGTCAAATATGTTGTTTTCATGAAGTAATATTTCCAGCCAAGAGGATAAATACTTGGCATGTATAGGAAAGAGTGGTGTTATTTCTTACCTATATTTGTGAATTATTAGTATTCCATCACTAATAACTTCATTAAAGGAAAATGATTCTAATTTGTTAAAGGAAAATGACTTGTTAAAGGAAAATAATTCTAATTTGTTTGAACATCATAAAATGGAAGGAAACCTAGCTTTGAATTAAAAAAATGGAATATATTATGAAAAATATGTTTTTGATCAAAATATAGGCCCGTTTCTGGATCATTAAAAAAAATAGTCATGACAATAAACAATGATTTTGGACACGATGAATTACAGAACTCTCCAGCTCAAAAACAAGTTAGCATATTCAGTTTTTCCTACATCAAAGAAAAATGAATGAGTAACATTATGTTTCCTTTGAATATTTATAGAATCATTTTAGAGATTGTAAATGGAAATTGTGTGTGCTAATCTTGCTTAATTTTTTATAGGGAAAACAAGGGGCATACATAACTTGTTGTCTTATGGGAATTGGATTCCCTTTCCCTTGGAATAGTACATTGAAAATTGAAGATTACTATACTGAAGCTATATTCCCAGTTAGTATCAAAATTTAAAAGTTCTTGTCTTATTCTTTTTTATTTTCTTGTTGTAATCTTGTGTCAACGGTACTTTGCTCCACCCATTAGATTTCTACTAACCAGTTTTATTGTTGAAGTGTCACTATGTCTTAGAGATAACTTGAGGAAACGCTACAACTACAAAAGTGGAGCATGAGACATTATTAGTAGAAATTGCTAGCTATTTTGTGTTTATTTGTGACATTTTATTTGCTTTGTTTATACATGTCATCTGGCCACATAGTGGCCACTATTTCCCAACTAAAGAAAACTTGTCCAAGTTTCTTTCTTTTATGGGGAAAAATGACATTAAAAATATTTTTGATGTTGGGGTATATATCGTATAAATCCTTTATAGTCTACTTTAGTTTATATTTCAGTTTTCATCGACTTTCATGTCTTATAGTCTGCATTGTAACTTTTTTTTTTCTTTTTGTAGAAAACAGACTAAGTATTGATGGTAAGAAGCAAGGATTGAAGAAAGAGGGGAACAATAAAACTAGAGTGACAAAGAGAGAGAAGTGTATTGGTCTAGTGGTACCCTTAGAGCCAATATCCCGCATAAGACAAACACATAAATACTGATGGTCAAGTTTTCAGAGTTGGTGAATTCACTTGCAATTCCTTGGAAAGATAATGATAATGTTTTAAAGTGATGAACAATATTTCATCTGTAAATTGTAATCCAACCAATATTAAGTTGGGAAATAATATTGTAATACTTAATATTTTATATAATATAATTTATATGGTTTGAATTATTTATAGTTTCACTTGATATTACTTGGTATTGTAATAAACATATGTAACATTGTGTTTTCATATTAGATGAACATGCAAATTGTATAACGTTTTTTTTTTTTAATTTAGTTGCAAAACCATACTAATCAATCTATGCTGATTAATAATGAACACATAAAATCAATATAAAACTAGTAAAATAGTATTTTATATTGATTAATGATGAACACAAATAAAATGAATATATGACTAAATTAGTCATTTATAGTGATTATTAATGAAAGTAAATGAAATGGATATAAACTACTAAATTAGTCATTTATAGAATAAATAAATGACTACTGAAAATGATAAATTTGAGACTACAAATGATGACTAAATTTTGCATATATATGACTATTAGTAGCTAATTTACAACATCTTATAACACGAATAAAATTTAGTCATATTTCTTCGGTCATTAATTGGTTTCAAACGATGACTAAAATTTTCATATATATGACTATTAGTAGCTAATTTACAATATCTTATAACACGACCAACATTTTGGTCATATTTCTTTCGTCATTAATTGGTTTCCTCGGATGATCATATAGTAATATATTTTGTTGTATATTTTGTCATTGATTGTGACAATTAATGATCAAATCAAAGATTAAATAATTGATCAAATCAATGACCAAATTAATGACCAAATCAATAAATAAATTAATGATCAAATAATTGACTAAATTAATGAATAAATGAGTGACTAAATTAATGACCAAATATACAACTAGATAACACAATTGAGATAACCAATTAATGACTAAGCTAAAAATGACCAAAATTTGGTCGCGTTATAAGATACTATAAATTAGGTATTATTGGTCACCAACCGAAAAATAGTGATTTTTATGAAAATTTTAGTCATTTTTTTAGTAACTAATTATCCATTTTGTACTAGTGGCTTAATCATAATAAGAACAAAATTATTACTTGAATTTACCAACCTCTTTACCTATTCAGCATTTACTAAAGCAATGTTTGTCTTCTTGTGGTGTGCTCTAACAATGAACTCCTTGCCATCTTTGAATAAAAGATACCTATTCTCATAGCGATAGAAGATCGCTTTCCTGTCAGATAAGTAAGGACTCCCTAATACAATATCATTTATTTCAAGTGGAACCACATCTAATTCAAATGTGTCAACAAAGCTTGCAGTGATTGCAAACCTCAATATACATTTCTTTGACACCTGTAGATTTTCATCCTTACAAATCCAACCAAATGGATATGGTTTTGGATGTGGTATGGTCTCAAGGTTAAGTTTCTTGGCAAAATATTCAGAGATTAAGTTTTCTTGCGACCCACTGTCAAACAGTGTCTCAATATTGGTATGCTTGGATATGACCCTCACATGAAATAGTTCTATTCTTTCTTCTTCATTTGGAGTGTTTATGTGACAGTTTTATGTACTGGTACTGGTTTTAGTTTCAATTTACTTTCCCTTCATGTTCTTCAATCCCATGGCTATGATTTTAGATACATCACCTAAATTATATACTATTTCATGTTCAGTTATAGCAGCAATTTTTTTGTTTCCCTTTTTTATTGGGTTTCTTTGGCCTCAATTCAGGATGTAATTTACAACAATGAGTTTCATCATGGCCTTCTTTTGAACAATGTTTACAAGTAATTTTTTTCTCCCTCTTTCTTAACAGTTGCATTCTTTTTTTTCTTTTACCTTTTGAGGTCTTTCCTTGGCTTTACCCTTAAAAGGTTTCTTTCTACCCAATTCAGAAATGTTCTTCCCTCTAACTTCTAGATGTGTGGCCTGAACACAAACTTCATCTAGACTCGTGGGGTAAAATATGAGAATAGTATGCGTTAGGTAGCTATGTAAGCCTCCTATTTACTTTAGCAAAGTATCTTGGCTCTACAAATGCACCCCTAATAAGAGAGCTCTTCTCCAAAATTATTGGGTGTATTCTTGCACATTTTGTCCCTTTAATTGTCTAAAGTTATGCTAGTTCATGATGGATTTATGCATATCAGCTAATGGATAAAACTATTTTTAATAGAAGTAATGAAATCTAACCATGATAGAATAATATTACCATGTTTCTTGATTTCCTCACTTTTCTTGGCTTCCCACCAAACAAGTGTTGCATCTTCCATTCTCAAAGAAGCTAATTGAATTTTTGTATCATCATATTGAAGGTTTTGTATTCTCAAATAGACCTCTAATTGTCTAATCCAATTATCTATCTTTTCTGCATTTCCTTCACCATTACACATTGGTAATTCGAACTTAACATCAAGTTTTAAAAAAAGGATTTTTACTAGTGTTCTTGGACTTGTGTGGCTGATGTACTGAAGAAGAAGTATAATATGATGATGATGATGATGATGAGGGAAAAGATGATGGCTCTCCATTTCCTCCATTTCCTCCATTTCCCTTCTTTGAATTATCTTCATCATGTTAACCTCCTGAAGATCCTTGTCCTTCCTTTTTGTGTTTAGATCCTTGTCCTTCTAGTCTCTCATTTATTTCTTGATAAAAAATTATAACCATCTAAGTCATGTCAAGGAATGCTTTCCTAAACACTCTTTCTTCCTCCTTAAGGTCAACTTCATTAATTTCTCCTTCCTCATGTGGCATGCTTAATGGAGCTTCTGCTTCTTTAGGAGGTGAACTAGGTGGTGGAGATTATGGAAATATTGATCTCCTTTTCTTTGGATCCTTTTGAGACCCTTTTGCTTCCACCAATTTTCCTTATCCTCTTTTGAGCTTGAGCCTTGTAAGCATCTAAAACTTGAAAATAGTTAAACAATTATTTGAACTAAACAACACTAGAGCATAAAATCTAGCTTTGATACCAACTTGATCTGAAATGACTGTATTATTTTTGTTGTTCTAAGTGTCTTTTAGTTTTACAAACATGTGCATAATTGACTCATTAGTTTGCATAAGGTTTGAGGAGTTTTTCCATGAATTGTAGATTATTTTTAGTGAAATAGAAGCATAAAACAAGCTTAAATAACACTGAAAAACAGTTTAAAATAGAGAAATAAGTCACCACATGAAATTTACACAACAGGAATGGTGAAGCATTTCACCCCTCCTGGGTTACATCTGCTGGTCCAGCTCCCTATGGCTTATCAATCTTTCACTATGCTCAAAATTTTGCTATTACATGTGGTTATAGTGCTATAATGGTTGCTTTCTCTACACCAATGGCTCCAAAATGATCCAATTAGTTAAAAATGACTCTTCATTCACTCAGAATGGTCGAAAATTGAGTCTCCTACTCTTTTTCCCAGTATCTCCTAGGAAAACTCCACTATAAGTGGAGAACTCTAGCTGATTGGAGTTAAAAATGGCATAGCCGCCAATTTAGGTGCACCCGATAACTGTTTCTCCATTTAAACCACGCATTAAAATTTTAAAGTTTGGCAGTGGCAACATGCACACCCCGAAACTGTCACACAAACCATCAGAACATAACTTGCGGTGTAACTTCAGTTTTAACATTTGAATCGTGGTTGATCTATCGTCGAGTTTACATAGACCACAGGGAGGAGTGTTAGCATTAATGTTTAATGTTGCCATGTGACACAAACTTTCCAACCGCTGGCAGGTTGGAATTTACTGCTACGATTGGTTGGCATTAACATTTATTGTTGCAATGTGATACATATCCATTGGGGACCGCTGGCGAGTTTGGACTACCGACAGTTCCCAACCCCCATGTGCATTTTAAATAAATGTTAAATACAACCTGATACCCTTAGATGTTAAGATACAATGTGTAGAGCAGTTGGTAATCCATGCACATGCCGAGCGGGATGTTTGGGAGTCAATTCTTGTGTACCCTCACAAAAATTTTAATGTGTAGTTGCAAGGCCACGTGGCAGCTTCCCATTGCATCTTCGAAACTTTACAAATAATAAAAAACCTAACACTTTTCCTCCTACGATTGGTCTTGAGAAAGGAATAATCTCTTTTGCTGACTATACATCCGCCTTGTTGACTGTGCATCCTAGTCAAATATGGTCAAACTATCGCAAATTTACCTATTTGGCATTTTGATCAGAACGCAATATCTTTATGATACGACATCGATTTTTTGAACTGTTTGTGGTGCCGAAATTAGGAAGACGACATCTACACAACAATCATGGTTTCAACCCAATCTTGTAACTTTGAATTTTGAGCAAAATTTATGAACTCCTACTCAATTACTGTGGTTGTTGCTCCATTTATGTTTTAGGAATGTACCTAACGCTATTTCAAAGGGAATATAATCATTTAATATTACATCATAGTTGTTTCAAGATTCATTGTACGTGTTGAATTAGCAGTGTGCTTGAGAATGGTTTTAGAAGTTCAAACATTACGAGCTAACTAGGTTTTCAAATTCCAAGCCTTGAGCCTTCAGGCATAAGTGAAAATACACATGATCATTCTCTTAATTTTTTCATTATCAATTTATCTTTCCATCTACATATTCTAATAATGCGTCTAGAATCTTTCCATTTTTCATGTAAAGATAGACAAGAAACAAATATCTGTATAAATTTCTACCACTTACACATGTTCATGGAAATGACATGAAGTGGTTATTTGTTATTCGTTTCTTAATAATTTTCTTTGAAAATAGGATTTAAATTCAAATTAGTACTATAATAAGAATTTATATTATTCATGTGCTAACTACTTATCCATGAAAGAAAATTTGGAAGAAGGAAAAATGAACGATTGTACTTTACATGTTGAATATCTAGTTATGTTATTAAGTTTAAAAGAGAAGTAGTATAAAAGATAAATAATATAAAATATAAATAAAAAAAACATTGCAGATAAATAGATTTCAAGGAAGAACCTTGAATGTGATATTTCCAATGGTAGTTAGTGGGAGACCCATGCACTCTTGTAATTTCTGGCAACTTTTGGCATGGAAAAATAATTTTATAAAGATAACCTTTGAAATTTTGTTATTACTATTTCACATTGTAAATAGAGCTACCATTGTAAGTAGGATACATTGCAGAGATATTTTTTGATGTAATGTAGCCTGAAAGTGTCTACAAGAATACTTTAAATTATGTATAATTGCTAGTTTAAGGTGCAGGAAGAGAGTGCTAAAGAAAGAATAATGAGTGTACATATTTTGCGAAGTAGAGTTATATATTGCATCCCTTTTCTAAATTAGTTTTTATGAAATGAATTTTAACCTCTTAGTCACTTTATGAGCAGCTGAAGCTGTAAAGAAGCAGACTGTAGTATAATACTTCAAATTTCAATAAGGTAGTTGTAGCATACAAATCATTAATTGAAAAATCAGATCAACTATTCTCTCTTTCATGTGAGAAAATATTGATCTTTCCATTTTGTATGAAGGTCGGATATGTTTTTCAAAGTTGGAAAATGGATGTCACTATGAATTACAAATTTTTAAAGAGGAATCAATGCCACTTGCCTTCAAGGGAATTTCATAAACTAGAATAAAAATAAACTTTAATGCATTTATTAAGTAGAAATATTTGCAAAAACAGATTATTGGTGGAAGTGTTATCAATTTGGAAACAAACACAAGGTATGAGGTTCATTTGTCCAAATTACTAAGAAAATCCATGCACCATCGTCAAGCAAGATATCAGGGATTTTTCTTAATTACAAAATTTTATTTTTTATAATAGGTCATGACAACTGAAATTCCTCAATCACACAAACTTATAATTTGTAAAAGGTCGTGAGAACTTGAATTTGATAACTTATAGATATTGGTTGGTGATAGTTCATTTAGAAGACAAGGAAAACACCAAAAGTTTCCTAACTTTAGGCAAAGAGGAAGAAATAGCATGTTACTAGACTATAAAGGATTCAAGGAGACCAAAGAAAAGTAATTTCCCATATTATTTAGCAAAATTGGAACAAATAGTGAAATATATCACACTTTTAGAATCCTCATTTTAATATTTAGAAAGAATTTTCATAAGGATACAAGGACAAGAAGAATGTTAACATGCAAGAAAGAATGAAGGATAGAATAAAATACCATGAATGGGTTGGAATTTTGCAGCTTACGAGATGTGTTTTTAACTATATACGATAAAGGAATTGTAAGAATTAAAGTGTTGTTCTCTATATCCCACAAAGGAAATGTAAGTGTTAAATATTGGCGAATGTATCAAATGATTCACCTTTGATGTTGTAAACTTGTCTTTCCATCAATTTTTCATATTTTCTTAACACATCGAAGATATTTTCATCTCAATATTTATGAACTTATAGATAACTTAGTTTTGATTATGAAGGAAAAATACGTATACCTTCTTTTGGTGTTATATTTGTAACCATTTTTTAATATTCAAGCAATGAATTAATGCAAATGCATGTTACTCTCTTAGTTTCTTAAAATATTCTTACTGAGGTGTTTATCTATTAATCATTTGGGAATTTGTACAATCTCCTAATATATTTAGTGCAAAATAATGTTCCCCTCATAAATTATGATTATTTAAAGCTTTATAGTTATTTTTGACTCTATGAACTTCAATGTGACGCTTGTACAATATGTATTATAACATGAAATTGGATTCAGCTGAATATTGTCAATATCTTTTTCGTCTTTTTGGTACAATTTTATGACCATCACCCTGTTAAGCACGTTTGACACTTGAATGTATTCCTTAGGTGAAAGGGATTTTCATGCCATTTTGATTGGTTGTTGAGATATTCTCCATATTTAAACTTGGATATCTTTCATCCTACCAACTTTACATTTCTTCAATATAGGATAATGGAGCCCAAATGAAGAGACCTTTGTTTGAATATTTGGAATAGGTGTGTCGTCTCTAGTTGCAAAGTTCCTCTAGATTTTTTCATAAGCACCCACAATCACTGAAATGTAGGATTGAATTTGAATAAGAGAGCTAATACTCGTCGTCGAACAATTGAAGATATTTGAGGATTACAACATCTAGCTCTAGATTTAGCTTTAGGGATAAAACAAGCATGGTATTTTCCTCCATAATGTACCTCAACCCTGTTCACTTGTAGCGGAAATCTTGAGAAACAACAATAGGTAAAAGAAATATACAAATATATCTTATTTTATGTGAGACAATCATCCTTTAACCATTTGCATGGAAGGATTAATATGTGTATAATTAATCTAGACATTTATACTATCTCATTATTATTAGATAGTAAATTTATCTAAGCTTAATGCCTTAAAGCCATTCGTATTAATACATAATTAGTATAGGATAATAAAATTAATATATGTTACAATCTTATGCAACATTAATTTAGTATGAGATAATAATCTTCATAGAAACTACTTGTGTGAGCTAAAAATGATTGACAATGAATGTGTGAGAAACTTTTAAAAGTATGAATCGTTTTTTTCGAAACAAAAACTCATTATATAGAGGAGATATTGATTAAGAGAAGTGAAATGGTAGAGAATAATATAACATTTAAATATAAATAACATTCAAATTATGTAAAACATTCACATATAATAAACACTTATCATAATTTCACTAACGAAACAAATTTTAGTGATAGGGCAACAGTACAAACCAACCACCCTATTGAAATCTAAAATTTAGAGAATAAGACAATATAAAACCATGTATTAAAAAAACCACCATGATCAAGAATGAGGAGATGACAAAATATATATAATAGATAATTGAATTTGCAAAAGCATACATGATCCAGGTTGTATAAGGAATAAAATGAAATACATAAAAATAATTGAACACAAATAGTGAAATGATAGTGGATATTACAATAATATTGTGAAAACCCAACTTTATTAATATATTAAATAATTGAATAATGTAGAACACAAAGTGTCTAGAATAATGTTAGTTATCTATGAATAGATAGAGATGGTATTTATGCACATTCACAAATGATATTAATATAAGTTGAAAAAATGGTATATTAAACTAAATAAAAAATGATAGAGATATAAAAACCTATCCCTAGATGATGAATCACCAGAAAGGTTATCGAACCTACAGTGTTTAGTTACTACATCCACTTATCAGGGGTGCAATGTTTGCATACATAATCCATTTGGGGTGCATGATAGCTCACTGGAAAGAAATATCCAAGGAGTAAAAATTTCTATTAGCTCCCCCAAAATTTACAAAAAAGAGTTGTTTAGGGAATCAATGGTAGAAAATTATATATTACAGAGCAAAGGAACACATAAAATATGCGGAAAACAGAAGAACACAAAACACATAAAACCATAGAGACACATATATACATGGTTCACCCAGTTTGGGCTACATCCACCCCGAACAACCAGTCCTTCCTTTCTATTATCCAGCAAAATGAAGAGACACAACCTACAACAGGTCCACTGTAATACCCTATTTTCTCTCTCACAGTCTCCCTATCTGTTTCTCTCTCTGAGAATACACATACAATACACAGTCGCAAAACAATACCATCATACAAGCGAGGGGTTGCCTTCTAGGGAAAAAACCCTAAACTAAACATAACTTCTACCATCAAATCATCTTCCTAATGAACGGCCCAAATTGATTATAAATTAATATACTTTTACAAGAAAATTTTACATTTGTTTCTAGCTTTGAGGGCATTGCCCCCGAAACCCCCTGTAGGGGGGTGGGCTCCATAAATTTTCATCCACCCCGCCCCCCCTAGACCCCCCAGGAAGCGTTTAATTACAGGTGGCATTGCCGCCCCATTAAGGTACAAGGGTCTAACACTATGATACAAAAGAAACAAGATAATCAGGCTCCACACCAAACAATCTCCCACTTGGAGACTGATTGTAGAAACTACACTGCTGCTTCATTTTCTACACAATGACTCCACTTTGGACCTGGCTGTTTCTCATCTTCATCATCATACTTTAAGACCAATTGAAATGGAGCATATTCTTAGTATCTCCCTAGTTACAACTTTTTTTATCATATCTGCAACATTCAGGCTAGTGTGTATCTTTTCCAGCTTCAACTATCCATGTTCCAATACTGACTGTATGAAATGGTACTTGAGCTGTATGTGTTTATTCCTACAATGAAATGTTGAGTTCTTTGCAATATGAATGACACTTTGGCTATCACTGTATAAAGTGCCCATATCATGTTTCTTACCGAATTCATCCATAAACCTTTGTAACCAAATCATTTCTTTACTAGCCTCCGTAGCAACAACATACTATGCTTCTGTTGCTGAAAGTGCAACAACACTTTGGATTTTTGAAACCCAACTAATAGTTGTTCCACCTACTGTAAATACATACCCTGTAGTGCTCCTCTTGTAATCTCCGTCACCTGCCATATCTGCATTAACATATCCCTGTAGAGAAATTTTTGAACCACCAAAGCATAATGCTTGAATTTTGGTACCTCTCAAATATTTGAGAATCCACTTCACTGCCATCCAATGTTATTTTCCTAGATTTTTCATGTACCTACTTACAACTCCCACTGTATGTGCAATATCAGGCCTTGTGCAGACCATTGCGTACATTAAGCTTTCAACTGCTGATGCATATGGAACTTTAGACATATAATCCATTTATTCTTGGGTCTTGGGGCACATCTCTTTACTAATTTTGAAATGGCTAGTAAAAGGTGTACTAACTAGTTTTGCATTCTGCATTTTTCAACACCTTTTATATGTAATCAATCTGAGATAGTGTTAATTTTCAATTTTTCCTGTCTCTAGTTATTCTCACACCAAGGATTTGTTTTGCAGCTCCCAAATCCTTCCTTGCAAAGGAATTTGCCAATTTTATTTTAAGCACATTTATTTCCAGAATGTTAGACCCTACAACAGGCATGTCATCTACATACAATAACAATATAATATAGCTGCCATCATTTTTCTTTTTCATAGAAACACAATGATTAGAGTGACATCTAGTATAACCTTATTCAGACATAAACCTGTCAAATTTTAGATACCACTTCCTTGGAGCTTGTTTTAAGCCATACAAGCTCTTCTTTAACCTCCACACTAACTTTTCTTTCCCTTTGACCTCATATCCTTCTGGTTGCTCCATATAGATCTCTTCCTCCCAATCTCCATGGAGAAATGGTGTCTTTACATCTAACTATTCAAAATGTAAATCTTCAGCTGCTACAAGACATAAAACAGTTATGATTGAATTCATCTTAACAACAGGAGAAAATATTTCATCAAAATCAATGCCTTTCTTTTTTCCAAACCCCTTCACCAAAAGTCTAGCTTTCTACCTTTGTTTTCCTCCATCTTCTTCCTTAAGCTTGTAAACCCATTTATTCTACAATGTTACCTACAGGCAACCTGACTAAGTTCCAAGTCTAGTTATGCATTAAGGAGTCCATCTCTTCATTCATGGCTAGGTCCCACTTCTTCTTGGTTTCAACCTGCATTGCTTCGTCATAACATTCGTGTTGACTAGAATCAGTAAAAAGTAAATAATATTGTGAAGGAGTGTATTGTTCAGGGGGTCTACTTATCCTGGTAGATCTTCTGACACCACTTTCGGGTGTTTGAGGTGCCTATTGCTATTGTGGTGGTTATTGTTGTTGTGGATGTTGATTATTATTATTTTCAGGAACCTTTAATTTTTTTGTGATCTCATCAAGAACTGTGTATTCTTTGTTTTCTTTTTCCTGTTTATTTTCCTACAATTAATTCTTATACAAGACCTTTTCATTGAATACTACATCTCTGCTCCTAATGATTTTGTGATTTTCATAATCATATAAGCGATAACCAAAATCATTAACACCATATCCAATAAAGGTACATTTCTTTCATTTTTCCTCAAGCTTTGTTCTATTTTCTTTATTAATATGGACAAAGACCTCATAGCCAAAAGGCTTTTAAAAAGAGTATTTTACCTTTTTACCTATCCATGCTTCCTCTGGAATACCACCATCCAAGGAAATTGAAGGCCCTCTATTTATTAGATAAACAACAGTATCTACAGCATCTACCCAAAATTGTAAAGGAAATCCCGCATGCAATCTCATGCAACTTGCACGCTCCACGATTCTTCTGTTCATCCTTTTTGACACGCCATTCTCTTATGGTGTTCTTGGAACTGTCTTCTCTCTATGAATTTCATGCTTTGAACAATACTAATCAAACTCTTTGCTGCAATATTCACCTCCATTGTCTGATTTGAGACATTTCAACTTCTTTCCTGTCTCAATCTCAACCAAAGCTTTCCATTTCTTGAAAGTATCAAATACATCAGATTTATTTTGACTACAATAAATACAATTTTTTCTAGTTGCATCATCAATAAAAGTAACATAATAACGAGATCCACTGAGATATGATACCTAAGTAGGTCCCCATACATCTGTATGCACAAGATCTAATTTTTCGCTCTTCTTTTCTGTCCCAACTCTCATAAATCTAGCTATCTTCTGCTTTCCATAAATACAATTCTCATAGAAATCCAAATCAACATTCTTCAAACCTGGAAACAAATTTCTTGAGGGAAAAATATTCATCCCCTTCTCACTCATGTGTCTGAGCCTATGATGCCATAATGCTTCATCTACTCCTTCGGAATTTAAAGCATTAACAGAGTTAGAAATACCATTTCATAAATACAATGTACTAACATTTTCACCTTTTTCTATTACTAGGGATCCTTTAGTGACCTTACAAGTTTTATCTGTGAAAGTTGTCACACAACCTTCACCACCTAACTGGCCTGTTGAAATCATATTTTTATTCATATTTGGAACATGCCTTACCTCCTTTAATAGTCATTGGTTTCCATTCTTTTTTTTTACAAGCACCTTACCCATTCCAACAATTTTATAGGGTTTATCATCACCCAAACGAACTTGTCCAAAATCTCCTTGAACACAGTCATGAAAATATTTCTTATCAGGTGTGGCATGGAATGAGGCCCCTGAATCTACCACCAAAGAATCAGTAAGATTTTCAAAAGAAAGAATCAAAGCATCTTGTAACACATCTCTTGTCACATTTGCTTCATGATTGTTTTCTTGTTGTGCATCTCCTTCTTTTCCCTTTTGAGATCTACAGTATTTCTTCAGGTGTCCTTTCTTTCCACATTTCCAGCACACTATCCTTGATATGGACTTGGATCTGCCTTTCCTTGATTTAGTGTGATATCCTGAGATGTTTCCTCTTTCCATTTTTCTTCCCATAGACTTTGCACTCAAAGCATTACCCGATGTCTCACCAGAGCTTTTCTGTCGCATTTCCTCACTAAGGATAGCACCGACAACATCATAAAAATTTAAAGTACTATATCTATAGACGGAGTTACTAATGGCCATAACTAAACCACTCCAACTTTTTGGAAATGAGCACAGAAATAAAAGAGCCCTAACCTCATCATCAAAGTTTACCCCTACAGAACTTAACTGACTAGTAAGTTTTGTATTAAAATCATTTAAATGGTTTGCAACAGATCCACCTTCTGACATCTTCATATTAAATAAATTTTTCATAAGAAATACATTTTTTGAGGCCAAGGGTTTTTCATATATTTTCACCAGTGCATTAATCAAATCCTCTGTTGTTGTTTCCTGCGAAATATTGAAGGCTACCGATGCCATGAGGCACAATCATATTGTTCTGAGTTCCTTTCTATCGAGAATATCCCATTGTTCGTTTGTCATAGTCATCAACTTCTTTTTTTTCCTATAAATGGTAGGTACATATATTTCTTATACAAATAATCTTCCATCTGCATCTTACATAGTGGGAAGTTTTGGCCATTAAATTTCTCGACCCTAAACTTACCATCTTCCACCATTTCCCCCACTCAAACAAGGAACCCTTCTTTCATCCGAGTTTATCAGCCAAATAGACCTTCAACTATGATACCAGTTGTTATAAAATTATATATTACAAAGCAATGCAACACATAAAATATGCGGAAAACACAACCACACAAAACACATAAAACCAGAGAGACACAGATATACGTGGTTCACCCAATTTGGGCTACGTCCACCACGAACAGCTAGTCCTTCCTTTCTATTATGAAGCAAAATAAAGAGACACAACCTACGTCAAATCTGCTGTAATATCCTTTGTTCTCTCTCACAGTCTCCCTATATGTTTCTCTCTCTGAGAATACACATACAATACACATCCACAATACAATACCCTCATACGAGCAAGGGGTTTCCTTCAAGGGCAAAAAACCATAAACTAAACATAACTTCTACTGTCAAATCATCCTCCCAATGAATGGCCCAGATTGACTAGAAAGTATCATACTTTTACAAGGCAATTTTACATTTGTTTTTAGCTTCAAGGGCGCTGCCCACTGGACCTCTCGCCAGGGGGGTGGGGCTCCATAAAGTGGCAACCGCCCCCCCGCTGGACCCCCCAGACAGCGTTTAATTATGGGCGGAGTTGTCACCCCATTAAATTACAAGGGTCTATTGCTGTGATACAAAATAAAAAAGATAGTCAGGCTCCATACCCAACAATCAAAAGTGCCCTAGAATTTTGGGACCCAAAAATCATATAAAGCATCCCAATAATATAAAGAGACATTGAGATAGTGGAAGAGGTCGGTGGCCAATAATGTGCACCTATATTAGTACTCCTTAGGAAGAAATGATCACAATTGTTTCGTGCTCCGTCATGAGATGGGAAAATTTTTATTGATTTTGGTTCCTCATGAACAACATGCCTTGGTGATGAAGCTTTTGTACTTCAACAATCCAGTGTAGTTATATGTGTTTCTAGAGGGTACACTTTATCTTGTGTCCATGATCTATTCCACTATATCATACTAAATGTAGTTAGGTTGAGCTCTATGGGGACCAACTTCTTAACCACCTTTGAGGTTTCTAACATATGTGTAAAATGTGGTCAAAGAAGCTCCACATTAAATATTGGATGCAAGCCAAGCAAATTTGGAATTAACAATTCAAAATAATTGCACCCACAACCTTTATAATTGTATAAGGAATTTCTAATGGAATGGTATGTTCCACCAATAGCAAGGGTATCTCCCTGGTGTATAATCCCAACTAGACTCTATAAACCCAAGATATTGTTAATATTATAAACCCAAGATATTATTAATATTACAACCACAAGAGATTAATAAACACAAGGGATTGTTGATATTATAAACCAAGGGGAATAATATTAAACCTTAACATTAATATTGTAAATCCTAAGGTTATAAACCCTAATATTAATATTATAAACCGAATGTATTAATATTAAAACATAGGATTAATATTATAAACCCAAGATTAAAAATCCCTATTATAAATATAATATTATAACCGAACTTTGCAATGTAACAATGCAAAATTGAATAAATTCCAATTTAATGTAACATTGCAACAATGAGTGTCAAATTTATTTTCGTATTGAGACAATGTTTCTCACAATGTTACGTTGGATAGATTTTTGTATCATTCCAATGTCATAGTATTAAAACCTAATATAAAACACTAACATTATAAAACCCTAACATTTATGTTTCATAATAATTATCTAGGACAAAATGTTATAAAACCTTAGGGTTCATGTTATAAACCCATGGAATTAATAAACCCAATAGATTATTAATATTATAAACTTGTGTGATTAATAAACTCAAGGGATAAATATTATAAACCCAAGGATTAATATTAGATGCTAGGAATAAAAATACTAAGATAAATATTGTAATCCCAAGGGATTATATACCTAAGGGATTAATATTAAACCCTACAATTAATATTATAAGCCCTCACATTTTAAATGCTAGGATTAATATTATCACACGTATAATTAAAAGCTTAAGATTATAAACCCTAATATTTATATTATAAACCCAAGGGATTAATATTGAACCCTATAAATATAAACCCTAATATTTATATTATAAACCCAAGGGATTAATATTGAACCCTATATATATAAACCCTAATCCTAATATTATAAAAACAAGCGATTACAAAATTGCAACAAATATTGTCAAATTGATTTTAATATTATGGTTTATAAACCAAAAGATTAATATTAAACCCTACGGATAATATTAAAAACCCTACGATTATTATTGTAAACACTAATATTAAATCCTAGTATTAAAAATTCTAAGCCGAATATTAAACCTTAATATTATGAACATGTTATTAAAAAGTGTTAATATTATAAACCTATTATTAAACCCTAGTTTTTCTATGTAACAATACAAAATTGAATAAATTTAAATGTAATGTAACATTGAGACAATGATTATTACATTTATTTTTGTATTGAGACAATGTTTATTGCAATGCGACATCGTCCTAAATGTGAGGGAGATAGTTTTAAAAAATAAGATAATTTTTTAAATTTTTGAGTGGTAGTTTACGTTAACTTCATTTCATGTAGGTTTGGAGAGGATGTTTTTAAGTAATAAACAATATATAATGCATTACAATATATTCCAACAATCCTTATACGTACTCCAAGTCTCTTTATGTGAATTGTAGCATTAAAAGACACAAAATATTAGGATTTAATAGAAATAGACATGATTGAATTCTAACTATTTGCAAAAATGTGTGAACACACTTCTTTTCATATAAACAATGTGTACACATAGATATATCTTTTTATTTTTACATTGAATATTATTCAACTATATTGTAGAGATATTTTCCATGAGAAGCCTTTTGAGAGGAAATTTATGATAACTTTAAAAGACTAGGAGAAGTGGATTTCTTGGTGACAATGGGTTTCCTACAAATTAAAGAATAATAAATCCATAATATGCCTTCTATCAAGAATCCATTTCTTAATCACTTTGTTAACCTTATATGCAATGTAGCTCCTTACCATCCTCACCTCTAGTTCCACTACACTAATTTCAACTCAAAATTATTTTAAATCCTAGTGGGTATTTATAGAGAATTATTATTCTTGATAGTCTTGGGATGATAATTTTTCATGTCAACAAACTCAAACCCTATGGCTTGAACCAGAAAGAGCCATAACAATGAGTTATGAGAACAAATGAGAAGGGGAGAATACTCTCAAAGGAAAAAGTAAGAACAGAGGTTCAACCATATTTAGAGTAGCAATCAAGGGTTAGTGAGGATACAAGGAGCAAACATCGAGGCATGGAGCTCTTGATATGAAAGGGAGTGGCACGGCCAACAAAGGAAGCAAGATATATGAGATGAAAGAATGTCTAGGAATAAGGCCTTAAGCTATAATTACCCAAAAGAGTATAACAAGGGGGTAAGTACTAAATAAAAAATGGGAAAAAATCCTAACTCTATCTGCTCCATTCCTGGAAAGATGATGCCAAAGAATGGACATCGCGACGTATCAAACATGTGTTGAAATATAGAAAGATACTTGAATATAGGGCTCTGTGAGTTTGATTATTTAGATATACGTCTTTTGGATCCATGACATAAATGTATTAATTTTTGACATGTTTTGAAGCAAGATATCTAATCGTGCTCATGAAGAAACACATTAGTTGGTTTGAAACACATAAAAAATTAATACAATTATGCCATTGGTCTGGAAAACATATATCGAAATATAGAAAGATGTTATTCCATGCCAAAAAGTAATGAGAATGAAAACCTCTACTTAAGCAATTCATTCTATAAATCATATATATTAATTTTTTTTTTTTTTTATTTCTAGGGGAGTAAGTCCCTATCACTCGATCAACGTGAGCTTGTTTATAAATATTACTATAATTTTTTTTTCCTCATATATTTTGGAGTATGAATATGGAGTATGAATATAGCGTAGCTATTTAAAAATAATAAAAATAGAATATGATGAAGCTAAATAAAGATATTTTATCATAATTCAAATTCTAATTTTAACCTATAACATATATTATTTTATTATATAAATTTTAAAATTAAAATTGTAGGTAAAATAAATTTATTAGTGTATTTAAATCAGAGTGATGACTATGGGTGTCGGGTCTTGTATGTGGTGGGGCTGGTGGGAGATATTATAAAAAATATAAAGTGATGGCGAGGGAAGATGTTATATGCAAAATATATTACATTTCACATAATATCATCCCCTACCTCAACTCTATTTTCCCTCACTCCCACCCTTATGTTTTCATAATAAATGTAATGATAATTGCGAGGGATGTATTATCCAATATATGATTTATTGTGTGTGTGTTGGGAGATATTATCCAAAACATAAGCTTTTTTACATAAAATATCTTGCATAATACCTTCCCAATATATTATTTTTTTGCATAAAATTCTATCATAATATCTCCCCAAAAACCATCTAATGGTGAATGTGGGGACGTGCAAGGATATTACTCAAAAACAACCCCACCCCACTTAAAAGTGAGATTTCAGTTTGGGGGGATATTATGAAAAATACTTTATGTTTTTGTGAAAAATACTTAAGAGTAAGAGTAGAAGTAAGAACAAAATATTATGAAAAATATATTATATCTTCATAAAGAAATATTAACCATATACATAATAATTAAAGATATAGATAAATATAAACATAAAAACTATAAAAATTACAAAAAAAAAAAAAAATATATATATATATATATATATATATATATATATAATTAAATAAAAATAATACAAATTCATATATAATACACTATAAATGTTACTACAAAATACAAATAACTATCATATCATTGTATGAAATACTAACGTATTATATTATTTATCTTTAACATTTATTATAATATATTATGACAATTTAGTATTTTTCTTTCTCATTTATTATAATACTATCTCGTAAGAGATGTGAAAAATAAAAAATTGGTGCTCCTCTAAAAGTCTAGATATCATAATTTTTGTTGACAATTAAAGTCTAGCTACTATGAAAAACTAAAAACCACTCCATTTGTACAATACGAATCATTAGAGATACCTTTATAGTTGTTAAAACTCACAATCAATTTTCTTTTTTAATAAATTATTCACCGGTTGTTCTTATATTCTTTTGCACATTTGTTTCTGTCATAAGAATTATTAAAACTGGTTTAGAATTTGTATGACATCCTAGTCAACGTAATGCCACAATAATATTGGCACGCCCTAAGTTTTTCTTTCTTCTATTTATTGTAAGGTCTGTTTAATTTTTTAACTAGTAGTCTTTAGTGCGATATTTTGAAAGTTTTTCCAGTGGAATTTTCTGGTCTAATTTCTCTAAAATCCGACAGGAATTCATTGAAAACAGAAGTTTAATGGGTAACTTTGCACAATCGAAGTGCCGTAGAGGTTTTCAGGGTGCTGAATCCATATATAGAATCAAAAAATCAATTTAAATATCATAAATCAAGATTCTACTCCAATTTTTTTTCACTCTATTTAGCACCGAAAACTCCAAAAAATCACACTAAAAACAACTCCATTTTTTAATAAAAAATATATACAAAAATTTTCTCGGTTTAAGATTGCGAGGCACCTTTCAAGAAAGGGTAGTCACGATATGATGCCCACTAAATAAAATTTAGCCAAGTATTGGGCCACTAAATTGTCTTCTCAACTTTAACAAAAGAGGACACAATAACAATAATTATGTATTTTTCCACTAGATAAGCTTGCCCAAGCCAAGTAGATGTGCCATTTTCTCGCATTTAAAGGTACCGAGCTTATCATTCAATAAAAAATTACACCAAATCTATTAAAAAAATTTTAGTTGGCTACCTTTGACTAAGTAGATATTTATACATAATCTAATGTATAAAGTTGCGCATATATGTGTCACTTCCTATTTTTTAACTTTCAAAAGAAATCGTCCGATCATCTCATAAAAATATCTCATCAGATTTAATCAAAGTATTTATTTGGGGCCAATACACACTTTCAAATAATTTTTATGTTTTCTAATTTTTAATATATTGCCTAAGGCGTTAATATTATTATTTATAATATTCATTTTTTATATAAATTGGGTTGTAATATGGAAAGTGAATTTTAAATTAATAATTTTATTTATTAAAAATAAAATTGATAATTTTTGTTATAATTCAATCTAATTAAAAGTATGTGTTTTTTTTTAAAAGATCATATATTTGAATAAAAAAATAAAATATATATACATTCTAAAGAAAATAGTCAAAATGTAAAGAAAATTGTTGTTGATGGAATTGAAAGTATTATAGAAGGTGTGTATCAACAAGTTAGTGTTGAATATCAAAATGGTATTAAAGCTACACACAATATGGGTACACCAAGGAGTGTAACTACTACACCAAGGTGTGAGGCATTATAAATATCAACAATAAAAATCAAAACACAAATCAAGTACATATATTGTGCTTTAACATATGAATTCATGGGTGTCGAAGTACCTTTAAATTTTGTGAAAAAAAAAGAGCAGAAAGAGTGGATAAATGCTATGGAAAAGAAAAAAAAAATTATATGATTCTATATTAAAAATGAAAAATGGAAATGAACAAAATTTCTAAAACCAAGGTTTGTATAGACTCAAAATGGGTGTATAAATCTAATTTTCTTACGATTATAGGATAGTCAAGTTTGATGTTAGATTGGTTGCAAAAGGACAATCACAAAAAAAATTATATTATGATGACACATTTTCATCTATAAGTAAAATGAACACCAATAGGCTTGTGATTTTGTTATCTACTAACCACAATTTGAATGGTGAATTGAGAATGAAATGTACCTTCTTCAACTAGAAAATTTTGTACATGGGAGATCTTAAAATCTTGTATTGAAGTTAAGCAAAGCACAATATGGTCTCAAACAACCTCCAAAATCATATGTATATACAAGTTCATAACTTCTTCTTCAAGCAAGGATTCAGAAAAAGTAAGAATGATCTAAAATATTTACATAGAGAAAGAAGAGAATGAGGAAGTTTCTTTCATTTCATTGTAAGTTAATGATTTAATCACATGAGTAAATATCAAAAGACAAGAATTTGAAATGGAATAGATTGGGAAAATGTATAACTATGTATCCATTAAGTATGGAGGGAGGATGGTAAAACGTTGCTCACTCAAAGTAAATATTAAAATAAGGAACTATTAAAATATTCAATACCAAATGACTGCAAAAAATTGTTTACTCCATTAAAGAAGAATGTTAAGCTTCACATTGAAGAGGACAATAACTAAGTAATTGGTACTTTATATAGATACTTAGTGGTAAGTTTAAATTATTTAACCATAAAGGTACTTTGTTAAAAACGAGGGAATGCTAGAAAAACTAACTGTAATAATAAGAACACATAAAATACATTAATGTTATCCTAGAAAACTCAAAAATTGAAAAAATAAGATAATAAATATATTATATCTTATGTCTTAAATACAAACATGCCTTGAGTTAAAGGAAGTCAAGCATTCAAACATCCTGACCACACCTAGTGAGCCCTTTGCTAAACTCATGTAAATCACACTCAAGATTCCCCAAGCCTTTTAACGACTTCATCATATGTAATACATGGGTTATAATAGGATATATACCAAAACCATGTGCCTGAAAACATCCTCTATGGACCTCACAAACCTCACTCTGTCACTAAGTCAAGTTTACCTTAACATTCTCCCCTTTAAATTTGATGGGGAAATCCACATGATCTCTTGCCCTATCACCTAGGTATACTCTAATAATTTATAGGAAGGGTACACTTGCCTAGCCATGCCTTACACCCATATGCCCAGAGACACTTAATTTACAAATTTCGTCTCAAAGGTAATAATAATATTTCATGTTTAGCCTAGTTCTATAGCGAATATGTGAAATTTACAATTTTCATCTCCAATGTAATTTTTTTTTTTTATATATACTATTGTCTGGAACTTATGTAGCCATTCTCTCATGTCTACACACTTACTCATAGCAGGTGACCTCTTCACTAGATCTCACTTTTCTGGTTGCAACTTCCCCTACTACCTCTATTTCCTCTCTTCTTATTAAATTTATAGATATGCTAAGAAAATACTAATCAGGTTTCTATAATTTAGCTTCAGCGTCAACATACAATGTCAAAACATTTGCAGTGAACACCTCCTTCTACATACCACAATCCATTGGCTCTAATAATACTACAACAATACGAAAGAAAAAAATAATAAAAATAACAAGTAAAACACACTACAAGATAATAGATCTATTATCATCTCATGGCTTAAACTAAGTCATGCTTTGACTTAAAAGGACCCAATCCATCCAACATCATGCCTCCATTCCATTCAACTCACCCACATTAAAATAGAGAATAATTAAGTCTTCTAAAGACATCAACACATGTATTCCATGGGTTCTAATACCACTGGATACGTGTGCTTTAAACCATCCCTATGAAAATTGACCCTAACAGATGTGATATTGCATACTCATCACTTGCTCAATTGGTAGTTCAATTGGTACTTATTCAATAAGTAATATAAAATCAACCACAAAATATGCATAAAGAAGGTTGAGGATTGTATCTTAAAATAATAATAAAAAGTAGCTAAATGAAATTGAAAATAAAACTTGTTCAATTTCACTAAATCACATAGTTAAAGACACATTGAGAGAAAAACAGGAAATAACTAGAACTATGAAATGTTACCATCTAAATTCAATGAACATAATTACACTTATTATACAAAATTAAAGGACATTAAGACTGAAGATTCTTTTGTAAACGAAAAAATCAATTATAAAAAAATGAACTGAGTTTAATGTAAATCCTAATATAACTATTGTATACACTAAACTACTGTCAGGAAAGCACCGGTACTTCTTACAAAATATTTACATAATTGTTTTAATTGAAACCTATCCAATGCCCATGTCTCTTTTATATTATTATTGACTAGTCACATGCTTTTGTAATATTACTCATAACTCTTGGTTACAAAATTGCTACAATGACGACTATACTGTCATCCATATCCAGAGCGTTAAACTGTACAATGACAGAGCTGTCCACGATGGTTTGGGTTTCTTAAACAGATGACAAAAACTATCGCCACGATACCATCATCTTTGTGCTGCTGCTGAGGTTTGGTCTCTATGGAAGGGAGACAAACAATTTTCATGCACCATCATGTAATAATCAGAGACGGAGATCTCTGAACTGATAAAATAAAAATACCAAAGTTAAGTTCTGTCATATAATAGTCATTCATTGAGATATAAAAGAGAGCCAAGGTTATTTAATATTGCCCATTTTAATATCAATGAACTTTATAATGAGAATCCTTATGCCTTTTAAATTCATAAGACTTCAACACAGGTAATTTATGGGTTTTAATGCTATTGGCTATTAAAACAAAGGTCCCTGAAAAAACCGAGGATGGTAATAGATGATTAAAAAAATCGACTACAGAAACTCATTTAACAGGAAGTCTAAGATTGTATCTTGAAATAGAAAGAAACAACAAAGTGAAATTGAATATAAAACTTGTGTTGTGCTTCAATTGGGCTCAAACACATAGCTAAAGACATAAAGACATAGGAAAAAGGTAAGACGTAACAAAAACAATAAGCTGGTTCAATCAAAATTCAATGAAAATAGAATATAATATAATCTATCATTTAAAATTAAAACACATTGAATTTTAACATCATTTTAAAGATAGGAGAAAAGTAACCAAAACAATAAACTTTTTCCATCAAAATTAAATGAAAATAGAACATTATCTAATCTATCATGCAAAATTAAAACACATTGAATTTAAACATCATTTAAAAAAAAAAAAAAAATTTAATATGTTTAATACAAATCATCATATAATATAAAAAATTGATTTGTTAGGTTGAGTACAAATCATAATATAACTAACATATTCACTAAAATACTACTGAAAACAAAACCAAAAAAAAATTAGGAATTACAAATTATTTACCTTACAGTGGACATTTGCACAATTATTCATATCATTCAATCTTTCAGATGCAGAAGTTTTCTCTGTAGAGGTATCTGCTGAACACTTCGTCGAGAAAAATGCAATTCATATAAATAATTATTATATTTAAAAACGATCCCATGAGCATGCCACACTTATATAATTGTTGACTAGCCGCAATTCATATAAATAATTATTATATTTAAAAACGATCCGATGAGCATACCACACTTATATAATTGTTGACTAGCCACATGCTTATGGAATATTACCCTTAACTCTTGGTTACACAATTGATACATTGACTACTATTCTGCCCTCCATAACCACAAGGTTAAACTGTGCAATGACAGAGTTGGCAACGCTGGGCTTGGGCTTGTTCAATCATAAGAGAAAGGTTAAGTTGTGGCGACGATACCATCATCCTTGTGCTGTTGCAGAGGTTTGGTTTGTATGGTACGAAGACAAACAGGATTCCTGCACCATCATGTAATAATCAAAGAGGGAGAGGACATCTGTGAATTCATATGATAAGAATACCAAATTTATGTAATATAATAGTCGTGCATTGATATATATATATGTGTGAAAGAGAACCAAGGTTCATTCATATTCCCAATTTTCTGATAGTATATTTTTAGTTTGGGAATTCTAGTGAACTTTGTTTCTCTTTTATGTATCAATAGACTACAGAGATAGACACAAACCTGGGATTCTTAGTCCAATAAGAAATCCGATCTTTGTGGTGTGATTATTACAGGATGGTGCACGAATACTGTTTGTCTTCGTTTCACACATGCCTAACCCTTCACCCCTAGGGAATTCGTTCTGGAACATCCACGAAAACTAAGCTAAAACTGCAAAGAACCCAGTAGTTTGTTACTTTTAATTTTGGTAATAATAATATAAAAAAAAGACCTGCTTGAATTTATCACAATTCTTCACCTCCAACCGCATCAAAGCATTCTGCAGATCTTTTAACATGTCAGCCCATTACAACAATAACAACAGAAAATCATTCCATTGAGAGGAACACAGTGGGAACAATACCCTCCATCTTCCGAATTGGCAGTAAGGTCTATTAGAAATTAATATTTCCCCAAATATTTGAATTGTACGAATTCAAGGCTTCTGAAACAAAACCAGGAATACTCCAAAAACAATACAGTTAGCTGTGCAGCCCAAATTTATCCATGGCAACGGCAGATGGGTAAAAGATTTATTTTGCAGAGCAAAGAAAACGCAGCGAGAGTTGAGTAAACCATGCCCCAACAATACAAGGCCGTGTTGATCAGGGATGTCTCCAGATAATAAGGTCGTTTGATTGGGAGATGATTGGTTCGCCAGAGTGTGGACAACAATCTCTAGTACAAGATTAATAATTGTCTTAGTGGGGTCACCACATTCTGTCAATCGGTTTAGCCAATCATCTTCAAGTTATTAACGCATATAGATAATCTTAACACTAAAGATTCATATTAGATATAAGATTTTGTGTTTTATAATTTATATAAATGTTATTTTGGATTAATCATATTATTAATATTCGATGAATTTTTAGATAAATTAGTACTTTTTTTTTAGTTAAAATTATATATCAATAAATGGCTTTTTATTTATTGAGGCCATAAAATTAGCCAAATGGTCTTTTATTTATTGAGGCCACAAAATTAGCCAGTTTTGAATATAGATTTTTTTAGAATTTGGTAAAAAAAATTAGAAAATTAAAATGCTAGAGGGTTTGAATCTTTTTTGTGATGATAGAAATAGATTCAGCACTCTCCAAAACTCATAGTCCATCAAAAAATCTTGAAATTTGATAAAATTTCTGCCAATTTTTTTGATGAACTTGCCAAAATTTCTTAGCAAAATATATGCATTTAAATAAAATATAATAAACCAAAAACCCTAAAATATACCTAAACTACATTTTTTTAATCTGAATAAATTAAATAATTTAAAATACATGAAATGTACTGATTTCTTTGAAACTTTACTAGAATATATTTTAATAATTAGAACTTTGTTAAAAAAATCATGGATATTCCAGTGGTGTCTGTACAAAGAAGTTACACTTTATTTGAAATATGGTAGTTTGTAATGTAACTTTTTGTTGATAGACTATGTTTCATTTAATTATTAAGATTATTTTCTCTATAAATATTCATTTTAATAAATTAATTATGATTATAATTTTTGTTTGGGAACTGTAATTAAGAGTAAAAATATTAAATTAATATAATCTATTTATTGTCATATTAAATTAAGTTATAAGCAATAAGTTAAAGAAGTTATAACTAATAAGTTAAAGTTGGATATTGTATATTTTATTTCTTTATCAATTTTTTTTTATCAATTTTTTATATCTTTTAGCTTAATATTTTTAATTTTTTTTCTTAAATCATCTTTACCATTAATGTTTTTTTTCTTAAATGATCTTCACTTTTCTTACACTGGTTTAAATTACATTATTAATGTTTAAATATTTGTTTAAATTATTATTTTTTAAAGAAATTTGTTACATATCTTATTTTGGTTTGTTTCTATTAAATTATTTTTAAATCAAATGTTAACTAATGAAGATTGAACACGATTATGAGCAATATAGGATAATGTAGATACATGAGCAAATCGTAAATATAAGATAAAGGCTAATTGGAAAATGTTCAAGGAAAATAAATATTGTGAAATATAGAGAAAAAAACATTAAACCATATTTAATTACTTATATTTTATATAAATTATTAAATATAAAAAATATTTTACTCTCAATAATGTCAGATTTCCTACTAGTATCACCTAATTTTTTTTTTTTCTTAATAAAGCCTTTCTCTTTGTAGTTTCTTTCATTAATATCAAAAACTATTTTATTTTAAATATGACTCATTATATATATATATATATATATATATAAAAGTAAATATAGAAAGCGAAAAAAAAAGTTCACTAACCAACTCTTATATATATATATATATATATATATAACTAATTATGAAAAGTATATGGCATAATTTAATTTATAAAAAGAAAATGAAAAATAGCAATTATTAAAATTATTAAAAATTTTGGATTATAATATATAGTTGTAATTGTACTTTAAATATATTAAATTAAATTGATATTAACAAGCACATTTTAAATAAAAACAATATAAAAATATTTTAAATATGCAATATGTTGATGTGTTATTTTTAATTTTTTTTTCCAAATCACTTTCATATATAATTTTAATTTTGGCATGATTTAATTTATAAAAAGACAATAAAAAATAGCAAGAATTATTAAAAATTTTGGACTATAACATGTTATACTGAGAATTACAGTTTAAATATATTAAATTAAATTGATATTAACAAACAAATTTTAAATAAAAACAATATAAAAATATTTTAAATTTACAATATGTTGATGTGTTATTTTTGAACTCTTTTTTTCCCACATCGCATCCATATATAATTATAATTTGCAATTCATTAACTTTATTGTTAAATTTTCTTTGTACTTAACTATCCTTTACCTTTGTATTATTATAATTATTTGAAATCATTAAATTTAGTGTAACAAATTCTAATTAGATTTAAGTATTATATACTTCAATACCATTATAATTATAAATTATTTAAATCTTTTAAATTTTATTATTACCACAACTCTTTTTATTATATTCCTATAAAACTCTTACAAATAATTTTTTTATCTTTTTTTAAAAACTTTTTATTAGCTCCGCGATTACATTACATATTTATAGCATAGGGACTCATCTAATCTTCCTAAATTGGAGGCAACAAACCTGAATTGGTGGAACTAAACTGTAATTTAAAACTCTCGTTGAACAAACCATAACCACTCCTATTTCTACATTATTCTAGATTATTCTCAGATCCTCCCTTAATGGAGAAATGGATTTTCTAGAACACCTAATTTACTTCTAGAAACTTCAAACTTGAGTTTACCAAGAGGCTTGGTAAAGATATCAACGATATTATCCTTGATATTACAAAATACTAAATCAATTTCATTTGATTCAATCTTCTCTCGTACAAAGTGGTATTGTAGCTCAATGTGTTTTGATCTGGCATGATATATTGGATTGTGTGTTAATTTGATAGCACTTTGATTATCACAATTTATGCATGTTGAACCACTTTGCTTCTCTTCAAGATCTACAAGAATTCTCCGCAACCAAACTGCTTCACAGGTGGCATTGGTTAAAGTTTTGTACTCAGATTTTGTTGATGATAAAGAAACTGTTGGCTGTTTCTTACTACTCCATGACACAACCCCTGATCCAATATGAAATGCATAGCCAGAGGTAGATTGTCTGTCATTAGGATTTCCTGCCCAATATGAATCAGAAAAAACTGTCAGTGCAACATCAGATTCATCAGTATACATAATACCTAAATTGATTGTTCCTTTTAAGTATCAGAGAACTTTCTTTGTAGCATTCCAGTGATTTCCTGAAGGCTTAGCCATAAACTAACTAAGGATACTGACTGAGTATCCAATGTCTGGTATGGTAGTGGTAAGATAGTTTAGACTTCCCACCAACTGACGATATAAAGTTCCATTTGCCTCTTTAGTTCCATCTTCTTTGTACAACTTTGCATTCTATTCTAAGGGAGTTGTCATAGATTTGCAATCACTCATTTTGAACTTTTTAAGAATTTCCTTTTTGTATTTACTTTGAGTGATCAATGTTTTACGAGGCTCTCTCCATACCTCAATTCCTAAACAGTAATGCAATTCACCCAGATCTTTCATTTCAAATTCCTCAGACAACTGAATTTTAATTTCTTCAATTAACTTGTAAGCACCACCTGTGATAATGAGATCATCCACATATAAAGATATTAAAGCAACATTTCCTTCTTCATCTTTCTTAACATACAGGTTAGGATCATTTTTTCTTTTCACAAACCCATTTTGATGAAAGAAGGTATCAATATTTACATACCATGATCTCGACGCCTATTTCAAACCATATCAGGCTTTTCTTAACATGCAGACTAGATGCTCCTGTCCTTGTTTGACAAACCCTTCAGGTTGAACCAGATAGACTTATTCCTTTAAATCACCATTCAGAAAAGCAGATTTGACATCCAATTGATGTATATTACAATTATGTTTTGTAGCTAAGGCATTTAGTACTCTAATTGTATTTAATTTAGCTACTGGTGGAAAAGTATGTTCATAATAAATTCCCTCCTATTGAGCATATCCTTTTGCAACTAATCTTGCCTTAAATTTATCAATGCTACCATCTGCTTTAAATTTAGATTTATACAACCATTTGATTCCAATTGGAACTTTGTTTTTATGGAGTTCAACTAATTCCCATGTTTGATTTTTCATAAGAGAGTCATATTAATCATTCATAGCATTTCTCCATTATTCATGCTCTTTAGCTTGTTCATAGTCAACTGATTCTACAACATTCATGATATTAGACATCGAGGCATAATCTCTATACCGTGCAAGAAGTTGGGTTTGTCGGGTTGACCTTCTTGGTTCTACAATGCCTGTTGGAGCTCCATCCATGATTCTCCTGCTTTGAGATGAATCTTCTTCTCATGATGAATCACTGCTGCTGGATGTGTTCATGCTTCTTTCATTCTGATTTTGAACCTCCTGTACTTGTTCCTGTTCCTGTTTAACCAAAGTATCAATTTGGACATGATCATCATTAGATATATGTCAAGAATCATTCATTGTATCACTTTTATCAGCATTCTCATGAAACACCGCATCTCGACTTGCAAGCAGTTTATGTGAACTGGGATCAAACAGTTTATATGCTTTCTGATCTCTACAATACCCAATAAAAAAACACTTGATTGACTTTGCATCAAGCTTTCTTCTATTATCCTTAGGAATATGTGCAAAGGAAGTACATCCAAATACTCTTAAATGACTGACATCAGGTTTATGACCATAAAGAATCTCAAAAGGAGTTTGAAAAGCTAATTTCTTAGTGGGACTTTAATTCTTCAAATAAACAGCAGTATTAATGGCTTCTGCACAGAAACCATTCGAAATGTTTTTACCTTGAAGCATACTGTGAGCACACTTCACCAATCTTCTATTCCATCTCTCAGCAACACCATTTTGCTGAGGAGTATGGGGTACAGTGAATTGTTGTTGGATCCCATAAAATTTACAATACATGTTAAATGCTTCTAATTTATATTCGCCACCCTGATCTAATCTAAGAATTTTAATGTATTTTCCTGTTTGTTTTTCAATCAAAGTTCTGAATTCTTTAAAATACTCAAAGACATCACTTTTTCTTCATATGAAGTAGATGCATGTATATCTAGATCTATCATCAACAAAAATAACAAAATAGGAAGCACCACCAAGCGACCTACTCTGGATAGGTCCACATACATCAGTTTGAATTAATTCAAGTATATCATATTGTCTTTTCTCTATATGAACGGGAAACACCTCTCTTGTTGCTTACCAAGTGCATAAGCTTCACATGGTAAATGTTCATACTTCATAACAGTAAGACCTTCAACCATTGTTTTTCTTTGTAACAACGATAAATCATTGTAATTTAGGTGCCCATACCTATGATGCCATAACTCTGCTATTGACGTTACTGTGGATGTCAATGCAACATGATGCTTCATTGTCACATCCAATTTATACAATCCACCAACCCTGGTACCTGTGGAAACAACCCTGTAGCGATCCTGAACATCTTTCATAATACACCCCAATTTACCTAATTCCACTTTTAAATTATTATCAGTGATAGTTGAAACATATATCAAATTCTTTTTAATATCAGGAACATACATCACATCATGAATCTGTCTCATTTGTTCATTAGGTAAGTACACACTTATTACGCCACAGCCTTATACTTTATGTGACTTGTTATCTCCTAGGTAAATGTGTGTGCCATCAGTTTTCTCGTAATATTTATCATACCATTCTTTATGACAAGTCATATGAGTTGATGCACCAGAATCTATGAACCAAGAAGTCTCATCATTAGTTTCAGCAAACAATGCAGCATTAAAGAAATAATTGAAGATTTTTACCTCTTGCAATCAATGCTAAATCCTTGTTGTCGTTATCATCTAGATCTTGAGAAGTAGATTCATGATTCAAGTTTTTATGCCCTTCTTCATGAACCATTGGTAGCTCTTCAATTATAGAAACTTGTTTGTCAGAATATTCTTCTGACTCAAAAATACTACCCAAGCCCAAAATGCCTCCAAATGACCACATGAAAGAAACATCATCAGAAGGATCTAAAAATATAGACATATTGACAACGCCCCACTTATCTCACCTCCAAATTTCAAGCTCACTAGCTACGTGGGGAATTTTTTTATAATGCCAAAGTGTTCTCAGCAATGACCAAATTCAATTGCAAATGAAAGAAATTAAATTCAATGAATTTCACAGATTTTGAATATTTCCAATGTAATTTTCCCACTAGATAATCTTAACATCAAATCCGAAACTTACTTGTTCCTCTGCAGAGAGCTCTTAGAACAACTTTTCCAAATTCAAGATATCAAATCTGCACAAATTCGGCATGATTACAAGTGACACAAGAGCAGCAAATTTGTTTTTCGATATGAAATATGTGTTGCAGAAAATTCACCTTGCTTTGTAGAATGTATATGGCTCGTAGATCTTGGCCATTTACTCTAGTTGTTGTAAGATATACTCTGCAGTTGTTGTTGATGATAAACTCATCAACACATTCCTCAACATGTTCAATCACTCTGCGATAATGGATGCGGAAAAATGGTGGAGAGAGGCACAAAAGAGCACTCAACCTTCTTGCAGCTCGCTTGCAGGTTTTCTCTACAAGTAGACTAAAACTTCTTTGTTGGGTTTGTCTCACGTTAACTCTCCCACAGGCCTGCGCATACACAGATTGATCCACGATTCCTTCCACAACAAAAACTGGACGGAGACCACTCTAGAGACTAAACACTTAATAGAAACTAAACAGCTGTAACATGTTCCAGAAAATTGGATACCAATTCAGTCCAATAAAGTCAGCAAAATCAGAGACATTAATTTCAACATCTAGGAGGAAGAATGCAGAAATTTGGAAATGCATTTCGACATGGGGGGCGCATTCTCAGATTCTGGATTCGAAAGATGAAACACATGGTCTTCACCTTCCGTCACAACCAAATTGGCATCTTTACCCACCTGCTGTTGATGAGGGTTTGGAGGCGAAGTGATTCGTTCCGGCCAGTAGAACGAATATCAACGTCGTCCAAGCAGAACAAATGGCTTGTCACGTCACTGGCATCCTAGTTGTGGAGACGTTGATTGCAGCAGGTCGTTGCAGGAAATAGAATAGATGTGGAAGCACACAATAGCAATCACAGAGGCTCTGAAATCGACCACCATCGGCAGAACTTCTCGCAACTTCTCTGAAATTGAAATCTTCTCAAAATGCCTCTACGTGCATGGATTAACAGTAACCACATTGCCTTACTCCCACAAATCGACGAAGGGTTGCTGGTGTTGTAGACAATTTTGTCACTCCTAGAGACAGCCTAGAGTTGCTATAGACCAGTGCCTAGGACATCTTAACATAGCAAGGAGCTCATAATATAGCTTGGGTTGTCAATCCAAAAGCTCTCTTACTATCTCTTGTAGCACAAGGAAATTAGTTTAAATGGAACCAAACTCTCTCAGAAGCTGATACAAAGATAAGAATAATGTAGGAATAGCATGCAAAAATCCAATACAAAAGCATCAGACAGTTAAGAGACAGCTTACTGCAAAGAGGGCCAGTTCAAATAATATGCCACAGAAATCAAATATCAGAAAGTGGATGCAGTGAAGAGACATGAAGAAGATACAAGTTAGCATGAGGCTGATACCCAGATACACAACATAACCACATAATGGGCTTACCCGACTAAGAATCCATACATGACAATGGCGTTTTAAAAGCACCCTCTTCAAGTAACTATATAGCAGAAAGTATGGATGAAAGGAATAATGAAACAATATGCTATGTCTGAGCCATATTTAAGGCGCTTGACTGATCTAAGTATGGGCATCAACTAGGATGAATCAACACTTAAGACAGGAGTAGGTTTCGCATTCTAGAACATGATACAAGAAGATAAATAGCATGGAATGAGATTTTATATTAACACATAAGAGAAAATTACATACTGTGAGATACCAAAGACCAGAATCCTCATTACAGTTATAACTCCTCCTCACTGAGACCCTACGGGCTCTGAGCTTTTACACAAAAGCTTTACAAGATGTATACGAGAACTTCTCACTGCACAGTTTGCTGATAGAAATCTGGAACCCTTACAATGTGTTTTTTCATAGTTTTTATAGGAGAAGCAGAAAACTCTAGAGAAAGGAGGTAGGTGATACACATTTAATGATATGATTTGAAAACAAATTTGAAAGAAAAATCCGCCTATGATGTTTGGCGGTGTTGAACTGGTGCAAGTACTCTACTACTGCTTCATGAAATAAATGCTGAGGAGGAAGATCTCCTCATGAACAAGACATAAAGAATAAAATATATACATGCTCTGTACTTGGCGGGAAGAGAAAAATCTGCTGCAATAAAAACCTTGAGGTTGCTTGTTTTTGTGCATGGTACTCTTGGCCCTTTGAGCCCTGAGCTGAAATTTGTATTTCTCAATGTCGGACACTGAGATCTTCGATTTTCAGCTGATATCCCTCGTAACCTCATTTATGTTTTCAGCTACTAGAATCTGCCCCCTTTGAATTGTTCTGAGAGGTTCAATGGATTTTCTTTCTGTTTCCATTAATGAGGTCATATCATACAACTATCTCAAACTTCCCTCTTAAAATTCGCCAGTGGAATATCGTCCTTAGGGAAGACCTTGGCCTCTGTGATGAAGGCGGAGATTAATGGAGGCTTCCTGCTGCTGCAACCTACAAAAATACACAAACATATTTAAAATACTGGACACAGGAGCGATGAATGTGGTGGCAGCCATGACGATGGTGACA
The DNA here is from genome assembly GCA_034641835.2 of Pinus albicaulis. Lineage (NCBI taxonomy): Eukaryota > Viridiplantae > Streptophyta > Pinopsida > Pinales > Pinaceae > Pinus > Pinus albicaulis. Next base: position 841,056,150 of record CM076583.1, read on the forward strand.
TAGACTAAACGAGGTGGTGAGATGATGTAGGGTGGCGAAGAAGGATGCAGAGGAACATGGTGAATGAGCGCGGAGAAAACCCATAACTTAAACACTAAAATATGACACCTAAATGGAGTACATGAATGGTGGAGGGTAGTGACAGTGCCACGTGGTCATACGGAAGGTCGAACAGAGGGGTGACGTGGACAGACGAGAGCTATGGTGGGATAGTCAACAGCGGAGGGGAAATAATTCTGGGACACATGATTAAAAGCAAAATCGACGGCTGATATGGCGTCGGGCAATGACGTGATGGTGGGCCAGAGGCGATGCTAACGAGGTTAAAAGGTGCACAACTTCAGAGGTCACGAGCCGTTGGATTTAGCACCCGAGATCAGACGGCTCACAAGAATTCCGCTGCGCGTCTTTTGACCAGACGATAATGCGCGAAATGGGCAGTTTCATTCATTGTACACCGGGACACACGTCATCCGATCTATGGAATATCTGCCCCCATGGAGAATACCACTTTCCCAATGGAGGTGGTGTGGAATTAACCGCTGGTTTTCGAGCGTGGGGGCCACCACGGTAAACCAAACTCTGCTCCGTCGATTTACTCCTGATCGAACGGCCACGGATGCCCCCGAAACTTTGAACGGTTAGCTCCTTTCCGCCTGGCGCCCGGTCTCACGCCTAAGTCATATGGGGAATGAAATGAAGTGGCTAAGGCTGAAAGGCTAGGCTCGATATAATTTTAACTGCGGAATTGATACTTTGGGTAGTGTATTTTCGAGTGGAAAAAGGCAACGATATGCAGAACATGAGGTTTTAGGCCGTGAAGGGGGTTTTAAAGGTTTATATGGGGCAGTAGACCAAAAATTTGAATGGAGGGGTTGACATGTACAACATTGGCTCCATCTGGGGACGGTACGTTCCTCCATGGACGTGGTGAGAACCTGCAGACCACTGATCATTTCTGTGCATACCTTGATCTTCTACTCTTCTAGCATTTTTCTTCATAATTTATCAGTGCACGCGCAAAATAAAAACTAAAACAAAAACATATATACAGTATGGTACATCAGGCTTGCTCTGCCTGAATCAGAATTGAAAGTAGGTCTTGAGGAATTGACCATTTACAGGGGAGTCAAGCAGGTCACCCTGTAAGTTTTCCAATATGAACGTGTTGTTACCTCCCTGTTCCACAACTTTAAATGGACCAAACCAAAGTGTATCAAATTTAGCATGTTTTCCCTTTTCATCCCTCCGCATATCCCATCTGAGAACTAGGTCTCCAATTTGAAATTTTCTATCTTTCGCATGCCGATCAAAGATATTTTTCATTTTTTCCCGATACTCCACTAATCTCTGATTCACTTGGCTCCGTGTTTCTTCCAATTCTACCAGTTGGTTAATCCCTCTGACCGTGTCATCTGGTTCTTCCTGACTTTCCTGCATGAAACGTGCCACTAGAAAAGCCAATTGCACAGGAAACACAGCTGCTCGCCCATACACCAATTCATAGGGAGATTTCCCTGTTGCTCTCTTGCTAGTTATTCTGTTTTCCCACAGAGAAAATTTCAATTGGGAATCCCAATTCTTTTGATTCTCATTAATTGTCTTCTTCAAAGCCCTCACCAAGGTCTTATTAGAGGATTCTGCCAAACCATTCCCCTGTGGATAATAGGCTGTGGAGTGATTTAATGCTATATTATACTTCTGGAAGAAATTTACAAATTTATTGGACTTGAAGGCCTGTGCATTATCAGTTACAATTCTAGTTGGATAGCCAAACGTGGATATGATGTTCTCTTCCATGAATTTGATGATTACAGCATCTGGAGCATTCCTTGCAGGTATGGCTTCCACCCATTTTGTAAAGTAATCTGTAGCTGTTAATATCCATTTGTGTTGGCCACTTGAAGGGGGATGTATTTCTCCAATAAAATAGAATCCCCATTGCTAGAATGGTTCGTTTACATGGACTGGAATTAGGGGCAGAGCGGGTAGATTTTGTCTCTCAGCAAATTTTTGACATTTATCACATGCTCTAACCCAATTAAAAACATCTCTAAACAATTTTGGCTAATAGAAACCAGCATTCAGAACTTTATGAGCTGTAGCCCTCCAACTGTAATGTCCTCCACAGATCCCTTCATGAAACTCTATCATTATACTTTCCACTTCATTCTCTGAGAGGCACAATAACAGTATCCCTGAAGGATCCCTCCAATATAATTGACCATTGGCAACTATATACTTTTGTGATTTCAGCCTCAAAGCCCTGTATTTTGATTTGTCACAACTTGGAGGACAGCTGAGTGTTAAAAGATACTCAACTATTTCTTTGTACCAAGGACTAGTGATATATTTTATGTGTATATTTTGAGTGGCCATCTCTAGTCCATGCTGCTCTTCTCCTTTTTCAGACTCCTCATTTGCTATCATAGATAAATTTATGCCTAAGGCTTGATGATTTGATTCAGATAACATTTTAGCAAGTCCCTGTCCTTTAATCAGCCTAGTAGGTCTGATGTCCAAATCATATTCTTGTATTTTTGCTATCCATCTTCCTCTTTTGCCTTCACTATCTCCTTGAACAAGGATGTCCTTGACATCTGTTGTAGGGACATTTGCAATAATGTGGGATTGCAAAACATATGTTCTAAAGGCTTTGAGAGACTTCACCAAGGCATATGCTTGCTTCTCTAGTATGTTATACTTCAATTCTGCATCATGCAACACCTGACTGAAAAAGGCTATTGGTTGCTCAATTCCATCTTCATTTTTCTGCAACAAAACTCCAGCTACTGTATGAGGTGAAGCAAATGAAAAGATCATAAATGGCTTTGTATAATCAGGTCTAGCTAGCACAGGGGCTTCAACAAATTCCTGTTTTATCCTTGTGAATGCATCTCTAGATTCTTGGGACCACTTTACTTCATTATTTTTTTTCAACATATCAGTTATATGCCTAACTATCTCAGCATAGTTAGGAATAAACCTTCTCAGAAAATTGATTCGGCCTAGAAACACCTGCACTTCCTTCTTATTCCTGGGTAAAGGAATACTTTTTATAGCTTCAACTCTCTTAGGGTTTATTTTCACACCATCTTTAGTTACAATGTGCCCTAAGAGTTTTCCCTCGTCTAATGCAAATAAATATTTTTGAGGGTTGAGGGAAAGACCATACCTTCTACATTTTTCAAAGGTTCTCCACAAGTGCTGAATGTGTTCAGTATCATCCTTTGAAAATACTATAATATCATCTAGATATACCACCAGAAACTTGTCTTGCTCTCCAACAAAGGCTATGTCCATTTCCCTCTAAAAAGTAGCTCCTGCATCAATTAATCCAAAAGGCATCCTGGCATACATGAATGTTCCCCATGGTGTGGTGAAAGAAGTCTTCTTTTGATCTTCTGGGGACACAGCCACCTGATTATAACTAGAAAAGCCATCCATCATTGACATTCTGGAGGCTCCGACCACTTTCTGTAGAATGTGGTCCATCTTAGGCAATGGATAATTATCTTTTAAAGATGCTCTATTTAAGTTTCTAAAATCTACACAAAACCTTATTTCTCCATTTTTCTTTTGAACAGGAACAAGGTTTGCCACCCATTCTGAGTATCTCAATGGCACAATTATTTTGGCTTGTAGCAGCTTCTTGATTTCTTTTTCAATAGAGGGAAGCAGCAAAGGATTTATCTGCCTGAGCTTCTACTTATAAGGTTTTGCATCCTCTCTCAAAGGAATTTTATGCTGCATTATATCAACATCAAAAGTTTTAAGGTCCTGATAAGACCATGCAAATACATCCTTATATAACTGAAATAATTTCAGATATTTCTCTTTATATTCTTCTGGGACCTCTTTGGATAATTTGACAATTTTGGGCTCAGCATCAGTGCCCAAATTCAAGTCTTCTACTTGATTTTCTTCTACTATTTTGTTATGCTGCAATGGAACATCATTTTTGTCAAACAATCTTTCTAGAGGTACCAATCCTCTAGGTATAACATTTCCTTTCAGCTGCAGCACTTTACTACCTACTATTTTTTCTTCCCATCTGTTTTCTGTAATATTTTCAATTTCCTCTCCTTCATTATCATCAATCTCCATATTTGAAAACTCACCCACTGTCTCCAGGAATCTCTTCATCTGTTCATCATCTTCAAAAACCTGCCAGTGTTTAATATTATCTGGGATTGATGGTCTATATCGTACTTCAATTTCATACCTCAAAAGAGGATTCTGTGGAGGACGAAATGTACTTGCAACCACAGCAAGAGAGTCTGCCATTCTGTTTTGCTCCCGGGGCATGAACTGTATGTTAAATGCCAAGAAGAAATTCTCCACCATGTCCCATACTTCATTTCTATATGCTTTCAGGTGAGGATGCTTGGTTTGGCATTGATTTCTGACTTGTCTGACCACCAGCTCGGAGTCTCCCATGACTTTTAAATTTTGTATGCCCATATTCTTATCTGTCTGTAATCCCAAAAAAAGTGCTTCATATTCAGCTACATTATTGGTAGCTTCATATTCCAATTTAAAGGACAGTGGGACCCATTTTCCTGTAGGAGAGATTAATAACACCGTAGCTCCATTTCCTTCTCTAGAATTTGCCCCATCAAAATGTAAAGTCCAGATTCCAGCTTCATAATTTTCTGAAGGTTGCTCATCTTTAATTTTGAAGGAGGATGCATGCACATAATTTTGATCTTCTTCTAGCATAAAGTATGAAAAATCTCCTTCTTTACTATACACTGGTGAATTTTCAGAGTTATCAGCCTTAGTAACTACCTTGACAAATTTAGTCTCTCTGTATAACCTCCTCTCCTGGCCTCCAAAGACTGGGATGGTAGCATATGTTAAATCCAGCTTAATTGACCCACCAATTTTTGTACCCCAGGACCCTGACAGCAACATGCCAAAGCGGGTTGGGATGTCAGCCACCACAATGTCCATGACCACACTCTTTGTTGGAATTTGGGCCAAATTGACCACTAAATCTTTAATCATCCCCAAGCATTTGACTCTTTTGGAATCAAATGAATAAAGGTCTTTATATGGGCGTGTGATTTGCAGTCCTAGTTGTTCCATGACGGATAGAGGCATAAGATTATGGGAAGCCCCAGAATATAACATACAATTGTGTAACAGTAGGTCATGAATAACTAGAGACACATAAAAAGGAGGAGTAGAAGGATCTACTTCCTCAACATGTGGGCCAAAGACTACCATGGGTCTTTCTTCTTGAAGGTTTAAACTATCAGGCACAATTGATATTTCAGGAGGGAGTATAAAAGAAGTAACTTGAGACTGATATGCAGGTTGTTTTAGCAGCTCGGTCAAGGGGACTGGAATTTTAATTTTCTCAAGTTCTTTTTGCAAACTAAAAGCAGGAGGGGGATTTTCTATTACAACTTCTTTTGACTCTTTATTTTCAGCTGAGGATTTAACTTCTTTGGACATAGACTCAACATTAGGAGGACTGACTATTTCTGAAGAAGGAGGAATCTGATCATTAGGCTGCAAGGGAGTATTTAGAGGATTCTTACCTTTTTATGTGTTTCTCTTTGTTGTTGATTCCTTCTGAGCAGGTACCTCCTTCTGAGGTGGCTCCTCTTCTTGATCTTGAGTCCGGGTCCTCTTCCTTGAAGATCTGAGATCATATTTTACATTGAATTGTGCTTGCATGAAATCAGCAAATTGCTTACAATAATGATCAATCTCTGTTTCTTCTTCTTCTTCTTGCAATGGGCATTCCATTTCATCATTGTTTGAGAAAGCAAGATCTGAATCTTCTAGTTCATAAGCAGCATCTTCAGTGGAGTCATCTGCCGGACCTTCCAAGTACAAGGGATGTGGTACCTGATCTTGCTGCTCCTTTGCTTCCCTTGGCAATATTTGCAATGGTGGTCTCTTATACTGAGGATTATATCCTCTTCTTGGAGCATTATAAAAATTCTTGGGAGTTGTATTCTTGGTCTCTAGTTCAAGTTTACCCAATTTATTAGTGAGATTCTTGATCATTTTACTCATTTCTTCAATTTTATCTACATCCTTGTCTTGATTGGAGGTAGATACCTCTTCCTTACCTCTTCTCCTAGTTTCTTGTTCAGCTTTTCCTTTTAATTTTCTGGTGGAAGAAAATTTTGCTTCCAGCTCAAGAGCATCTGACTGAGCATCATCTAAAGTGGCAGGTTTTCTTTCCCTTAGAGAGAATCCAAAATCTGAGTCAAATGCTGCTATGAGAACAACTTTGGCAGCATTCTGATGTGGCTTCATATCAGCAAGGAGATTTAGATATAACTTATTAAACCTCTTGATAAACTATGACACTCCTTCATTATGTTTCTTCTTAAGAGTATTGAATTCAGTAAGACACTGTCCATGGTATTTCTTTTCTCCCCATTTCCTGAGAAAAGTATTCTCCATGTCATCCCAGGTGGTCACTGAACGGTTTCCCAAGGTCTTGAACCATTTTCTGGCTTCACCCTCCAAAGATTGTACAAACAATCTCAAGACCACATCCAAATGTTCAAAATTTAAGTTTTCTGCAAAAGAGCAGAAAGTCTCAAGATGTTTCTGAGCATCAATTTCATTTTCGCCATTAAATCTGGGCAATATCTTCAAATAATCCTGAGGCATATCATTTAGCACTTGGGGTAAGGCCAGTGGAGCATATTTGTTGAATAGAAAAGCAGGAACATTAGCCATTGGAGGAGGTGGGGGTTGTGCAACAGTCTGAGATACAAATGAAGGAAGAGGAGGAGGAAGTGGAGTATGTATAACAATGGGAATAAATTGCATAGAAGCCTGAGGTGTAGATGGGAATAATTCATGGTTGACAGCAGCTACTTCTGTGACTTCTTTAATTTCCTCAGCCTCGAGAGTAGGATGGAAATCCTCTTCAATCCAGGCACTTCCTCTACATGGAGTCTCTGAGTAATATTCGGGATTTTCCTTGATATAATCGAGATGTTCTGTTCTGATCTCTTAAGAAGAAGAGGGCGGATAATCTTCAACGGAATATTCAAGGTTTTCAACACAAACTAATTTCCTCTCCTTCCAAATTCTTTTATGAATGATCTTCTCTGGGTCAGACACGTAAGGTGTCTTTGACTGAGATGTATCTGACCTCAAATGTGGCTTGCGAGGAGCCAGGACTACCAATAGATTTATCAAATAAAGAACAATGGAGTCGCCAAGGTGAGAGATACGCAACTCTTCAACTCTTTGTGCTCACCTGATTAGAGAGTGAATATGATTTGTCGAGGCCCAGGGAAAAATGATATTCTCAAATTCGTCCTCGGCAACGGTGCCAGAAAGATGTTGTGGACAATTTTTCCACCCCTAGAGACAGCCTAGAGTTGCCATAGACCAGTGCCTAGGACATCTTAACATAGCAAGGAGCTCGTAATATAGCTTGGGTTGTCAATCCAAAAGCTCTCTTACTATCACTTGTAAAACAAGGAAATTAGTTTAAGTGGGACCAATCTCTCTCAGAAGCTGATACAAAGATAAGAATAATGTAGGAACATCATGCAAAGTTCCAATACGAAAGCATCAGACAGTTAAGAGACAGCTTACTGCAAAGAGACCAGTTGTAAAATAATATGCAATCAAATATCGGAAAATGGATAGGTGAAGAGACATGAAGAAGATATGATTGGCATGAGGCGATGTAAAGATACACAACATAACCACATATGGGCTTATCATTCTAAGAATCCATACATGACAATGGTGTTTTAAAAGAACCCTCCCAAAGCAACTAATATAGCAGAAAAGTGGATGAAATGAATATGAAACAACATATCATGCCTGAGCCTATTTAAAGTGCTTGACTAATCCAAGTATGGGCACCAACTAGGATGAATCCTTACTTAAGACCAGTGAGCCACTCGCATTCTAGAACATGATACAAGAAGATAAATATCATGAAATGAGACATTATATTAACACATAAGAAAAGATTACATACTGTGGGATACCAAAGACCAGAATCCTCATTACAGTTATAACTCTTCCTCACTGAGACCCTATGGGCTCTGAGCCTTTACACAAAAGCTTTACAAGATGTATACGAGAACTTCTCACTGCACAATTTGCTGATAGAAATCTGGAACCCTTACAATGTGTTTTTTCATAGTTTTTATAGGAGAAGCAGAAAACTCTAGAGAAAGGAGGTAGGTGATACACATTTAATAATCTGATTCGAAAACAAATTTGAAAGAAAAACTCGCCTATGCTGTTTGGCGGTGCTGAACTGGTGCAAGTACTCTGCTACTGCTTCATGAAATAAATTCTGAGGAGGAATATCTCCTCATGAACAAGACATAAAGAATAAAATATATACATGCTCTGTACTTGGCGGGAAGAGAAAAATATGTTGCAATAAAAACCTTGAGGTTGCTTGTTTTTGTGCATGGTACTCTTGGCCCTTTGAGCCCTGAGCTGAAATTTGTATTTCTCAATATCGGACACTGAGCTCTTCGATTTCCAGCTGATATCCCTCGTAACCTAATTTATGTTTTCAGCTACCAGAATCTGCCCCCTTTGAATTTTTCTGAGAGGTTCAATGGATTTTCTTTCTGTTTCCATTAATGAGGTCATATCATACAACTACCTCAAACTTCCCTCTTAAAATTCGCCAGCAGAATATCGTCCTTAGGGAATACCTTGGCCTCTGTGATGAAGGCAGAGATTAATGGAGGTTTCCTGTTGCTGCAACCTGCAAAAATACACAAACATATTTAAAAGACTGGACACAGGAGCGATGAATGTGGTGGCAGCCATGGCGATGGTGACATAGACTGAACGAGGTGGTGAGATGATACAGGGTGGCGAAGAAGGATGCAGAGGAGCATGGTGAATGAGCGCAGAGAAAACCCGTAACTTAAACACTAAAATATGACACCTAAATGGAGTACGTGAATGGTGGAGGGTAGTGACAGTGCCACGTGGTCGTACGGAAGGTCGAGCAGAGGGGTGACGTGGACAGATGAGAGCTATGGTGGGATAGTCAACAGTGGAGGGGAAATAAGTCTCGGACACACGATTAAAAGAAAAATCGACGGCTGATATGGCATCAGGCGATGATGTGATGGTGGGCCAGAGGTGATGCTGATGAGGTTAAAAGGTGCACAACTTCGAAGGTCGCGAGCCGTTGGATTTAGCGCCCGAGATCGGACGGCTCACAAAAATTCCGCTGCGCGTCTTTTGACCGGACGATAATGCGTGAAATGGGTAGTTTCATTCATTGTACACCGGGACACGCGTCATGCGATCTATGGAATCGCTGCCCCCATGGAGAATATCGCTTTTCCAATGGAGGTGGTGTGGAATTAACCGTCGGTTTTCGGGTGCGGGGGCCACCACGGTAAATCAAACTCCGCTCCGTCGATTTACTCCTTATCGGACGACCACGGGTGCCCCCGAAACTTTGAACGGGTAGCTCCTTTCCGCCTGGTGCTCGGTCTCGCGCCTAAGTCATATGGGGAATGAAATGAAGGGGCTAAGGCTGAAAGGCTAGGCCCGGTATAATTTTAATTGCGGAATTGGGACTTTGGGTAGTGAATTTTCGAGTGGAAAAAGGCAACGATATGTAGAACATGAGGTTTTAGGCCGTGAAGGGGGTTTTAAAGGTTTATATGGGGCGGTAGACCAAAAATTTGAATGGAGGGGTTGACATGTACAACAGTTGGCCTGACACGTCACAGCAGGTATAGTGCAGAAAGAGATGGCTTTAACGCCTCAATCCACAGCTTCATGCAAACAACGGCCTTCAACAGACTTCTCCCTGCAACAACAATGAAAAACAACCCCTCCAGGCTCGGCCTTGATTTTTGCTGCAAGAAGAGTTGCAGCAAAATGAAGAAAGTAGTCCCCTATGGAATTGTTTGGAAAGTGAAGAGGCAAATGGAAATTTATATCGTCATTTGGTGGGAAGTTTGAACTATCTTACCACTACCAGACCAGACATTGCATACTCAGTCAGTATCCTTTGTCAGTTTATGGCTACGCCTTCAGGAAATCACTGGAAGACTACAAAGAAAGTTCTCCGATACTTAAAAGGAACAATCGATTTAGGTATTATGTATACTGATGAATCTGATGTTGCATTGACAGTTTTTTTTAATTCAAATTGGGCAGGAAATCCTGATGACAGACGATCTACCTATGGCTATGCATTTCATATTGGATCAGGGGTTGTGTCATGGAGTAGTAAGAAACAGCAAATTGTTTCTTTATCATCAACAAAATCTAAGTACAAAGCTTTAACCAATGCCACCTGTGAAGTTGTTTGGTTGCGAATAATTCTTGCAGATCTTGAAGAGAAGCAAAGTGGTTCAACATGCATAAATTGTGATAATCAAAGTGCTATCAAATTAGCACACAATCCAATATATCATGCCAGATAAAAACACATTGAGCTGCAATACCAGTTTGTACGAGAGAAGATTGAATCAAATGAAATTGATTGAGAATTTTGTAATACCAAGGATAATATGGTTGATATCTTTACCAAGCCTCTTGGTAAACTCAAGTTTGAAGTTTTCTCACACCTTACAATTTTTACCTTTTTATTCCAAGTGGCCCTTTCCTTATATAATATTAAAACTAATCATAAATAACCCACAAGTACATGAAGTAATGTCAAAATGATGATGGTTAATTAATAAGTCTATGAATTCATGTTAAAATGATGATGATGATTAACGTCTATTAAGACTAATGTAGTTTATTAGACTTCAAGAAAGGAAAAAGAATCTAAGTTTGATTCTTCAAAATATTGTTTCTATGATCAAAGAGAAGGGAATGAAGGGCTCCAAGATCGCTATAGGTGGGTTGGCTTAATAGGTCAAGAAGATTGGAAGTGTGGGATAAGTTAGATAATTGAAAGTGGATGTAAGCAAGAGTCAAGCAGTCTAAAAGGAAGTGATTTTCATCTTCCACCTGCTTAGTATCAGAAATATGACAGATCTTATGGTTCCACGTAGTCTTGGGAATAGACCACCATCGAGTCTCACTCTGAAACTCATGAGAATTAGTTCCTATCCTAGCGATGTTCATTTTTTTCTTACTGCTTGGTAACACATAGATCATTCTCATTATGAATGGTGGGATTGATCACCTTCATATAGTATCTTAGATTCCTTTTTATCCTCCCACAAAGTGTGCTTAAAATTTGAGGTAATCTAGTATTTTTGACACTATCTTTCCTCCCATAGTGAGCTCCTTCTTAATTCTCCAATGGTTGAGCCAAGACTCGGCATCTTTATGCCACCTGCATTTGAGGTGAAGGTTGTACTAATGCATAATCGTTGCAATATATCAAAATAACGGTGCAGAATGGAGTTCTTCAGACTTAATATAAATCCCCTTTATTCATAACATAGATTAACCTCAGGGATTAGCCACATACATACATTCTGAATCAGCAATGGTTATTTAGACCTTCATATGCCCAAACCAATACATAAATACTTGTGTGATCAACCATACAATTTCATAACACATATATCAACTATAAAACAACCCCAAAAAATGTAACTTCGTGGGATTCCTTACTGGAGGGTCCCACATAGTCCCAACCAATTACAGTCAATCGCACTTCGTAATTCTTAAAACATAACCTTAAGACTTAAAACCTATTTTCTACGCGATGTAATGTTGCTCTGTGTTGACACGTGGCTTCCCACAATTCGCATCACAAAACTCTTTAACTTGTGATGTCCTCAACGTTAAATCGTAAATTTTGCAATTTGCGAAATTACTTCTGGGCTGCTGCGATCTCCACCATTGATTTACTCTAGATCCAACGATCTATGCAATTTCTCCTCCATACCAGTTCACGTTGCAAGTTAAGATCTTTAACTTGTGAAATATTAACTTTGTCTCCTATTCTTTGGGATAAGTGATAATCGGTCGGTTGCAATGATTGTTTTTCACCGTCTATTATTTTCGTATCAACGGTCCTCGTTAAGCCTCCAAGTCTGATTGGGTTTACTATGTGGTTAAAACGATACTTAGTTTAATAAATAATATGCAGAGTCTATAAACCCACCATGAGAGAAAATCCGATTAGTATTAACACAATAATTCATTCAACAAAAGGAATGCATAAAAAATAGGGCCTCGGTATGCCTGCAATCCAATTAGATCTCTTCGTCTCTCATCCCTCGGCCTCTTCCCTAACTTTGTCTATACGAAGTTCACAGGAACTTCATCTTCTTGCTCAGTCTATCTTTTCATCAAAAGAAAACAATACAATTATGTAATAACACATAAATGCAATACTTAACTTCAACATGGAAATAAAAAACAACGGGTTGAAAAAGAGAGCCCGATCACAATCCAAAACACTTGGTATTTATTTATAAAGAAAAATACATGGAATGAAGCCCTAGGATGGTTGGTTTTTACATTTGTTCCTATTATCTGTTCAACCCTCTCTCACACCTATTTCCCTCTCATTCTCTCTTTTTCTCCATGGAAGGCAGAACCCCAAAATGTTGGATTTGGTTATGTTTTATGCCTTTACCCAAAGTCCTCATATGGTTGAGAAAATATTATTCAGTTTCCAAATAGTTTATTCAACTAAATTCATAACTAATCCTAATCTAACTATTCTTTTAACCTACATATTATAATGGTTGTGTTAGCCCAAATTAACTTTAAACAAAATACTTAAAAAGTAAAATCTTCAAATTATTAGGACTACTAGTCCGCTTCCCAAGCCACAACATGTGACCATCTTGTCACATTGTTGACTCTGCCTTAATGCTCCTACATCAGAATCCTGAGGTAAAAGAATTCATGACCTTCTGGTCATGTGCCTTCAACTTTTGAATCTTCCAGAATCCCAAACCCTGTTTTGTTATTGTCCATAAGCTGCATTATCTTCACCATTATTTAGTTGCAATCTTCCAGGATTCCTTACATTGCACTGTAGTACTCCACTACCTCTATATTCACTATTCTTCACTTTCCAAACAATTCCATAGTGGACTACTTTCTTCATTTTTTTGAAACTCTTCTTAGGTATTTGCATAAACTCCCATAGTTCATCTATGGTTTCTTGCAATGCAATCTTCTGCTATAATATAATCATATTTCCAATCCTCTGCCAACATATTCAAATTGCTATCATTAAAATCACAAGACCCAGTGGTCTTACTTGATGACTCAATCACCAAATCTTTCTCTTGTTGTTCTAAGTCTCTTTCAGGACTCATATATTCTTCACTAGTCTTCTTTTTAGCTTTCTCAAGCATAACATATGAATGCTTAATATCATATTTTGCATGTCTCTGTTCTTAGCCATCATAATAAGCTAATTCCTCCTTGTTTTTAGCTTTCACGGTAGGCTGGAAATCATTTCTTTCACTTAGCTGTGCATGTGCATGTACATGAGACTCAGCTGTCTCATTTTCTGCTTGAATAGAATTTAGATTTTGTACTCTCCCTTCATCCTTTATGAAAACATTAGTAAATTTTCTTTCTTTACTGATTTCACCTGAAAACATACAATAATCATTTGTTCCAAAACCATAAGGATCCATAGCCTCTTTTTTTGTCTCAAACATCAGCTCTTTCTGTTGGTTCCCATCCTTCCAAGGATCCATGAAACCATCAGTTGGTCTCATACCTTCATCCTTATTACTACTATAACCAAGAATAGACCCTTGCTCAAGCTCACATAAGTAAACCTCTTCCTCAACACACATCCTATGATGTAACTCAGCTCCTCTGAGTTCTTCTTTTAGCTGAATTCTTGTATCAGATCTCCGCCTGCTCTATAACTGACTCCACTTGAATCTTTTTCTTCTGCAGAACCCAATCATACCTTTGGTGTTCCATACTCCCTTGTATGAATTCTCTCAACACTTCTAGCTGCACTTTTATCTTAGCTAATTCTCTATCAAGTTTATTCTTACTTGATTTTTCGTAATCTCCCTTGGAACCTTTATTATGACCATCAGTATCCATAGACTTCTTTCCTTTATGAAATCCTCTTTGTTCATCATGGACTACAAACAATCCATATCTACAAGCTGACTCCATCAACCTGTCTATAAATACCACGCCAAGATTTTCCATCCTTATTATTCTACTGACATCTCTGCTGATTTCTTTCTTTTGATTGTGACTCATCTATGAACCTATCAGGTAGCCATTAGTGGTCATCTCTTCTTCTTCCCTCTGTGGAATCATTTTGATCCACTTTGTGAGCTGCAACAAACCTCTTTCATCTTTGAAACAAGTGTAGTGCTTGTCTCCAGTCCCAAGTCATCTCTTAGTGGCTCTTCTTCTTCTTCTTGAGCATTCAACCTATGCTCCCTCTTCATATGCAGCCCATGCCATTTCAATTTCTTCCTCATAATCCATCCATACCTCTAGTCTTCAACACTCCTTTGTAGCAATTCCATCAATAGATCAAGATGGGTTCTCATCTCAGCTATTTCTCTCTCATATTATTCATTAATCATCTGCTTCCATATGCCATTTGTCTTGGCATATTCACTTCTTCACTTTGTGGTTGCCTCCTGAACCTTTGCTATGACTTTCGATAGTCGTCTTCTTGATTTATTTCACCCTCTATGTGTTGCACTAGCCTCTGCAATAACAGTTCCTCCTACTACAACTTACCTCATCAAACTTCCTTTGTGCTTGGTCTTTTGGCAAGTACTAGTCCTCAATCTGGAACCCTCCTTGAGCACTCCTCTATGCTCCCACGCTTACCCTCGCAACTCATCTACACTTGAGAACACTAATTTCCTCTTATATTTCAACCTCAGCTGAAATACTAGGTTCTGACCACACTTCTTCTTCCCCCTAGAAAACCATTTCTAGCTTCCTTTATCACTTCCCTTAAAGGCTGTAATATTCTTGCTGAGATGTTTTCACTCCTGTTGCTACCTCTATTAAACTCTTATGCTCTTCTTATGAATGTAAGCATTTACTTGTCAGTTCCATAATCCAAAATAAAACTAAGACAAAACATTCTTACCTTATTTTCTATGCTACTACATGCTATTGTAGCTCTTATGCTTTTTCATAAGCCTTCAGTCCACAATATTACCTCACTTGGTTAGAATCACTAAGCAATCTTTCTCAACTTTTCTTAGTTCAAAGTCATTCACACCGCCTCTCAGATCTTGTCGCTCTAATACCAATTGATTCAGACCCGCTGCAATATATCAGGATAATGTTGTGGAATCGAGTTCTTTAGACTTAATACAAATCCCCTTTATTCATAATAGAGATTAACCTCGAGGATTAGGGACATACATACTTTGCAAATAAATAGTGGTTATTTAAACCTTCATATGCCCAAACCAATACATACATACTTGCGTGATCACCCCGGAATTTCATAACACATATATAGACTATACAATGACCCAAACAAACACAACTTTGCGGGATTCCTTACCGAAGGGTCCCACAGAGTCTCGACCAATCATGTTCAATCGCACTTCACAATTCTTAAAACGTAACCTTAACACATAAAACATGTTTTCTACGTGATGCGATGTTGCACTGTGTTGACACATGGCTTCCCTCACTTCGCATCGCAAAAATATTTAACTTGTGATATCCTCAATGTTAAACCATAAATGTTGCGATTTGCGAAATCGCTTCCGGGCCACTGTGATCTCCACCATTGATTTACTCTCGATCCGACGGTCTGCACAATTTCTCCTTCGTACTAGTTCGCATCGTAGGTTAAGATATTTAACTTGTGAAATCTTAACTTTGTCTCCTATTCTTTGCAATATGTGATAATCATTCAGTTGCGATGAGCATTTGTCACCGTTGATTGGTTTCATATCGACGGTCCTCATCAAGCCTCCAAGTCTAATTGGGTTTAGTCTGTGTTTAACACGATACTTAGTTTAATAAAGAATACGCAGATTCTATAGACCCATCATGCCGACGAATATGATTAGTATTA
Source organism: Pinus albicaulis (assembly GCA_034641835.2). NCBI lineage: Eukaryota > Viridiplantae > Streptophyta > Pinopsida > Pinales > Pinaceae > Pinus > Pinus albicaulis. The sequence continues at coordinate 841,072,108 of CM076583.1, forward strand.
ACACAATAATTCATTAAAATAAAGGAATTCATAAAAACTGAGGCATCGCTATGCTACAATCCGATTAGATCTCTTTGTCTCTCATCCCTCGGCCTCTGCCCTAACTTTCTCTATACGAAGTTCACAGGATCTTTGTCTTCTCACTTAGTCTATCTGTTCATGAACAGAAAACAATACGCTTATGTAATAACACATAAATCCAATACTTAAATTCAACAGGGAAAGAAAAACCAACGGGTTGAAACAGGGAGTTCGATCACAATCCAAAACACTTGGAATTTATTTATAAAGAAAAATACATAGAACCAAGCCCTAGGATGGCTGGTTTTTACATTTGTTCTTACTCTCTATTTAACCCTCTCTCACACCTATTTCCCTCTTGTTCTCTCTTTTTCTCCATGGAAGGCAGAACCTTAAAATTTTGGATTTGGTTATGTTCTATGCCTTTCCCGAAAATCCCCATATTGTTGAGAAACCATTATTCAGTTTCAGAACAATTTATTCAACTAAATGCATAGCTAATACTAATCTAACTATTATTTTAACCTCCAGATTACAATGGATGTGTTAGCCCAAATTAACTTAAAAATAAATACTTAAAAAGTAAAATCTTCAAATTATTAAGACTGCTAGTCCTCTTCCCAAGCCACAACATGTGACCAGCTTGTCACATTGCTAACTCTGCCTTAATGCTCCTGCATCATGTAGTTTTGACTAAAATTAGAAGCAATTTTTAGAAGCTTTTTGGATTCCATGATGTAAATTCTTATACATAAGAGATCTAAACATAGTTTTACTTTCAATGAAGAACAAGTCAAATTCAATAAAAAAATACAATAAAAAATATTTCCCTTGATCTTATTAAAAACCATACCATAATAACTACAAAATATTTATCCATAATATGGACTCTCACTATTATTTTATTATATAATATTAAAACTATTCATAAATAACTATGGTAACTCCTCTTTTATTATATAGTATTAAAACTACTCATGAATAACGCTTTTAACTGCATTCTCTAAATTTATCGTTTTTTGGAGAGCTTAACCCAAATACTATCATAAAGAAGTGTATTCCAAAATAGTTCAAAAACTATATTATGTGTTTAAAAGCTTATTAAAAGTTCATGAAGTCATGCCAACGTCAATACCATGCCATAATTGAGTGGAGGATTGCGAAGGTTTCTAATACATTTTTCGTACAATAATTTGAAGTGCGGCAACCAATATATTGGGAGTTGTTTATCCAGCCACAAATAGTTCGGAAGGCAGTATTTTTTTTGGAATTTGGTAAAAAAAAAATATAAAAAATTAGGTAGTTGGAATATTTGAATTACTGGAAATAGATTCAGTAATATCAAAAAAATTTAAAATACTAAAAATACTAAAATTTAACAACTATAAACAAAATTCTGATAAATCTTTGCTAAAATTTATCAAAATCTTTACTAAATGGTTGATTATTCTGTAGATGTTTTTAAACTACGGCAATATATTGTTGCTATGCATCATCACAGTCGGAAGTTGTTGGTAGACATTGACATCGAGTTATTCTTCTACCTACTAGATGACACCGCGATGGCTGCATTAAATGAGTGGATGGTAGGATTGCATGCTTGGCATGTCAGCGAAGTTCGATCTGTGGCTTGTTTGAGTAATGAATTTAATACAACTCGTTTATCTTAATCTTTCTGTGATCGCAAGGGTTCCCACCGAGTAGAGAATATTCTCTGATTTTAATTGAAAGGAGTTCCCAAATATCTGGACATAGGGAGAAGGATGGAAAATGTGAAGTGATTCACCGAATACCAACTAAAAACATCGGATGAAATACTTGCACAAGCATTCTCACTTTGGTTTCGGCTCACATAAGCTGAAGTCATGGGAATTCAAGCCACTGTATTCATTTCGGCTATTCATTCAAGAGTTAATGTGCAGAGATGAGACCCCATACTATGTCATATATTGATAGGTAACTCAAGCTTGGCAGGTTGGTACGTTACTCCAGTGAGGCGCATATCAGTTTGTTTGGGGTTTAGTCTCCACCAAATTATTTGTTAAAATCAAATTCTCATGAAAAGCATTTAGGGTGGGAGGCATATGTGCGATAAAAACACAATCCTCCCATAATCCTAGTGAGAGAACCTGATGACAATGTGAACCAGAGAGCTTAGTCCATCTAACATAACATTAGCCCCAAGATAAACTCAGCCTTGCTGAAAACAAGACACTTGATACTTAAAATGCTTAAATAAGAGCGAAATAATCATAACTGTCTGCTAGAATGCTTCAGAAATCGATCACCTACAACTCATGCAGAACCCTCTTTGGTCGCTCCTATTTTCAAAATGTTTCTAATTTATATTAAGGCATATGCAATTTTCAACGAAGGGTTTAATGAGTTTTATGAAAGATGCTGGATTGGAAATGATGTATGGACTCGTATTGCTGCATAACAATGTATCAAATGCAATTGAATGAGAGTTTGAGGATCTATGTCGGTTAGTATATATGCATAAGCATGTCAGGAAGACAATGGACGTAATGCAACATATCTTGCAGCAAAAGGAAATATTTCAGCTCATCATTATATCTCTATTGTACAAAATAAGTTTGTAAAGTGTTTTTCTACGCACTCACATTATCAAAGGTTCAATGCTTAAGTCTGATGAATGTCATTTTAACTTGAATAACGACCATATGCAAGCATTTTGGGAAATACCAAAAACAAGGATATAGCACACATCAATGCATGCTGCAAAAAACGGTGTAGAGAGAAAAATCATGAAAGTGAATTCGTTGGAGATATGGTATTCGAATAAAGATTCAATGATGATCCTATTCATCAAACTTTTGAAATTCCAGCTAGGTGCCTTGTATAGCTCTCAATGGTATGCGTGAGATTATAACCTAATTTTATTTGGATTATTGATGACCATTATGGAATTGCTATTTTTAGCTATTCTAAGTTTCGACACACGTATTATATGTTGGAAATTTTGAATTATCCCTCTCACGGTTTAACAACTTTTATGTTTTTTTAGTACATGTACTACGCATTGTCCTATGGCTTAAGATTCATTGTAATCTTTGTGATTACTCTTACAAATATTGTAGAGACAGAAATAAGAGAAGAGAATAATTTTAAAATAGGAAATAATTGAAGAGAATAATTTCAAAATAAGAAATGGAGCCACCAAGTATTTACATTATTTAGTAAATGTTAAATATGCTTACATAGGAGACAATAGCAATAAATGACTAGAGTCAAAGTCTCAACTAAACTAAATTGAACTCAAACTAATTATGAGACATGAATTAACAGTTGTGACACTTAGGATACATGAACAAATGGTTGGAATTATTTTCTCCAATGCTTTTTCTCCCACACTCCCCCTTAATTATAATCACAAACATTTAAACTAGGATAAGTGTTGTTCGAAGTCTCAACTAGGCTTACAAAAACTTTGACATCAATGTTTGGGTTGGATTTTTCTTTTCTTTTCTTTGAATATCCTCTTAATTGCTTCATATTTGTCCTTTTGTTTCTTGATTTGTTGGTGAAACTCTTCCATTGTTTGTTTGGGTTGTTCATGCATGCATTGTTTGTTTGGGTTGTTCATGCATGTCCTTTACTTCAAAAGTATGCTTGTATGTGGACTACTACCGCGTGTCATCTTCAATTGTGGACTCTTCATCACAATTTGTTGCAGCATAAGATGAGGATAAAATATCATCACTTCGAGACTCCAATACATGAAAATTTCATTATTGTTTTCATCATCCACACTATCTTCAACATTCATTGTTGCAACTTCTATGTAGACTTTATCAAAACATGGTTTTGTAAGCCATGCTTCAAGAAACTTTAATTCTTCTTCAAATTCTTTTGTTTCTTAGTGGTTGATGCTAACATATGCATACTCAAAATCAAGTTTTAATTTAAAAAACATTTGCAAAACCACATTAGTTTTATTCTTGATGCTCTGCAATGGTAGTTTTCTCCTCTTGCACATTCTCCTCTACCTCTCTCACTTCTCTCACCAAATAAAATCATATCTATTATATTTTTTTGTTGCATCATGTGCAACCACTCATCATTGAATAATTGTTCTTGATCATATCTGATATCAACAATTTTAACTGTTGGATCAACCAAACCATTTACTGCATCAATGACAACTTCAATGTCATCAACAAACTTTGTTGCTAGATTCACTAAATATTCATCCAGTTGTGGTTGTGCATAGTGAGATTTACGAGAATATATGTTCTCTCTCTATAGATGGTAATAAATCATAATCATTTTCATCCACTTTGAATTGAGATTCACCAAATTCTTCATCTAGTTGTAGATATGATGCTACATATCTGCCTTCATCTTAAACTTGAATACCCCCTCTTACACCAAAAATCCTCTAAACTACATCCTCGGTTGTATTTTCATTAGCAATGAGGAGAATAAATTTGTTATATATGCATTCCTTTATGAAAAATATATTCCTTTCCTTTTGGCTTCCATCTCTTTCAAATAAACCTTAAAAACTCTTATTGTTACTTAGAATTTCTCTGCCTCGCTTTTCCCATTTGTTGATAGTTACAACTCAACAAGCATATTAACTTACAAACATAATGGATTCTGTGCAATGCAAACTTTTTGATTCTCCGTATTGAAAAATTTTGGCTCATGGTTACGCCTTTGTAAACTCTTAAAACAATCAACTTAAAATAAGGTATTGCTTCTGTGTTGCACAACTTCAAACAAATTCAGCTATCAACTCTGGCTCTCACAACGTTGGCTCTGGCTCACCATAGAAGCGACATGCAACAATGGTAGCTGAGGAATCCTAAGTAGATTTACCTTCAAATCCTTATACAAATCAGTAATGGGTTGAAACACTCTAGTTTTCACATGTGAGAGGATCTGTCTTGAATGACTCCACCACTCAAATAAACTCAAGGCTTATAATTAACGCCATCAGACACATTTACTATTTCCTTTAAAATGAAATCACTGATGTATCTCTTTAATAAAAAACCGCAAGCCATGAATTTTACTTTAAAAAATTTCGTTCTCATAATCAAAAATCATATTTTGTGCCACCTTTTTCGAAAGAAATTTTAATATTCTCTTTTAAAAAATATATTCTAAAAGGAAATTTTATAATATCGTTGAAAAATAAACTTTGAAGTAAAATACATCTTCGACTTCATGTGAATGAAACGAATGATGAACGGAAATCGAATGCCAATCATGCGTCGAGCGTTTGACTTTTCATGCATCGTGCATAGTTTCTTAGATAATGCTACATGGTGACTTTCATGTGGCGTTTACAGTGTTGAATTTTCGTCACCCATTTTGACACAGAGGCATGCAATTTGACCATGGAAATTTAGTTTTCGAAGTTTTCCACTATCATCACACCTTTCTCTCTGCAGGGGTGCTATTAATCTCCCTTTCTTCTTCTTTGGGACTGTTATGGTCTCCTCTGCAATTTGAAAAAAAAAATGTAGTTGGCTTCTTCTTGCAGCGTGACAGCTTTTTATGCTGGGTTGCCACTCTATTCTTTTCCTCAAGCTCCTCTGAACGTCTACTATATCTCTATGAACAAAAGAAAATTTCAAATGTTTATCCCTTCAGACCCTTATGCAATCTCAAACTCTGATACCATGACAAAGATTGCAGAGGCAGAAATAAGAGAAAATAATACTTTCAAAATAGAAAATGGAGTGTAATCAATATTCACATTGCTCAGTTATTGTTAAATAAGATTACATAAAAGACAATAATAATAAATTACTGAAGTGCTACTCTCTACTCACTAAACTGAACTCAAACTGACCATGATACCTCAATTGAAAGTTCTCATACTCTGGATCTATCACGCACCGAGAGGGATCAAATCTTGCGAGGTGCAAACCTTTCCTCAAGTTTTGCACTCAAAAAATAGGTTTTCACCTCTTTATATCTATTTTATATTTATTTATTTATTTATCATACTTGTTTATACCTCTTTTATATTTATTTATTTACCCATGGTATTTGGCCCATGGTATCAATATTAATTTGTCCCATGGTATTCGTCCCATAGGCTTCATCTAAATAAAACCTTTTTTTTAAGTTTTTTTAAATATAAAAAGGTTTATGGAATAAATATAAAAAGAATTTTTATTTATTTACCATACATCTAGTTTATATATTTATTTATTTATTTACCATAGCTCTGGAGTAAGTATAAATTCGTTTTACAAATATTTGATTAAAAGAAATATTAAAAGATTTTGGATTTTGATTGTTTGTGTTGAATTAACTATTTTCCTTTGATTTAGGAAATGGTATTGACTTTAGTAAAGAGTAAAGATTTTTAAAATTTTACTTAATTTGGAAATTTAATGTGGTAATTTTTTTTGTTAAAGGTAAATTTATGATCCATTCAAATTCACGTATATAATTTACTATCCATTCAAATTATATAAATAATACATAATTGTATTAGAAATTGATATATGTTCTAGCACAATGCGATTTTTTTTTTATTTTTTTTAACTTTAGCCAACATTTTGTATGAGGATGTGACCCACCTCACATCGGGGTCATATTGGGTTGTAGATCCGCCTCTCGGCGCAACAAGAAGAGACATTTGGAATTATTTTGTCCAACCGACTATATGGGAGTATGGACGAGCTATAGATGAAGAGAAAGTAGTCGTATTACACATTGTGAAGTAATACTGTGGTCATCTATCCTAACTACTTGGATTTATTTTATTTCTGGATATATAGTCAATGGCACATGGGACATTTCAATCTTGAAATGTGCCAATTTCCTTTATAAGTTTGATTCTTCTACCAATTTTTTGGAATGCAAAAAATCATTCGGTGTTGTAACGTTTTCTAGGAAAGATAAACTGAAAATATCAGTAGGTTTTGTGAATGAGTATTCAAAACAAATAGCAATGTTTTCAATTCCCATTTTGTGTCGTGGTTGATTGGATTATTGGAAAACCACGAATATGAACATTCAACTTTTTGAAACGACCACATTACTGGTGTAAAATATTTTCATCAATAAAAAATAGTATACATTGAAATCAAATATCTCAATCTCATGAATCAAGAGAAAATAGAGTAACATAAACAAGAGTATTACTCAGCTTGGAGAAGGTTTTTAGATCCACTTTTCTTTCCTTTCCTTTTCGCTGCTTTCACCTATCCATTTGGTGAAGGAGTAACAAGGTTAGTTGAGTGAGAGGAGGCCAATGCTTAGGCTCTCTTTAAAAGTCCCAAACATGTAGTATTACTTTTTATTTATTTTTAATTTTCTAAAATTTGGTTCTACTTACTCACCTCTTGAGGATTTCAAAGATCTTAGGTCACTACTTTGTTTAATGAGAGCATGTCATCAATCGACTCAATATACTATTGGTGTGAATAAGAGAAGTACTCTTTCTTTATAGGGAAACTATGCATGGATTCCAAGCCTTATATTTAGTATTATGATTTATTTCCTTTTGAGTACATGAATTTTTTAATGTCATGTTTGATGGCAGACGCAACGATGAAAAGTGATGTTCTCATAGTTTAGGAAAACTACCAAACTATTTATTACTCTTATTGTGGGACCATTTATGCTTTAGGAAGGTACCTAACACTATTTCAAAGGTCATATACTCATTTTCTACTAGATCATAATTTTTGCAAGCTTCATCCTATGTATTGAATTAGAGGTGTGCTTGAGAATGGTTTCTGAAGTTCAAACCTAACCTTACGGGCCAGCTAGGTTTTCAAGTTACAAGTTTGAGACTTCAAGCATAAGGAAAAATACACATGATAATTCTCTTACTTCTGACATTATCAAATTTTATTTCCATCTACATATTCTAACAATTCATCTAGAATATTTCTAATTTTCGTGTAAAGAGTTGCAAGAAACAAATAGTTGTAGAAATTTCTACCACTTACACATGTTGATGGAAATGACATGAAGCGGTTTCTCAATAATTGTGTTTGAAAATAGGATTTCAATTCAAATTAATATTGGAATAAGAATTTCTATTTCTAGTGTGCTAACTATTTCTTCATGAAAGAAAAATTGGAAGAATGAACAGAGAAAGGTCATACTTTATATGTTGAATTTCTAGTTTTGTTCTTCAATATAAAGGAGAAACAATATAAAATAGAAATACAAAAGCATTGCAGATAAGTAGATTTCCAAGAAAAACCTTGAACATGATATTTTCAATGGTAATTAGTGTGAGACCCATTCATTCATGTAATTTCTAGCTACTTTAGGCATAACATCAAAATTTAATAAATATGACTTATGAAAGTGTGTTATTACTATTGGAGATTGTGAATTCATCTACCAAGGTAACTAGGATACACTGCAGAGAGATTTGTTTATGTAATGTACCCTCAAAGTGTCTAAAATCATATTTTAAATTGTGTAGGATTTCTACTTTAAGGTGCAGGAAGAGAGTCTTAAGGAAGGAATATTGAGTGTACATATTTTGTGAAGTAGATTTCTCTACTGCATCCCTTTTATAAATTAGTTGTTATGAAATGAATTTTAACCTCTTAATCACTTTTTGATTGGGTGAAGTTGTAAAGAAGAACGTTGTAGTATGATACTTCAATTTTCAACACAGTAGTTATATCATCCTCATCGTTACTTGCAGAGTCAATTCTACTATTCTCTCTTTCATGTGAGCAAGGATTGATCATGAAATGATTGACACTAATTGTGTGAGCTTAAATTGATTGAAACTAATTGTGTGAGACAATTTGAAAAGTATGAAATGATTTTTTCCAAACAAAAAATGATGACATAGATGATAAATTAGCTAAGATAAGTGTAATGGTAGAAAATAAAATAACATTTAAATATAGCTAACATTAAAATTATGTAAAACATTCAAATATAACAAAAAATCATCATAAGTTCATTAATGAAACAAATTTCAGTGACAGAGTAGCAGTACAAACCAACCACCTTATTGAAATCTAAAACTTAATGAATAGGACACTATAAAAGCGATGTATTGAAGAAACAACCATGACCAAGAAAGAGGAGATGAAAAAATATTTCAAATATTATTTCGTTGGCCAAAGCATACATGATCTAGGTTGTACAAGGACGAAAATGAAATGCATAAAAGTAAATGGAATGAAAATAGTGAGATATAGTAGATATTATAATAATATGGTGAAGAGCCAGCTTCTATTAATAAATCAAATAGCTGAATATAGTAGAACACAAACTACCTAGAATAGTGTTATCTATATTTAAACACAAAGAGATGGTATCCATGCACATTCACAAATGATATTACAAGAATTTTAAACAATGGCAACTTAAAATAAAGAAAGAATGAAAGAGGTATAAAAACCTATCCCTAAATGATGAATCACCAAAAGGGTTAGTGACCCTAAGGTGTTTAGTTGGTACATAAACTTCTCGAGGGTGCAAAGTTTGCATAGATAATCCATTTGGGGTGCATGATAGCTCATTAGAAAAAATTATCCAAGGATGAAAACCTTCTATTAGGCCCCCCAAAATTTTAAAAATGTTTTGTTTAGAACACCAAAAGGGCCCTAGGAATTTGGCACCAAAAAATAATAGAAAATATCCCAAGAATATAGAAAACCATTGAAAAAGTGGAAGAGGTGGGTGGCCACTAATGTGCATGTATATCAATACTCTTGTAATAGACCCAGGTTACAATTTCATGTAAAAAATGTTAATAAAGGAAAAATAATACCAAGGTCAAGGGACATGTATTTCAAGCTGAATGTTGGGAAAAACATTCTAGTGGATGTCATTTCATTTTATCAATGGAGAAGGATATTGAAAAATCCATTGAAAAAGAAAAAGAGGCATTGATTGGAATTTATTTATGAAACTAGAGGAAAATAGGAGAAAAGCAAGATGAAGGGTCATAGAATTTCATGAGAGGGATGCTGAAGCAAAAATGAAGGAAAATGAAGAAATTAGAGACGTCAATGATAAAAAGGAATCAGAGAATTAGTTGACAACTTATGTTGAATTTTAGAGTAGGTATAAAAAATGAAAGAGAACAAGGACTTAGACAAGAAAAGAAAGGAAGGAAAAATAAATCAAATGACAAGCAAGGAAGGTTGGATAAAGCATATTAAGTAGGCCTATTTGTAGCTAACAGGTTGCATCTGTTATTTCCTAGCTGGCTAGTGAATGGATGGTGAATGAATTTGTGTATTTGTTTTTCTTGTTGTTATTAGCATGGTTTTTTTCCGAGTTTTATTGTGGTTTCGTTCTTTCCTGGCCATTTTCTAATAGACATGGTGTGACGAGGTTCCTTTATTTGGTTTAGTTTTGAGTTGCTAGAATTTTTTGGAACCGGGTGAGGTGGTCTTAGGAAAATTCCCAAGGGTAGGGGGTGGAGGTGGTTTAATATTGAGGAAGCCCTCAAAAAGTAGTTGAAGATAGGGAAATTCCTCAAGGTCATGGTGAATAAATTCTGAGGCATCCATGATTATTTTGGGCTTAGTGATTTATTGACCATTTTTTTTGGGATCATAGTAGCCTAAGGATGGAGGTCGTTTAATATCTATGAAGCCCTATTTATTTATGTCTTGGTTTGCTTTTGTGATCGCTTGAACGATTTTGGCGACATAGTGGATCATGGGGATGGAGTTGGTTTAATATTCAGGAAACACTGGTTTTTTATATCTTTAGATCCCACATTCATGCTTGGAATATGGATAGGGGGTGATTGGAGGAAAGAAATATTTTGTTTAGCTCAATCTATGGTAGGGTGATATGTGGAATTCCTTGACTTCGTTGGCTTTTTCATATGTTAATAATATATCTTTTACTATTGTTTTATATGTTTACTTGTGCTTGTTATTTTTTGGCTTTGATGGTTGTTTTACCATAATTATTATTCTTGTTATATTATGATTATAAGCATGGTTCCATAACAGGTTCTATCTATGAATCTTGATATGTTTTGATTATTTGGTTAATGGTTGGTGAATGCATGAGCTAAAAAATGTTACTGTAGCTATTATAAGAGGGCATTAAACCTTCGTGGTGAGTCTCAGATACGTTTTAGATGTTTATGTTTAGATATGCATTCATGATCTGTAGATTACATGTTCACCACATTTTGACAAATGACTATCATGGTTAGGATTGCTTAGGTCAAGTATTTCATCAAGTTTTATATGAATGGATTTTTCTTGATTCTTATTCATCATTCTGGAAATTCTGAATGAGTTATGGGAAATGGTCTAGAGGCTATCTTGAAATGATGGCTTAGAATTGAAGGTCGCGCCCTCTGAACCAGATGTTTTGGGCTATAACCAACCCTTACAGGCTTATGCATGTGATTGGAGGGATAAAACCCAATGGAGGGCTTTTCATGCATGTGGTTGTGGGCCTAGGTCACTAAAAGGAAATCCAACTCAAGGTTTTGGCACTTGGAGTGGTTGTTGAGATCCTATGTGTCATGTAGATCCTAAGGAAGGTCAATAAAGTTCTAGTTTTTCAATTCCACTTCCTTAATTATACTTAAAAGTTTTATTCATTTCATAGTAGCCCTCATCTCATGTTTACCCTCGCAGGTCAATTTAATTAGGTAAATGTGGGAGGGGTGGTTAAAGATTGATATTAGAGATTTCTCATTCAAACACATGGATTGGATGGCTAGATGTATATGGTAATGCATGCATAGTAGGTCAGACATGTATCGTGGTGATAATTATTCAGTTTTCGTCATCATGATCTGTTTGGTATGTTATGAAGTTGGCACATTGGTTGAGATGGATAAAGAGATATATATTATCGGAGCGAGGTTGGATCACTAGACCTTGGGGTAAGAGAAAGTCATCATACATGTTTTTATGTTTCACATGCAAGTATGTTTGTTAATTTTTTTTATATGCATTATGTTTATATTCATGTTGGTCACTCGATTTTTGTTCTGGTTACATGCATGATAGATGTTCGTTTATTAGTGTGATCATATGCACATTTGTTAGATAGTCATGAATGGTAGTAACTTGTTCTTATATGCATTGTGGTCATATACATGATGATTATGGTAATTACAGCTAAGGTATTGATGTTATTATGTATCATGCTAATATAGATTAGCCTCTACAAATGGTTAGGGTTATTATAATTCATGTATGAGTTGATATACTTGTGATATTGTGATAGCCACCCCTAAGAAACATTAAGGTATAAGTTTGATTATGTCATCAATTTGGTTTTTCTAACATGTTATGATTATATGTTATTTGAATGTTTGATTAATTGCATGATACGAGTGTGTGTCTATAATATTGCATGAATGAATGCTTTTGTTTTAAGATAATTGTACTGACACAATATGTAGTCAGATAGCTAATATGTACTTCAATGCAAGTGGGTACTAGTTGTGGTAGTATGACTAATGACTGTGAGTTTATTATGACATGGTTTTCAGTCTTGGTAAGGTTTTATTTCAAATTAATAGACACAATGTCTTGATCTTTGTAACATTTGACTCACATGTGTGAATAGTTGGAGGGAAACATGGTTGGTATTAGTGTGGAAAGGTAACAATTGAATTTTTTGTATAACTAGAAATTGGGTGATGTGATAGTACCTAATAAGACTCAACTATGGCCAGGAAAAGGTAAAGGAAAGGAATTGGGTGATAATTACTTTGACTATGTTTGGAAAAAAAAATTCCAATTGAATGAGTGCTTTGCATGAATACGGGAAGCCTGCTTAACCTTGATTTTTTCTTATATTATGCAGATATGTGATATATTAATGAACATTTATTTGAAAAGTATAATAGGTGGTTTCTAGTTATTGTTGGGTTATTTATGAAAATTGGAGTCCCTTGAGAGATTATACGAGTACGTGTTCAGTTCTAATGAAGCATGCTTGCCACAACAAGGTAAGCTAACTGTTATATTGTTATGTTTATTTATACAATGATAATTGTGTGTTTATGGGAGTATGATGTAGGGTTTGCATGGAAAAGGATACTTCCATGACATCTTGAAGAATTCATGGGTTGAGATATCCCTTGGAGGCATTGGTAACCTATGAGGACTGAGTCATGGTGTATGTTTGGAGTCTTGTGCTTTCAGTGCTTTGTGATTTGTTCCTACTTTATTTGACGTTTTGATTATGTGTTTGGTGCATGCAGTCCATTCCCCTTTGTTTGTGGTGTTGTATTTTTGTTGGTTTTCCATGGTTTTCTTCTTGTTTGTTTCTTGGTCTTGTGTGATATCCCCACCTAGGGTTCTCATGAAAATGGCATCGTAAACGTATTATAAATATTGTATGAATAATTGAAATCAAAATAGGGATTGAGTCAGGGGACATAGTTTTGAGATCTGGGAAGGGATTTTCTTTCTTGGGACATCATGGTTTATTGTGAAAGGGAGAAACCTCAAATGTGAGACAACCGTTAAAGATTCCATAATTCCATAATTAAAGAAAAGAGTTGTTGAATGGCCAAGTTGACCCACATTAGGGAATGGTTGGATTCCTTAATGGTACAACTAGAGAGCACAGGGGGGAGTCATAGCAGCCCCCTTTAGGCATACATAAATGGGGCTAGCAACATTTTTGGGTCACCTCTTCCCATTGGAAAGAGAGAAACTGAGTCACCTAGTCAGATCTCATATGTTAACCAGGGTGGTGAGATGAGGGGACATGATCTGCACAGGGTGCATCACTCACAGGATGGAGGGATTGTTCTATGTGCAAGGATTCTTGCATTCAATTCCTATATCGAGGTTGGATGGCGAGAGATATTGAGTTGGTACCCCATGGAGTAGGCTAGGTAGCTAGATACATCCATGGCCACATTTCAGCAGAGTCCATGGATTACCAGAGGGACACAAGGGCCATATTACTATTGTGATCCAGGTGGGATTTCCCCTCACATCATACAGTCGGTTGGTGATGGTAGTCATTGCATGATGGGTTTAATGTTTTGGAGCACAAACATTTTTAGATCTCTATCAAAGCCCCGAACATCCCTAGTGATAGGATCGTTCGACGGGAGGGTGCACCGTTTTCAGGAGCTATCTTAGCATATCGATCGTGTGTGGAGTCATAAGGTGATTAGCCTACTTTGGTTGGAGCTGGTTAGAGGAGGTGGCATCGGAAGACCACCAAATAGGGAAGTACGTAGAGAGGGTGCTCCCTCATGCGTATATGGTACACTTGAGCTATGGATGATAGGAGCAGTCATGTCGTTGTCATTAGCATGTGAGGAGTCGGGCCACTCTGATCCTTTAGAGAAGATGGGCATACGTCTCCCACCTCATGGGGGGTTTACTAGCAGAGTGGTAGATATTTTGTCCCATATAGGATACTATATGTTAGACGATGGTATGGTAGTAGGCACTGATACATAGGACTACACAGAGTCATGTCATAGGGTCTAGTGTTATCTAGAGGGATCCAAAATGATGCGTACAAACCCGATGTTAGACTATAACATCAAAGGGTGTGGAAGGTTATGCAGTGAGGAGTAGTGGCCTACAGAGGAGCATGGAGATGCATGGGGGTGTGTTGCAGTATTTCAGTCTGCGTTGTGGAGTAGGAGTGTGTCACATCACATTGGGTACATGTGCGGAGAAACAAATGGACTGACACAAGAGCGATACATGACGGTACAAAAGGGTATAGCCGTAGTCAGTGGTATCTGGTGTTCTACAGGGGCAGGTTGCAGCATACAGTGGCATGATGAGGAGTGCAGAGACAATTCGTGGTATGCAGTGACCCATGATACGGAGCATCAGGCACTCAGATAATTACCTCCAAGGGGAATTATGGATAGGGGCATTAGGTGTACCCTGGGATGTAACTCATTTAGGATTGATGAGTATATTGTTGAGCATCTAGAGACACCACTTTTAGCATAGACAGGGCTACGAGGGTGTTATCGGCAGATCTGGGGGAGATGGAGTGTCATCTGAAGGATTAATCTTGAGTATTTAGGTATACTCTTGATCACACCGTTAGGGACATACCCACCCCTCATCCTCCTTTGTGGTTTTCAGACACGAAGTGTTTGGTTGTTTCCCCTTGTCACTCTCCAATTAGGTAGTAGAGCATGGGAGGCTCTAGGCAGTTAGATGAGATACCGTGTGCCATGATCCAAAAGGAGACTCTCTAATTGAGACACTTGGCAGATGCACGAGTTGATGAATATCGGCTTAAGGATGGCATGGTTGATTTCCAAGGTCACATGTGTTCCACCTCTAGGCTCACATTTGAAGGACGGTGGATGGTATAATTCATCTACAGGACGATACCAGGACTCTGAGAAGTGTCGAGGTGTATCATCAGGAGATGGGACAATGGATTTTACTACAAGGTCTGGCAGGAGTAGGGAAGGTATGCATGCCTGGGACAAACTCCTGATACTTGGGGCCCACCCTAGGGATAAATACAGGGGTCAAAGCTGAGGGTGAGATGGGTTCTAGCGGGTAACAATGTTGTGCAGTGGCATCTCGAGAGGAGTTGGAGTCGTGAGCTCCCAGTATGGGTGGGGGATGTAGGGATATGTTGGGCAGGTGGATCACTCCACTTTATGATGAGCAGGGATAGAGCAGATGATGATCCAGTACACTTGGGGTTTGAAACGTGGGGGAGCACTAAGATTCCCACTACATGGCGAGGCATACTTAACATGTTGTTGCTCAGGGTCATGATCAGAAGTGAACAAGTAGATATCACCATAATTGGGATGCTCGGGCAGGATGAGCTTAGCCTAAACATATTTTTTCGCCACAAGGCTACAAGAGAAAGGGATACAGGTTGTAGCTGATTGGGAGTATCTCGCAGTCAGAGTAGCATAGCATCAGCATGGTGGCACCTCTATGAGACTAATATGGGACATGAGCATTACAGCTCTACACAGCTCAATAACCTTTAGGTGTGAGCTTCATACTACATGGGGGAATCATGTCGATCTTCCATTGGGCTTTAACGAGTCACTGATGGAGTGGGGGAATTCATTAGTATGGCAGGTTAGTTAGCAAGATGATAATAGGAGGAGCTCATGTGAGCGAGATGTTACCTCTACAGGGATTAGGCGGTATTTTCGAGGGTTTACTCTTGGAGTGCACAGGGTGGACTACTTGGTATGGATACTGCATGAGGAGTTGGGCATAGTGCCATATTATCTTGATTCCCTACTCACTAATGATGAACAAAGGGATTCTGCTAACTGTTCCTGGCAGAATGGTGAGCAAAGAAGGTGGAGCTTCATATTGGATAGGATGGCTTTGGATCATGGCATTGAGGGATCACTTCATATTATAGCGATGCAAAGGACAGAGAATGTTAAGTGGTACGTTTGGGACCCACGCACATTTTCAGTGATAGTGGGGGAGTCTCAACTAGAGATGAAGATTTTTCAAGCATTTCCTGAGGACAAGCAACGTTTTTGCGGGGAGGAATATAATATTCCTAATCAGCAGACAACTAATTATAATATTAAAAATTTCAAAATTTTCTTTTCTAAAGTTCAGTAGGAGAATAAAAGGGTGAAATGAACCATGAACCCAACAGTTAGAATAAAATCACTTTGCTAGGGCTAATGTGGACAATGTAGCTCTTGCAAGACCAAGAGGCCAAGAGGGTAGCGCATCATGTGTGAAAGCCAAGGGGCCAAGTAGTAGTGAATTTAATGACTGGACCAAGACGTAAAGAGGGTAGCACAGCATGTGTTAAAGCCATTGGGCCAAGAAGTGGCGTAGTTAATGAGTGGACCCAAGGTTGTTAGGGTTTCACAAGAATAACAAGGGGTTGAGGGTAGGCATATAGATCATTTATTCATCAGAAAAATTCTTCTTCTAATTTTTACTAAAGCACGCTTGAGCTGTTTAGCCAAGTCTATAGTGTTGTTTAACACACGAGTGTGACGCAAGCCTAGAGCTTGCAATACCCAGGAAATTTAACCTCTGTTCATATACAAATGCATCATCTTAAATTTCCAATAAAACTCCATGAGTTGAGGCAATCTCAATTTATTATGCAAACGCTTATCTTTCAATACCTTAAACTTTATAATTTTCAACTCTTCTTGGAATTAAGTTTCAATCTTCAATGCATTTTCAATTCACTCAATCCAACATCAATCCAACAGCAGTCCCACACTGGCATTTAACTTCACCTCACACATTTAGACCAAATTCCAATCACTTTTGATTCAACATATTATGATTTATAAAAACCATTTTCTCATACATACAAGGTTCTTCAGCTACATTCCCAATGTTTCAACACCTAAGTCCCTCTCTCAACATTTTGAGATTTAAGAAACCCCAATTTGTATGTATCCATTATTTAACACATTTTAATCATCGATTTTGCCTTTCAACATTTTGACCAGTGTACACAACCAATAAACATGCAAATACTCACCTTCACCGCCTTGCGCTCTCAATATTGAATCTGGTTCACCAATCATTGATGTGGCGCTGCCTTCACTTTCCTATATCGCACTATCAGACCATTTGAATTTCTTTCTCTACGCCTTCATGAGATCATACGCCCTCTTTCTCGGACTTCCAATCAAGACACACGCTAACACATCAATTGATTTTCAGCAATCTTCTCAATCAAATTCAACAATCTAAAATTACCTCCGCAATACTTTGTAAATTCAATCAATTCCAGCAAACAATGTTTCCAGAATTCATCCTTTTTTCATATCGATTTCAGGCTTGGTTTGAAATCAAATGTCAACAAATAACTACTTACCTTCAGAATGCGCCTCCTCCTATTTCCAGATATTTATTTCCAAACACTGTTAACATTTCTGTGCTAAGGGTTTTAACTTACCATTCGAATTCTTGCATTAATCTCCAGACCACGCCTTCAGGTTCTGGAATTCACCGGCAATCAAACTTCTCGATTCCACTGCACGCTGCAATTGAACAAATTGACTGGCTTTTAAAACCTTTGACTCCTTATCCACGTTTCTCTGCAATTGGATTTCTTCATACTATCTGGCAATCTCTGCGTTTTCCTCGTGCTGCCCTATATCTCTGCATTGCATTTAAACAACAAACTATGCATTGCATTTAAACAGCGCCTTTTCATACATGCTAATCACACTGTATCAAGAGAATTCACTTCTACGCAGAGATTGTAAACTCATTTGCATGCTGGACATTTTCATTTAACAATAAAACAATTACTTCAATTCTATCACTTCAACAAACAGTGTGTAATCTTTGATTCATTCATTTCTTACCACTGAACTTGGAGTTTGTGCAGATCCATTTAATGAAAACAACGTTCCATCATCCAATTCATCGTGTGCTTTCATACTTTTGAGTATACAGCGTTTCAACACAAAGGGTTATCGATTTCCACAAATCGATGCCAGCAAGTCTCTTACCACATATTTATCATTCCACTTCTTGATTATGGATTTCAATCATTCATAAAAACTCTACTAAGGCGCATGTTTTAATTCTTAATCACAAATTTAACATTCTCAAACCATAACCAACATTCGAAAGCTCACTTAGGCAGAATTTAACCATACATAAACCAGTCCATTAAGGGGCATAACTCAAAATCACACTTTCATAAAAAATTAACATACTTACAAACTGATCTTCTTGGCCAAATATTCAACGTTCTTGGCCCTTACAAATTGCCAGAGGCTTACAGCCTTGGCTGTTCAAAACCATCTCTCTACCACACTCTCTCACAATCTCAATGTATTTTTCTCTCAAAACCCCTCCTATTTATACAATTTTTAAAAATCATTTAATTAAATGCTCAATCCCATCAATTCCTCAACAAACCCCTAAATCTCTCAACATCCCTAAAGGATAGGTCTTTATCCCTAAAATCCTTCAACTAATTAAATTCCCTCATATCCTTTTATTAATAAAAAGATATTTACAAAAATCCTCACCTTCTCCTATTTTATTCAAATTAATTAATAAAATATTAAAAATCATCACACCCCCTTTTTACAAAATAAAAAAACGCCCTTGATGCTCCTGCATCAGACTCCCCATGTAAGAAAATTCATGACCACCTGGTCATAAGTCTGGATATTTCCTCCTAGATCCCAAATTTTATTTTGTAATCTTTCTGTGCTTGTCGATTGCTTTACTACTGTTGTTATCTGCTGTTGTCTTCCAGGTTTCCATATTTTGTGCTGTAGTGCTCCACTTGCTCTGCTCTTGCAATCTTTCACTGTCATTCTCTTGTTGTCGCTCCTTTTCTTTCTTTCGGTTGTCTTTCTCTGGGATGTTTTTATCATTATCCTCCTTATCAACTCAATTTCTCTGTCCAGTATGTCCTCTGTCTGCTGATTGTTTCCATCTCTTGATTGTTGAATTCTCATTCTTGCTTGTTCTTCACTTGTTTTGATTGCTTCCTTTTCACCCTTACTGCTGTTTTGCACCTTTTCTGCTGCTGCTACTATAAATGTTGCGGCCTCCCAAACTTCCTTTCCCTCTGCAACATTCCTTTGCTCACCATCTGCAATTTCTTTTTGATTATTATTTATGACAACCGCTTTGTCATCCTTCTTCAGTAATCTATCCCGGACATTCATCCTCTGTTCTTGCAATTTCCTCCTTTGAAAGTCTAATTATTTATATAACTCAATGATTTTACTTGGAGTAGACTTTGGAAACTTTACATGATCTTCCATTTCCTCATTTGTTATTGTCTCATTATCACATGGTCTTTCTTCTGCTAAATCTTCCTTAACATCCTTCAGTAGATGTTCTTCCTCTTCTTCCAAACCTGCAATCATACACAAATCATTAGTTTTAAAATCACAAGACCTTACGGTCTTATTTGATGCTTCAGTCATCAAGTCCTCGGGTTGCTTCGAATCATTCATATGATTCAACTCCTCTAGCTCTTCATCACTTTCAAAAAGTAATGGTCCACTTTCTGGGTAACATATCGAAACTTCAACATATTCATTTTGCTGTAGCTCAACTCTTTAGAGCTTCTCTATCCTCTGTCTGGCATCTATAACCTGTTCAAGTTCCCTTAGTTCCTTTATCAACTGCATATTCATCTGATGATTCCTCTTCTCTTGTAGCCTCTGCCACCTCAGCTTCTTTCTTATGACATAACCATGCTTCGGTCTACCTCATTTCTTTGCAACATCTCCATTAACACCTCAAGCTGAACTACTATCTCAGCCTTCTCCCTCTCATATTCCTCTTTGCTTAACTGTCTCTGTATGCCAATTGCCTTGGCATCCTTCTTCTTTTGTCCTCTGCTGTGGTTTATTTCAGAACCTATGTTACGACTGTCACTAGTCATCATCCTTTCCATCTCTATGAGTTCCTCACTCACTTTACTATGAGTTGCACTAAAGCCTCTTCAGCAGCAAGTCCTGTCCTGCCGCCACTTACCTCACCAAGCTCTCCTCACTTAGTCTTTTGGCAAGCAATTGGTTCTATCTCTGGAACCTCCTTTGAGCACTTCTCTTTGCTCTTCCTGGCTTCAACTCATCTGCATGTTCTAAGAACACAACTGTTCTCCTTTTCCAATCTCTATTGGAATTTCCAAGGTTCTGTCACCTCTATGTTTTCACCTAGAAACTTTCACCAGCTTCCTTTATCTGTTAGCAATTGCCTTTTGGGAGTTGCAATAATATTTCAATGCAAAGACTACAATATTCTATTCTTCAAAAACATATAATCTTACCTCCAAGATCTCGTCTGATCTTGTCCTTCCATTCACCTGCACTTCAATTACCTTCAGAATCTCACCACTTCTGCAAATCTGTTCCAGCAAATCTTTATGCTTCCTCTGCAAAATTTCACTGTCAATCAGATTTTAAAATCTGATCCTCTCTTCCAATCTTCCGGCTTTATCTGCAAACTTTAGCTGTCAGCAACAATTCCTTCCTCGCTGAGTTTCTTCCACTCAGAAATCAGTAACAGCTTCTTTCATTACTAACCCTTGATCTCTTTTGCTGAGATACTTCATTGCTGCAACCATCAATCCTCAATCCATTTCTTGTCAGTGAAACTCAATTCAAAATTAAACAACACAATACCTGCACGATTCTTCATTCATTCAGCTATACTCTGGTTGCTTGAATGTCAGATTAGAATCTGATCTCCCTTTCAGTCACTCATCACATATTCAAACACACTTTAGTTTTCAACAAAACCTTCTGTCTTCATTCAGAAAAACAAACATTCTTCATTTCAACAGAGTCAAGCTCTGATACCAAAAATGACGCAAGCCTAGAGCTTGCAATACCCAGGAACTTTAACCTCTGTTCATATACAAATGCATCATCTTAACTTTCCAATAAAACTCCATGAGTTGAGGCAATCTCAATTTATTATGCAAACGCTTATCTTTCAATACCTTAAACTTTATAATTTTCAACTCTTCTTGGAATTAAGTTTCAATCTTCAATGCATTTTCAATTCACTCAATCCAACATCAATCCAACAACAGTCCCACACTGGCATTTAACTTCACCTCACACATTTAGACCAAATGCCAATCACTTTTGATTCAACATATTATGATTTATAAAAACCATTTTCTCATACATACAAGGTTCTTCAGCTACATTCCCAATGTTTCAACACCTAAGTCCCTCTCTCAACATTTTGAGATTTAAGAAACCCCAATCTGTATGTATCCATTATTTAACACATTTTAATCATCGATTTTTCCTTTCAACATTTTGACCAGTGTACACAACCAATAAACATGCAAATACTTACCTTCACCGCCTTGCGCTCTCAATATTGAATCTGGTTCACCAATCATTGCTGTGGCGCTGCCTTCACTTTCCTATATCGCACTATCAGACCATTTGAATTTCTTTCTCTACACCTTCATGATATCATACAATCCTCTTTCTGGACTTCCAACTCAGCATTAACACAGTTAACACATCAATTGATTTTCAGCAATCTTCTGAATCAAATTCAACATATTAAAATTACCTTCGTAATACTTTGTAAATTCAATCAATTCCAGCAAACAACGTTTTCACAATTCATCCTTTTTCATATCGATTTCAGGCTTGGGTTGAAATCGAATGTCAACAAATAACTGCTTACCTTCAGAATGCGCCTCCTCCTATTTCCAGATATTTATTTCCAAACACTGTTAACATTTCTGCGCTAAGGGTTTTAACTTACCATTCGAATTCTTGCATTAATCTCCAGACCACGCCTTCAGGTTCTGGAATTCACCGGCAATCAAACTGCTCGATTCCACTGCACGCTGCAATTGAACAAATTGACTGGCTTTTAGAACCTTTGACTCCTTATCCACATTTCTCTGCAATTGGATTTCTTCATACTATCTGGCAATCTCTACGTTTTCCTCAGAAGCTAAAGTTCTATATCAATTACAACATGCACTGTTACAAATCATTACAATTCGTTTGCGCCCAACTTAGAACAGATTCTGATTGCAACTATCGAACTCAGTTTTTATATATCCGCCTAGTTAAACTACGCATCTCATGCTCAATTCAATTCTCACCCATTCACTGTTGAATATATATATGCTCTCATTCACTGCAACAGCCCTTCCCACAATTACAGTGATTTATAAACAGAATTTGAAACTGAGTTCTGCGCTCTTCAATGTGCTTTGTACAAGATCTAGGTACAAATCTGCGTTGGGTTTAAACAACAAACTCTGCATTGCATTTAAACAACAAACTCTGCATTGCATTTAAACAACGCCTTTTCATACATGCTAATCACACTGTATCAAGAGAATTCACTTCTACACAGAGATTGTAAACTCATTTGCGTGCTGGACATTTTCCTTTAACAATAAAACAATTACTTCAATTCTATCACTTCAGCAAACAGAGTGTAATCTTTGATTCATTCATTTCTTACCACTGAACTTGGAGTTTGTGCAGATCCATTTAATGAAAACAACGTTCCATCATCCAATTCATCGTGTTCTTTCATACTTTTGAGTATACAGCGTTTCAACACAAAGGGTTATCGATTTCCACAAATCGATGCCAGCAAGTCTCTTACCACATATTTATCATTCCATTTCTTGATTATGGATTTCAATCATTCATAAAAACTCTGCTAAGGTGCATGTTTTAATTCTTAATCAAAAATTTAACATTCTCAAACCATAACCAACATTCGAAAGCTCACTTAGGCAGAATTTAACCATACATAAACCAATCCATTAAGGGGCATAACTCAAAATCACACTTTCATAAAAAATTAACATACTTACAAACTGATCTTCTTGGCCAAATATTCAACGTTCTTGGCCCTTACAAATTGCCAGAGGCTTACAGCCTTGGCTGTTCAAAACTAGCTCTCTACCACACTCTCTCACAATCTCAATGTCTTTTTCTCTCAAAACCCCTCCTATTTATACAATTTTTAAAAATCATTTAATTAAATGCTCAATCCCTTCAATTCCTCAACAAACCCCTAAATCTCTCAACATCCCTAAAGGATAGGTCTTTATCCCTAAAATCCTTCAACTAATTAAATTCCCTCATATCCTTTTACTAATAAAAAGATATTTACAAAAATCCTCACCTTCTCCTATTTTATTCAAATTAATTAATAAAATATTAAAAATCATCACACCCCCTTTTAACATATTTACAAAATAAAAAAACGCCCTTGATGCTCCTGCATCAGAGTGTCTCCGAGCGGAGATCCCAACCTCATCCTTGAGGGACTTCGAGTGCCCGCTCAGGAGAGGAGTTCCACCCTTTGGTGAGGGATTGAAGCAGCAATAGTAGTAGGATTGTGTAGTCCCTTCTGGACTCTGTAAAGGTAGTAGAGAGCGTAGTCCCTTTAGGACTACGTAGAAGCAACAGAGACTGCACAATATAGTGGAGAGGAAGTGTCAGAACTGTGGGAGGGAAGAGGAGTCCAGCCAGAGGATTTGGAGGTGAGGACTACCTCTTACCAAGGATTTTGGCAGAATTTTGGAGACATCTACCAGTAGTTCCAACCAATATTTCAAATTTCCTAGTAGCTGGGTGAGCTAAGCCCAAGAGGGCCAATTTTTCATAGTCAAAACAAGGACAAAAATTTTCTGGGTTTTTCTGGGTTTTTTTAGTAAAGTCTATGGTTAAAATCCCATAATTTTTTGATAAGCAGATCAGCTCATTGACATAGTCCCTACTCAGCCAACAATTAAAGGAGTTAGGCGGAAAAGGTTCAGATTTTTAAGGTTGGAATTAGAGGAAACCATTTCTGGGTTTTTCTGGGGTTTGGGAAAGGATCCCCTTACCAAATTCCTAGAATTTTCTAGCAACAACATTTCCAATAGGGCAGCACAGAGGGAGAGTCCAACAGAGTCACAGTAAAGTAGTGTTTTGGGTGGGAGAATCTGAGGGCCATTCCAGCCATCTTAGCCGGCTAGAGTGATATCATTTTTAGCACTGTTATAATTATTTTTCATCTCCAATATTTTAATAAAATGGCCCAACAATTGTTTTCGGCTCGAGTTTGCATGTTTTGATGATTTATTTTTTCTTTTCGTAATTTTTTTTTCTATTTTCATTTTTATTACTGTTAATCCCAATTTGAGATATTACAGGATAATTGTTTCTCCTAGACTCTTGAAAGTGGATGCCCCCTTACCCAAACATTGGGTGGAAATGCAATGGCCACAAGGTGAATGTTGTTCAAATTCTTGGGTTTGAAGTAAGAGGTTATTCAAAACAATTTGCTTCACCATATATGAATTCTCTAGACTCCACATCATATTGATCATGGGTTTGTTGCAGAATTAAATACACATAATGGTGCATATTTTCCGAATGTTAATCAGGGGTGGTCATGGTTTCGATGATGTCATGATCTGAAGGAAATAAGGGCGGACAGGAGGAGGAGAGTCCACATGATGTGGAGGAACTACCTGAAGCATTATATGAGAGGCAAGGTTTCACATGTGCATCTACAACGGGAGGGGACGAATGACTATTTGATTGAATATCCACTAATATTGAGACTATGGTATTCAATAGAGAAGGTTCGACTGAATCAGAATAGAAAACTAAAAGGGAGTCCCCATAGATCAATCCCATGGATGGTGACAAGTAGAAAATAGGATCAATGTTATCTGTCATCTCAACATCAGGAGGAGGGATTACAATGTGTGGTTGAGGGACCTCATATTCTGGCATGATAATGGGACCAGAATCATCAGGTAGAGAAGATTTAGATTCACTGTGATCAACCTCTATTTCATGAATGTCCTAATAGGTATCGCAAAAATATTTGAGATGAGGAAAATGGTGAGAATAGTGGCCAAAATTATCACACAAAGCACAATGGTGATTCGTGCCTGATGATATGTTCTTCTTAGATGACTCAGGTAAGGTGACATGGACCTCAGTAATGTTTGAGTGAGGAAAGGTATCAGCGACCACATATTTGAGATGAGGAAGTTTGTGAAAATTATTGGTGACACTCCTGAAAACATCACACAAAGTGCACGAAGGTGTTGGATTTGTAGGCTTAGGAGGAGCTGGAGTTGTTTAGGGTAACTTGTCTTTGGTTCCCTTTTTATGGGATTTCCCCCCTCACTGTATTTTTTCATATCAAGATTATATGTTCTCTTAGATTGTTGTGGAACTGAAGAAAAGGAAGGGGAAGGAACAAAAATTTTATTGGGGTCAAATTTGTTTAAGGTTTAAGGTGGTTAGGAGGAGTTTTTGCTGGGGGGTTAATGTACCAGACTGGGATCCCTAAGGCATTGTTTGGTAAAATCAATGTAGCCATGATAGGGACAGAAAAAATTCCAGGTGGGGGGAATAAGAAAGGTATCTAACCCGAAGGACAATGACCAGGAGGAATTGGTCCTCTATGGTTAAGACCTAGAGGAATGGTTCCTAGTTGGAATGGACTAGGAGATACATCAGTAGAAGGAAGTGATCCTTGGGTAATTATACATGTATGTTGGGTTGGGTTGGGAATAACAAGTTGTGGAGGCTCTTGTTTTTGGATGGGCCTACCAGACTACTTATGAGCAGCTCGTGATGCTTGCAACATGCAAACACTAAACGAGTTGGGCTCATAAGGGGTATGTGGTGGAACATAGTAAGCACCAAGAAAAGTCCAATCTTTGTAGGCTCCAAGTGAAACATTAATGAGGGATGAGAGAGTCATATTTCCAGTCATTGATGAGATATTGGACTATGGTGTATTTTGTGACTTAGGATCATATTATGGTAATTGATCGATGGTGATGATCTTTCCGTTATGGGGAAATAACATCTTACATAAAATTGCAGATGCTACAGTTGATATGGCATACATATAACTATGATCCAAAAGGATGTTGTAATCTAATTGGGCATCAATGAATTCAATGTCAATGGAGATAGTATTGCTGACAAAAGTGATAAGAAATTTTTGATATAATTCGGGGGGCTGAGATGTATGACCGTCCTGTGCACGAAGAGTGATGGTGGATGGGATATGTCGAGTGAACCAATTCACTTCCAAACACTAGAAATCATCACACATGTGGAGGCACCTTTGTCTATGATACACCTCTCAATAGTGGTGTTTCTTATGGAGACTAGTATTTGAAATGTGACAGATGAAGGAAGGGGTGGATATTCTGATTGATCAACGTCAAAGATAGTCTTGCGATCATCCTAAGGATCCACAAAACCCAATGCAGATAGTAGAGTTTTTTTGGGATGGGCACGACAAGAGGACTTACAACATTGACATGGAAGTAGGAGACTGTGCCAAGTCATCTACTATGCTCTAGGTATGGGTGGCCTTAGCTAAAGTAGAATATCTACATAATGGACCATTTGGGATCCTGGGAATAACCTCTCCTTGAGGTTGAGGGATTTGTAAGGTACCACTTGATGATGAAATAGGCTCATTGGAGACTTAGGGTTGGGACTCAATCATAGATTTAGTAGGTGGCTTGTCATACTGGCATGATCGGGTCTGAAGGTTTATTTATTTGGTGTCGATCTCATTAGAACTTATCATAAGAATATGATAATCATGGTGACTAAATTTTGGAGGTTGAGGGGTTTCCTGACCCATTGTAGGTTGGGAAGCTATATATATCCTTGGTGAGGAAATGGGTTGGTAACAATAGAAAAAATGGGGCCAAAATCCAACGTCAGTTCATTGGTTATACAACTCAACTTCGTCTACTATCTGACGAACCCAAGACCTAGATATTGTCCGTGGGATTTCATCCGATATTTGACCACCAGGAAATCACCAGAGATGTACATCAGATATTTGTCGTCCTTGACACCAAATAAACCTTCGGCTAATTGGGAATTTGTTCAACGTATAGTCGTTGAATAGGCGATGTGTTGTTCGACATATAAGCGTCGAATTTGTGATGTTTTTTTCGACGTATAGTCGTCCAATAAGTGATTTTTTTTCGACGTATAGTCGTTCAATAGACGACATTTTCTTCAACATATAGTCATCGAATAAGTGACTTTTTAATTTGTAACCAAGATGAATACCTGAAATCAATCTGTCGGATGTGTTTATCAAATATCCAACCATCATACATCAGTTAGCCAACCCCATGAATTTTCATACAATGAAGAGGCTATGGATCCAATGATATTTTGCGTCGGATGGGATATGAATATCCAACACTGGTTCATTGATGACAACCGACAAATATCCGACACTTTTTAAATGTAAGTCAAACATCCAACATCTTATTATTGAAAAATAATGGAAGAGGCTCAAAGGAATGGTCGTTAACTTTAACAAGGTATTTGCCTTTTCAAGTCCTAGAAGATTTGATTTCAAACTAACTCTGTCTAGAATTTTAATGTAGATGTAACCCGATTACTCATATTATGGTTCAAGAAGAAAAAATTGTAGAATGTGTAATTGTTATGTGCTTCAATTCAAGAATTTTCTCAAATGAATTAATGTTCATGGGATGCGAGCTTCAACAATGTTGTGCCAAAAGAGGATTGGCATGCAATCTACATAGAATTGCAATAAAATCCTCTTCTGAAACAACATTTTTGAACCTCGCATCAAATGTACACTATTTCATTTGAGCAAATGAATCTTGAATTGAAAGACATGAGAATTACACATTATCTAAGTTTTGCTGGCCAAACCGTAATCTCAGTAATTGGGCTACAAGTACATTAAAGGTCGAGACTGATTTGGATTAAAATAAAATTTTGCAGAACTTCAAAAGGAAAATACCTTGTTAATGTTAATGACCATTCCTTGGATCCTCCTCCATTTTCCCAAACTTCAGCTTGAAAACCAAGAAATAATGAATAGATAGAGAGGACATGTATCTCTAATTCTATGAAATAGGATACACATGAAAATATATATAAGGGATAAAACACAGGTTACTCAGATAATAATAACCACCAAACAAATTCCTAATAACAATAATGAAAAAGTGTGATGATATACTGGACCCTCTCTAATTGTAAGCAAAAAAGCATTAAAATCAATAATCCAAAGGAATATAGGGATAAAGGAGGCCAATGACTCCTCCCTAGCTTATATTATCCTCTCCATTACTCCCCCTCCCTCTCATCCCTCTCTACCCCTTCCCCTCTCTCCCTCACACCTATCTCCATCACACCCTTACTCCCTCATCCCCTTCTCCCTCAACCCATTCTCCTTGATTTCCTTCCATGCCACCCACCCCTTCCTAACCATCCCCCCCTCTCTCCCTCTCCCCTCACTTCCTCACTCCCTTGACCCTCTCATCATTGCTCCCTTCCTTCCTCATCCCTCTGTCATTGATTTCCCTTATTCCTCACCCCCTTCTCCCTAGTTACCTTTTGCTTCAACCTACCCGACCTACCCCACTTCCCCCTCTCCCCCCCTGCCCTCATGTCATACTGTCCTTCACTACCATACTCACGATGGTCGGTGTCTCCAACAGAAAACAATTGGATCAGTATTGGCACAACCTGATTACAAGGATTAAACATCATGCAGTAAGAGATATCTTGCCATGTGTAACCATTAATTAGATCCAGTACAGGGATGATGAGATAATGCACACAAGTGGTGCTCGTAAGAGGGGTGGTGTGTGATGCAGCAGGTTTTACCCATGCACGATGGCTTGTCACACGATCAAGTATTTTCCAATTTTGTATAAACCCTCTGTGTGTGACCCGACTTTAATTTTGGAGCGAAGGAGCAGATTGTTCAAGCACATGGCCATTAATATGAAGAAGCTCGCAGCTGATACAAGGAAGGTTACAATCATGAGGATGAGCAGGGTAGTGAGAAGGAATTATCAGCCCATTACTAGACACTATTGCTATATAAAGAACAACATGGATCTCCATAATAGAGGTAAATCAACGATTATGTTTTCAAGAGGCTAGCCGGTTATCTTGGTGAGTTTTCTGGGGTGATGTTGTGAAAAGGGGAGGCAGACAATAGGTGTAGAATTGATGGCCTTATCCTCTACTGTACCGAGTTTAAGTGTAGAGTGATCCTAGACTTTAGGTGTATGTTCTTGTGGCTGGTTGAGGATAACTCAGGGCAGCGAAATTGGGATATAGGAAGTGCTGAGAAAATTCAGGGTTGGGAAGATACTCTGAAGCAGCTGGGTGAGAGAGTCGTACACTATGTGAATCCCTGTATGAAGAATCATATAAAAACTAATGGTCAGCCTGTGTTGAATTATAAAGATTCTAAGTGGTACTCGGAGACTACGGGTTGGGACATAGATTTTGGGTCTTCTTTCTGCAATCATACTTTTGAAGCACTAGAATCAACAACAAGTGTTAGTAAGGTTTTTAACATGCATAGGACTACAAGGCAAAGGGAGAAGAAATATAAGAAAACTGAGATAGACAACAACATGGAGATGGAGGTGGAGGCCTCATGGGGAGTAAGATGGAAATGCACAAGGAGGGAAATTGAATGCATCATGCTCGTGATGACTGTTGCCCTGCACAACTGTAACCACTGTGAACGTGAGCATATGGAGTTATGGGAATGCATGGAGGAATTCAAGAAAAGCCTAAAAATGCAACAAAAGGAGGACTTGGACGATAGAGAGAAATAATATGAAAAAAACATAAAGATCCTCCAACTGGAGGACAAAATCTATGCTTTGTAGGACCTAAAGATCCAACTGAAAGGGAATGTCGCAACCTCTAAAGAGGATCTGAGCGACATCGATCTTAACCGACCTACCAACGCTGAGGACTAACTGAATTTTAATTTCTATGGGTAAATTTGCAGGTCTATTTTTTCTCAACAAATACTGTAGGATAAAAAACATAG